>VWZO01018192.1:99438-125317 GCA_013396975.1 Bucco capensis | reverse complement strand
CCCTGCCAGGTCTCTCAGGATTCTAGGGTGAATCCCATCGGGCCCCATAGATTTCTGGATGTTGACGTGTAGGAGTAGGTCCCTGACCATCTCCTCGTGAATTGTGGTTGGGACATTTTGCTTTTGGTCCCATTCTCTTGGCTTGGGGGGTTGGCTCCCCTCAGTACAGGTGTTACTTTTATTAAAGACAGAGGCAAATAAAGGATTAAGCACCTCAGCCTTATCTTTATCTTTTGTTACTATATTTCCTTCTGGGTCTAGCAGAGGATGTAGGCTTTCTCTATTCTTTCTTTTGTTATAATGTATTTATAAAAGCTTTTCTTACAGTCTTTTACTTTCGAAGCCAGATTAATTTCTAGCTGGGCCTTGGACCTTCTAATAATCTCCCTACATAACCTAACAATATCCTTATACTCACTAGGAGTGGCCTGCCCTCTTTTCCAGAGATCACTGCTGCCTAGATGGCCTCCAGCTGCCACATCTTCCACAAGACCTTCTCTGTTCACAAACAGTAGGTCCAGCAGGGCACCCTCCCTGGTTGGTTCACTTACCAGCTGTGTGAGGAAGTTATCCTCTACACATTCCAGGAATCTCCTGGATTGTTCCTTCTCTGCTGTGTTGTAATTCCAGCAGATACCTGGGAGGTTAAAGTTTCCCACAAGAACAACTGCAAGTGTCTGTGAGATTTCTCCCAATTGCTTATAGAAAGTTTCATCTACCTCACTGCTCTGATTGGGAGGTCTGTAGCAGATCCCCACAGCAATGTCATGAGATAAGGGGGAAGAGAGGAAGAACACAGTACTTGGCTAAAGAGAAAGAGGTTGCTTTTTTTCCCTCCATCTCATAATTTTGTTTCTCTTAGTGCAATATATTGCAGCCCTCTTGCTGGTGCAGCCTTCCTGAGGCCTATTCTGTCTCCCCACTGTTTGCTTCTGGGGCTGTGGCTTCTCCACTCAGCACCAGCAGCCCACAGCTGGGAAGAAGCCTTCAGGGAAGGCAGCGAGGCCCCAGGGCACTTGCTGGTAGTGATCATCCCTGCAGGCTCTGCCAGCCTCCAGCTGGCAGCTGTGTGCTCTGGGGAGCGTTCAGTGAAGCCATGAAAATACAGATGCTGCAGAGCTGTTGGGCAGGAAGATTCCCACAGGAGCTGACCATGCTGTTGCTCTTTTGCCCAACTAGGCAAGCCCAGCCAGTCTGTCTAAATTAGTCACTACTGAGATCTTTGCATTTTCCCTAATGCAGTAGAAATCTAGATTATAACCAGTAGCTGAAAAATCGCCAATCTATTGGTGTGACTGCAGTGTTCTAACCAACTGCTCTATCAATCTACTAGGAAATTACATTAATGTACAAGAAAAGCTTTCAATGTTTTTAAGCTTTCCCTGCTAAAATACCCTGTTTTTCATTCTCCCTGGTGTTTAGGGCTGTGGGCAGGAGTGACTGATACCTGAAGTTTCCTCCCTGGACTCAAAAAAGAAGTGGAGAACCTATGTAAGTGCAGGATGAGCAGGATGAACAGTGGACAAGATGAAGCTGATAGTTATATTATAGGCTATAGGTGCTAAAGCTGGGAGAGACCAGTATCAACTGTAGAAGGACTGTTATGTATGGTTGAAGCTATCACCAAGAGAGACAGTTTGAGCCCAAGATAAAGTGTGTCAGTGTGAATTGTGAGGCACTGTAATTAATGTCAGGCTGAAAGGGCCGGAATAATTTATGGGACTGAGAAGATACAGGGTTGAGAAATGTACACTTAATTAATGGTCATACGGTAGGCATATGGGAACCTCTGATTGAGGGATCCAGATTTAGCCATTTGGAATTTAAGGAAAAATATGAGTCTTTTGTGTGATCAAGCAGAAGTCTGTGCAAGTATATGTAATTTATGTGAGTTGTAGGATATTTATCATTGTTGCAAAATATTGCCTGTTTTGAAATGCTAATGGCATCTTGCATCACTGGGCCAAATTCTGCTTCAGTTACACTAGCATATTTCTAAATTCACCAGGACTGCTCAGACAAGAGAATAAAATGTAAGCAATTGACTTTTTAATTTTTGGAGTCATGTTGCATAGCAGTAACTGACAGCATGTTAAAAGCATCTACATTGCAGTTATTTTTCTAAGCTACAGAAAACTTGTGAAAAATCTTAAAGTTTGACTCTCAGATGACTTACATCCATTTCATGCTGATGTAGAACTAAAGATGCCCATAAAGTTACTGGAGACTTATATTGATGAAGGAGAACTACTTTTATGCAAAATCAAATGCAAAGGAAATTTAGATTCTATTGATAACCTGCAGGTAAAAGAAGGATATTTTTAATCCCTACTATATGAATGTAAATGGAAAAGGAACTCTTTACAGCTGGAAAGAGATACATCCATGCATTCCCATGTCAAAACTACTGCCTACTACTATCTCTAGGACTTTGTAAGGCAGCATATCTAGAGAACCCTACTGCAGCAGCAGTGGTGCTGGATGGGGCAATGGCAGCAGCACTCCAAGGCCTGCTTGCTGCTGCTCTCAAACCTATCAGGGAGCATCTGTCTAGGACCTGTCTTCTAGGGCAGCATATGGTTTGCTAAACATTTCTACAACTGTAGGATGTCACACATCTAGGCAGCTTTCATTCCCTGCCAGAATTTTAAAGAAATGTTAACAATGTTTACACTTTTCAGTTTTGACAGTCTCTAAAAATTACCTATTTAAACCTTCGCTCCCTCTCTGACAACACAAGATCCAGCTTCACATATGAAGTGCTACAGCACTTACTCCATTCTCACCACAGGACACAGCGAGAAATCCTGTTGGCAGTGCTGCTACCCCTCTGCCACGCCAGCAAAGCCTTGGTCAGTGCTGCACCTCCTTAGGTTCAAGGCCACAGGAGTGCCTGAGCCCATGCCACCACCTACAGCTAAGAAATGGGAACATTCCCTCATATCTGTTTGGGGGAGTAGCAGTAGGATTTTAACAGCTGATAAGTTTTTGTATTGTTCAGCCTTTCTTTAAGAAAGGAGTGATTGCTTTTAGGAGATACATCAATAACATATATGTGCAAGAGAAGCGTGCTTGCTTGACTAGAGTGTAAGTCTTGATGCTCAACTCTCTTTAAAGATGAGGAACTGTTCCTCATTAGTAGATCGGGCACTTTCATCTCCTTCGGAATAAACACAACTCTACAGTCAGAATGATGAAGTCTGATATGTATGATGTGGGATGGACTCATGAAAGCTATGGAAAGTACCTCCCTCAGTACATCTAGAAAACAAAGATAACAAGACTTCTGGGAGATACTGTTAGTGGAATACTACAGCATACCAGGGGATATTTAAATAAAATGTACAGACCAATATTATTTGCAAGGTTAAGGACAGACACCATAGCCAGAATGTTTTGTTTCCAAATGGACATCTGGCAAATATTGATCTACAATCATATTTAGTGTGGAATGGAAAGTACAGGTTGTGACATGAGCAGTCAATAGTTTTTTTAGACTATTGATCCTTACAGTGGCTATTGATTGGTTTTTAGGAAATAGCACAATCTATTTTTTCATTTAGTTTAGCTTAAAATAATTGGATTGCAAGTTGTGTGCTTGTGTACGTGGAAAGCGACTCAATATGCAAATATTGCTTCTCATCATTGGCAATGTATAAAAAAGAAATATTAATTTTTAAGTGTTATTCTTTTCCTTATTATTTAGTAGGCCTACTCAAATATTATAACTTTGATACAATAAAAAGTGAAGCTAACTTCAAGGCAGTCCAGATGCCACCATCACCCCTCTGCTGCTTGATGCAAATGTTTCTCTCAAAACAATTGTACTTCTATGAATGAAGTCAGCTCTTAGAATGAACACATATGGGATCTAGCTGATTTCTGTAGACATATCATCCTTTCATTCACTCTCATCCCATCTGATTTAATTGTTTGCTTTCTTCTGCAGAGAAAATATGCTATTGCCTACTGCTTTGGGATTCAGTGTAAGGTTCAGTAAGTACTCTTGAGTGTCTGGGTTTTATCAATTGTAAACTAAGCTGATAATATTTTTTTCCTGTTAAAAAAAGTTGCTCATGGGGAAGGACTGGCATACAAGTAATGGCAGTAAACTACAAGCCAGGTCATGCCTTGAGGTGTTAGTTCTTGTGATTGCTATTTATATTTCAGTGCAGAGTGGAGTCTTTCTTTTGACCAAGGTGTAGTATTCCCACTACAGGCAATAGCCAGCTAACACTCCAGCCAGTCTGTAAATAAGATAATCCACTGTTTGTGTTTGATCCCTCCTGCAAAAGCTAGAAACTAAATGGAGGTGTTTATTGTACAGACTCAGTGCTCATCTGTGCTGACTTTTGGAGTAAATAAAGTGTCAAATGTATGCATTGAGTGATGCTATTTCTGTTATCTAGACAAGCTGAGAATGCATCATTATGCTGTGCTGCGCTTTCCCAGATCCAAGAAAGTGAACTACTTGATGTTATCTAGAAAGTAGTTGTATACCACTTATACATCAACAGCAGTAGGGAATGGAACTATTTTTTTTTGTCTGGTGTCATATATATCCTGCTGCACACTCTGTCCTGAAGGTCATGTTTCAAATCATCCTGGGAACAGATTTTTATCTAGTCTAAAAACATTAATTGCTTACGGTTTTACATCTAAAATAAAGCAAACAAAGTCTAACAGAAGTGTAACAAAATTGAAAGCTACCCTTATAAATTTAAACAAAAGATGTCTTACAAAATGATGCAATTTGACCACTGCGGAATGAGAAAACATTTCACCCTTGACATTATTTTAAGATAGATTTGTGTAACACACCTTTGAGGAGTATTCACTGATATTGCTGCATACCTTTTTAGTATTTAAGATTCAGGGATTAAGACTTCACAACATTGCATGTTTTGGTGCAATTACATGGGCTATTTGTTTATAATTAAAGAGTTCTCTTTTGTTTTGGGAGTGAAAAAACTGCAAAAGCCTTCAATTTCTTATCTTATTGAATTTTCTTATTGAATTTGACCTACAATGTGAAATCTGAAACTGAATCACAACTACATAAAAGGATGTAGAATTACTTTGGTCAAGACCTAGAATTTGACCTTTCATAAAATCAACTTGATTCCAAATGAAGGGCTGCAAACCATCTCTCCCCCTCAGTGATTATTTGGGTGAAGAGAAGGTGAGTGGTTAGATTGGATCTGAGCCCATCTTTAAAAACTGGTATCAAAAGCAAAGATTTTTGTTCAAACTTCTGAACTTTCTTGACTTTACTGACATCAAACCAGCAAAAAAAACTGGGAAAAAAGAGCTCTGTCATGCAGACAACATTTTAGTCTTTAGGACACTGAAAAGTACTTTAACTTGATGTGTGTAGCTGCTTCATTAGCTTGATTGTAAGATAAGGGCTTATGCAAAGTGGCTGTAGAACCTGAAAGACTGTTAATTGTGTGAAATAATAACTGAAACAGCTTTCTTCTGCAGTGTGGTCTATTTTTGTTATAAATTCACTTTGGATGGGAGCCCCTGTATTAGAGAAGGTTGGTTTTTTTCGATCTATGCATTTATATGAAGAAAGAAACCAGCATTTTAAGCATTTAAATGTCTTCTGGGCAGTAGCTGTTTATTGTACAAGACAATATTTCAGGACATCTTTATTTTCTTGGAGAAACTCAACAAAAATATGGCATAATGTCAGTTATTGCTGGATGTGCATGCAGAGCAATATTGTTCTGTTGCTTGGTAACCAGTGAGAGGGAGGCACTTTGAAAACACTGATAGAAAAAGAGAAAAGAGAAAGCTTAACTGCACACACTTGAGCAGAAGACTTAAAAAATGGGTATTTGTTCAGGGTAGGTTTGAAGAGGAGCTTGGGTCAGAGTTCTCATAGGGTTTTGTGAGGTTTTCCCCATTAAAAAACCCAGCAGGTTATTTTCTTGTGTTACAATTTAATGACTAGGCTTATTTTTTTCAAGCCATGTTTAGAATTTGCACACTTGGGAAAGAGGAATGTTCCTTTTTCTCAACATACATACTTGAACACTTTTTGAAGGTGTGTTCTCCTTAGAATAGGGCACTGATAGCGTTGTAACAAAATAAATATGCAGAAGTGTATTGAACTGATATTCTTAACAACTCTGGATGATCACGAGTGCATTTTCAAAGCCAAAATGCTCTGGCAGTTCCTGGATTAACTGAAGAGCTAGGTACTGTAACAAAAACAATTAACAAACAATAGATTTGCTGAATCAAAAAACACGACAAAACCCCCCGAAAATATTTTAGCTGGAATTCAGTCGGGCCATAACTTCTTGTTTTACATGCAACAGAAGGTCAGCATAAAATTAAAGCAGAAGAGATCAAATCATAGGAACCAGTTTAACCTTTGGCCAAGCTCAGACAAAGTGCTCTGAGAGGATTTTAACAGGCTGGGTTAGCACGTTGTTCTCTGACGCCTCCCTGACTTCCTGCTTGTGAGCAGAGTCAGAGGCAGTGGTATTTTTGCATGGCCTTTCTTACGGTAGAGCAAGCAGGAAGTGCTGAATGCCTGGGAGGCAGTTTATTGCTGCAAGATTTACAACAGTGTTTTGAGGAGTTAAAAGGGTTGTGTAGCTCAAGTGTGATTTGAGATAGTCTTACATTTTCAAGGTGTTATTTGAATGGAACTGTATGTAACTTTTATTTTTGCTGGCAGCTGGTTAAACTCAGAAACTTTGTAAACCTTTGTGTTTTTACATGCAGAGTAATGTTTTACTTCAGGCTGAACATATATATACTATGAAGAAGTGACACATTTTTAGATGTCGATCACTCCACTGATTATTGTGTACTGGAAAAAAAAAGGTCAGAGATCAATTCCTCCATAATAACCTTCTGTGGCATTCAGCTGGTGGTGGAGAGTTCATGTGCAGAACTTTCATGAAAATTCATGAAGGTGATACCCTTCAAATCAGTGTGTTAGCTTTTCACTTTTCCTCTTCCACAACTACTTCAGTATCATTAAAAAAAAAAAAAAGTACACAAGCACTGGAAAATTCCTGATTAGGATCTCACTGACTGATATTTACTCATTACTTTATAGGTAATATATACATATCAGAATCAAGAAAGAATTTTGCTCTAATAGAAAACCTTGGAATTTCTGCTAAAATCATTAATCTAAGTTATTTGATGAAAGTCTCAATTCTGCTGGAAGTTGAACACTGTTGTTCTGACTCCACGATTGTGTCACTTGTTAACAAATTAATTCTTCCTAGTAGAGTGGTTCATTGAGCTTTTAAAGCCTTGCACCCAGTTATGTCACAGTAGAAATAAGCAGTATTGGAGAGGTCTGTAAGAGCCAGATATGGCTGGACTTTCCTATCAGGCCTCTTTCCCTTCTGTTCTTGGTACCTCAAAGAAAGAACTGGTGACCACAAAACCTCATTTTTTGTGAATTTCTGTTAATGATGCTACACAGGAAAAACATATCTCTATCTCTCTCTATATATATATATCCTTAGTGGAAGTACCTTTTCCTTGGAGTTTGATTGAAATTTGGTACAGTAATTGTTCACTGAATATAAACTTGCATATTTCAAGATTTGGAAGGCAATTATTATTGCCTAGGGCATTTGTGCAATAATAATCATTGTGTATGATCTCATGAAGGGTTCCGTCATACACAGTCTGAATAGCCTGTGCCCATCAAACAAAATATTTAAGGACAGGTTTAGCTTTACACAAGTAAGTAGTCCAAATGACCTCACTAAGGCCACTCATCTACTTAAATGTCAACATGTATCTAAGTGCTTTCCTGGCTTAGGGCCAGAACATTTTGTCTTTTTTAAGACAAGGCCCTAAGAAGACCTGTTACAAATGGCTGTAGTCTGCAGAGTCCCAGAAAGGTGAAGGAAAGTAAGAAAGGAAAGTACCACACTGTAACATTCATTTAAGGAATGTAGTTTATCATTAATGATTTACATTTCTGCAGGGAAGACTATTACTATATAAAGACAATACTAGGGAATGGCAAGGAAACATCATTAGATATTTGAAACACAGAATAGGCCTGGAAAACAGAGGGAATTTGCCTGAGGTCATGATTATCTTGTTAGTGACTCGGGGTTCTTTGGCACTTGTTCTGCAGCAGGGGACTGTTTTTTACAGTACTGCTTCTGGAGTCCTCACAGTCATATAAAAATGAATATAGCTTCAAAATGGGCTTGCCTGATGGATGGATTACACTCTCCACTCCTGAGCCATAGGTCTCTAAATGGTCCAAAGCCCATGAACTGCAGTTCACAAAGATTCAGTGTAGCTGATTGCTTTTGGCCCTGTTAAAAAATGGAAAAATCTAAACATAAACAATCCTCTCTCTATCTTGATCAAAGTGAATATAACATAAGCCCAAGCATGTCACTATAAATCAAATTAAATTACCTTCAGGATAGCTAATGTAGCTGCAGTCTTGCAGGTCCTTCTCTCGGTGTAGCCAACCTAATTTCATGCTCATGTATGTATTGTAGAGAGTCTGTAATTCATGTGTTGAATTACTCAACTGCTGTCTTTGCTATACAATTTGAGGAAAACTAGTACATATACAATGAAATGCTGTAGGGTGAAGACTTTTTTTGCAGAATTTATTATGGATTCCCATTGGATTTGTAAGTCATTCACGTGTTAAAATCTAAGTTGATTCCAAACCCAGAAATTTAAATAAAGTGCCTATTTATGAAATGTAATGTTTTTCTTGCCAATTTTTCTCTTTTTCTTAGACAACTTCTTTTTACATTTACAACCACTATTTGTGAATTGTTTCCCATGGTTGGTACTGTGGAACAGTACTGTATATTTAGTCCTTTCACGTAGTTTTTCATGTTGGAAACATGTATTTCATCTACTTCATGTAACTTCATCTATTTTTTCCAGAGCACAGCTTTACATGTATTGGGAAAACCAAAGGATACTCGCTACAGAATAACAAAGAAAATCATCATGAATGTGTGTGTGTGCATATTCATCATCCAGAAACCATGCTGATAAACACTGTGAAAAAAAGCATTATTAATTATTCAACAAGCTGGGGGGGGGGGAGGGGAGGGAGCAGCACCAAAGAAACTGCCCAGTGAGCCTTTGTGAGGATTTAAAAGGTATGAAGTTAAGTAAATAGTTCCCTGAATTTCATTTCCTATCTTGTGTTAAAATGCTGCACTTAATGAAAATTAATTATTTTCCTTTCACTGACACCATCATCCTTTGCACCTGTACAGAATCATTTATGTGAAATGGCGGGTTATAATTATAGTGCCTTTTACTTGCAACGTCAAATAAAATTACAGTGTATAAAGTGCTTTAAAATAATTAAAACAAATGAAAATACAAAGATGCAAAGTGGTAGAAATCAATAAAGCTTGGTGAGGTAGACTGGTGGAGTCTTGGGCACACACGGTGCTTCAGTTCCTCACTTCTCTTTGTCCTAAATTCCTTCTAGCTACACTCATACACACTAGAAGACATTTTTTCAGAGAAGAAAAATGGTGAAGTGCTTAGAAAGGAACTCAAGAATTTGGAGGTCCCAGATCCCTTTTCAACTGCTAGACATTTCCTAAATTACCCAGAAAATGTCTATGTGGTCTTTTGCAAACAGATGCAAGATCACACTGTTTGCGTTACAAGCTGGATGGCTAGGTGCCAGCTCTGAACTGGACAGTACTATGTATTTACACAGTGTCAACAGCGTTGGGCTTTGACTGGAGCCTTTAGTCTTCTCTGTAATGCAGGTAAAAATATAGTTAATATAAAAATTATTAAAATCAATAATATGATCTTACTCTTCATGGATATGCATATTTGTATTCTGTTTCTTGCTTAGGAACCTAAGAGAGAAAAAAAAGGATTTTTAAATGGAGCAAACCCCCAAAACCTTTTTTCCCCAGAAAGTGACCTTATTACATACTGAAGTGCCTAATGCCAAATAGTCAAGAAACATGCATTTAGGCCTGAGCTTATTCTGCTGGACAAAATGCATACTGAACATACCACTGTTAGCAATGTAGTCTGAAAAGAAGATCCCTTCTTCAGTCTGTGTCTGTTACTTCCTCATTTTATTTCAACATAGGGAGCTCTTGCATTTGTAATAATTTCATGAGATTGGTCTAGTTTTCTTCTTCCCCTGTATAGTCATAACCCTTGACAGCTAAGTAAGTTCCTTGAATTTTATTGTAATATTGTATCTCAAGACATTCTTTGCAACAGTATATTTTTCTTCCATCTGATAAACCAATATATTCCTAACATTTCTGGGGTTTCTCTATTCTGTCCTTGGGCAGTGACTTAGGGATGCTCAGAGAATGAAATTTGATTGTAGATTCTTTTCTTAGATGGAGGAGAAAGAACGAATTTGTACAAGAAATGTGAAACACACAGATCCCTAACAGATAGGGGGAGCTGGATGGAAGAATGAAGGAAAGAAAGATGTTTTTCTGTACAAGAAGTTGTTAGAGGAGTGCTGGCTCAAACAACTTCATTTTCCTAGCCTCCTGATACATGCAGGAAAAAAGGTGAGAGAATTAAAAATTCTTCAGGTACTGCTTAGTCTTACCATTGTCCCAGTAGAGATTCCCCCTCCTAGTGACTCTTATTCCAGGAGTACATTGCCATATCAAAGAACAGAAGTTGGGAATTTCGCTTCTGCTTTTTGGCAGAAAAAAAGTGGTGCTTTACCCTTACTTCTGCTACTGATTACTCAGCAAATGAAATTGCTGTATATGAACAGTGAGATTTTGTATATATATATCTATGAAAATCCAGAGAATATAGGAAAAGTTGTATTAACTGTCAGGACCCTGATTTTCCTGGGTGGTTCATTCAAAATATAGAAGAAGAGTGTATTCTGCCTACTGCACTCCTATCAGTTTGCAGTAATGGTACAATAGATGATTAGTTAAGGTCCTTTGACCAGATGTTTCAACCATAAAGCTATTTCTAGTAAAGAAGGTTTGAATATGCATGTGAATATGCATATGCATCTATAAATACTGTAACTTACTAGCATTTTTAGAGCTAAAAATGAACAAATATGACTGTTGACTTACACTTCAGAAGTTGAAAGATTAGGTAACAAATTAAGTGGTGGAACTGACTTCTCTTAAGACTTGTGTTGGTAACATGCCCAAGCCTACCATCCCTAAGGGACAAGAGCTGATGTTTATTTTACGTATGTGAGCAGTAGAAAAGAAATTAATGAGATTAAGGAACTACATTACTAGCTTTACTACAGGCTACAATCTCACTAGCTGTTGTGATGCAGTCTACCAGTCTCCATGTCAAACAGTATGAAAAACTATGTTCCATCTTGTGTTAGAAACCTTTTAAAAACTGTTTCCAATAATTTGTGCTGTGTGATTTTCCCCAAATGACTGGAAGGAAATGCATTTGTGTCTTGGGGTATGATCCTTCCACCTCTTTTGTAGGCATATACTAAGAATAACTTATGATTTCTTGTAATTCAGAAAAGTTACTAGGCTGAAGTGAGTAATGTGGATTTTGACTGCTATTCATTAGAAGAATTTCATTCCTCTTTTATGTATATATCTTTTCTTCTTTCTGTACTATTGTATGACTTAAGCTTTCTAACAAGTGAAACCGACACCAGCATCTACTTAACTGTTTATCATAAGTGTGTGTGTAACTTTATTATTATGTCTTCAAACTGTGTATATGTTAACTTCCCTATTATGTCTTCAAAGTGAAGCCTACACATTCTTAGTAGGAATTGTAGCGTGTTATGTCTTCAAAGTGAATATATAACACTGCAATTCCTACTAAGCATCTGCAGACCCAGTGTTTACCCTCATGGACTTGATAAAATGAAGACAGTTTTAGGAGGAACTTTGGCTGACGAAAACCAACCTATTCTATTTACTTACTCTTTTATAATGGAGGAGATGCAAAGCAGTGAAAGTGTTTAGCATTCTGCTATGAAGAGAATTATCAAGACATATAATCCTGAGATTACAAACTAAAAGCTTTGCCTTTTTTTTTTCTGTGTGAGAATTTAATGAAAGTTTTTATCACTTCAGTTAGTTTCAGAAGAAAATTTTAGGCTTCAAGAAGTTATAAAAGCTCATTGTGGGCTATTTTATTTGCAGTAAGAAGCCTCAAATTACAAAAATAGATGACTTACGAAATGCCTTATGTACCAGAAGTCGAATGCCTCTGTATATATCCAATAGTTACTAACAAATATAAAGAGGGACAAAGTGAAATTCAATCCTTTGCAGAAGTCTGGCTCTTAGCCCATTTTGTAACTCTGTAACTTTTCCTTAGAGGGCAGAGTACAGCTAGGAGATGGCAAACACTGTTTGTATGCTCTTTTTAATGGTGCATCAGAAACACTTCAAGAACAGGTTTGTTGTTGCAGTCTTTCTGGTAAAACATATGTGCCTTAGCTGAAATGCATGGGATGCAAGTCTTTTCCACTGTGTCTGCCTTTCCTGATAGAAGAAAAAACAAATTTTGCTCCATAGAAACCTTACCCAGTATAACCTCAAATATTACTGTTACAAAATAAATTTTTCCAAACACTGATACTAAAATCAAACAAACAAACAAAAAAGATTTTCAGCCTTTTAAAGAATGGTAAACAAACAATAGGCTATTAGAATATGATAAACTCTCATTTCCAGTTAAGATAATTTCAGACTCCTCAACAGTTACTCAAAATTAGTGCCTAGGTCAAGATTTTCAAAATTTCTGGTTTGCAGACTGAGGCCTTAAGGGAGCCTGATTTCTAGAAAGTCCTTCATGTCTGCTCTTTAACTTCCTATTAAAGAGCCTAGTTCACTATTTTAAAAAACAGAGAATACTGTTGTTCAGTTTTAAAAAAACCTTGACTTTTCTTAACATAAAAACAAAACCTCTCATTTTCCAAGCAATGTGATTTAAGGTTACATTGCAGGCAGCTAAGCTAACCCCACAGCATGATAGTCTGAATAACAGTTTAGAGAAGAACTTTTCAATGAACTTGATTTGGAAAACATTCCTTCTGAATTCAATAGTCTGTAGGGGAAGAGTTGTTTTCCTGTTAAGCTCTTAATCCTCAGCTGTCAATTTTAGTAGGCTGGTAGCCAAACTAATTGGCATGATAGGTAGGATAGAGAGTAAACATTCCTTAGGCTCCAATTAATAGGCTAAAATGTTTGATCTGCTTGATAAAGAAAAATATCCTCATACTTACTGCTAATATAATGAACTTTCCAAAATTATAAGCATAATTAATTTCACGTACACAATGTACACAAATGCTTTCCAGTAAACAAATCTGTCAATTTAGCCTATGTTTGTCTACCTATATTTTTGCTGCCTTTGGTGTACATCCATTCATATTCCCCCACTTGTACTGTCTGCTCTTTTTACATGCATGCAGCACACCTGCACTTTACAGGTGTTGTATACAATAATGCATTATTTATAGCTAAATTTTGCTTTGGATTAATTATGTATTAGATTCTGACTGTAATGGGACTGCTTAAACACATATACTTAATTATAAACAAGTATAATAACCAAGTATGTGCAAGACTGTGACCTGAACAATCAAGTCAAGCAATTAAAAAGAGTATCACTGGAATTGTAGAGATACATATAATAATGAAAAAAATGTATTCCAAGCAGAGATTCCAGAGAAGCAACATATAAACAAGATAATTGCAAATTTAAGTTTTTCATGTTTGGAATAGAAAGTATTTAGGATAATAGTAATAATCTGATATTTGGTTTATTTAAATACTGGTCATTGAGTCACTGCCTGTTTCTTGGCAGGTTTCTACTGCCACACTATTTGAGCTGGAAAAGTTCAATGGGTAATATTAGCTTAGCTGTGGAACTCTGATATTTAATAGGATTTTATGAAAATAGCTAATATATACAAATGAAAGGAAGTTCTTGTATTTAAATGTTGTCACAGAAGTATCTTGGTTCCATTATAATCCTTATTTCATTTAACAATTAAACAAATAGAGCCTGCTGAGGCCACGATTGAATAGTGTTAACAAGAAAGTTTCTTTACCCCATGGTCTTAAAAAAGTTGTGGCAAAGCAAGTATATAGTTTTGACTAGTATAACATGAATTTATGTTGGTAGCTTGATGGCCATTTCTGGGACTTCGATTTATCAGAAATGCTTCATTTTGTATATGGAGGTATAATTTAAAGTGCATCTGAATAAACACTTTGGCAATATGAGGAAATTCCGTAAAGCAGAACAGAGCAATAACAAAGAACAGTGATTGATCATCAGGAGAAATCTCAGATTTGGAGAAATAATCATTTGCTATCTCCAACTTTCTATCACAGCTTTCCTAGTTTAGTGTCTGATACCGTGTTTTTATCAGTAATTAAATGTCAGTAATTAGAATAAGCATAATACTGGTACTATTACATTGACTTGTGGGCACGTGTCCTTAAGATGAGGTTCAGAAGTTTTACTGGTTCTTTTGTATTTAATCATCACTTTTACAGCCAAAAGTCTGGCAATGTCTGCAGTTCTTGATATCATTCATTACAGAACTGCCAAGGCTAAAGTTAAATGATTTCTTTTTCAGTAGTGTTATCTTGTTTCTGTACAGGTTGGACAGATAAGCAGAGTTGAAAGGGAGGAGGTTTTTTTCTCCTTTTTTTCTCTGACACAGGACTGATCAAATTTTGCTAAAGGCCTTAAAATTGGTATTTTAGTATGTGCATCTTAAGTAGCAAAATGACAGAGAGCACATATCTTCCTCACCAGTTCACTGGCAATGCTCTGTGACAAATGATTCTAATAACATTTTGTACCTGTTGTGTGTAAATCTTATCCTCCAGAAGAAAGAGTGATGATCCTAATGACAGTGTCTCCTGTAGGGATGGTTTGTGATGTGCACATCTGCAGATACAATACTGAATGTTCCTTTAATATTCAAGGCTGCCTTTTCCTACTTAAATGGCAGGAGATGTTCAGATAAGTGCAAATGGTAAAATCACTGTGTCTCCAGTTAGCAGAAAACACAAACTTCAGCTATTTCAAATTTTGTTTTCTATCGGTGTCCCTCAGTGTTTACAGCCTAAATCCTGCAAATGTGTAGGTTTTAATTTAAATGTAATCATTGTTAATAGTTTGATTAAAATTGGGACCATATATATATGAGTGTATGAGCAGTATGAGATTCTGAATCTCCCTGACCCTCTAGAAATGATACTGAATAAGTCACATACTCCAAGTAGTTTCATACTTTCCTCCAAGCCTGATGATAATGTATAGTCCCTTTTTTCCTATGGTGACAAACACCATTGCAGAATATTGCCTGCAAGTCATGGACCAGAAATTAATGATTTATTACATAAAATTATGCACCTGAAGCAGATTTATTTTGTGGGAGTGCCATGGCACTTCCATTACACAAAAACAAGTGGGTTCCTGTATCTTAGTCACTAGACCTCTCACTTCAAAGGGGAGTTATTTGATCCTTTTCTTGCTACCATGACAATTACTTAACACCCATGAGCAGATTACTGTAAAATGCAGTCACAGTCCCACTTGTGCTCTGTCATCTTTCTGGCCCAGTATCTCTTGGTTTCCTTTCTCTAGTGTGGCACAGCTTCCCAAGGAAAATGCTCTCATCGGAACCAGTTTGTAAGTTGGTGGCTGTCTAATAGCACTGGGGACACAGATGTGAATCCCTTGAGGAAGTGAGGGCACTGAAATAAGGGCTCTCACACTCCAAGTGATCTAATCACTAAACATGGACAGAAGGTGGCACCACCCCTGCAGTTCTGTGTTTTGGAGTGAGATGCCCCTTGGTGTTCCAAAGGAGAAGATGGGGGTGCCTTATCTTTGGAGACAGATCAAGGCAGTGGGCCACCAGTGGATGGAGGCACTGCTCTGCAGTCCATGGTAATGCCCTGGAGCAAAGGGATGGGACTGAAAATGTGCTCTTCCCTCCAGTGTTTCCAGTGTGTGTCTGCTCCAGCACACCAAAAGGGGGTATTTATGCTGCCTTGCACTACATAACCAGATAGGTATCTGATCTCTGGTGCTAAGGCTCTAGACACAATCAGCAATCTCCAGAGGGCAACAGGGGGAACCTAAATTAAAAGTGTAGTGCTTTTGTTTGACTGTTACCAAATTTAGCTCCTGCTACCAAATCTCAAAGGTCAGATGGCAAGGGCTGTCTTGGGTGTCTCTTTGCTTGGTGTGACTCTTCACACTCCTACTTCTGCAATTTCCAGTTTTGCTGGTGCTCACAGTGTAGTGCCTCCCTGTCTACTTCTGAATGTCAAGCAGAGGGCCAAGTGCTTTAACTGTGCCATTCCATTTCCCTTTACTCAACTTAATTGTGAAATATAAAGCTTTTGCAATGTGCAACCACGCAGAGGGGTAAAAATAAACATGTGGCTCTATGAATTATCCCTCATACATGAAGTCACTTGCGCTTGTCTCATAGCAAACACAAGTATGTATGTGGTATATAAGACCACACTGGCCATGCTTGCATTCTTCTGGACATGCTTATTAGGGTAAGCGTCAAGGTGCAGTTTTCATTAAGCTTTTACTATTTCAGCACTCCATTGCACTCTTTAATGATTAATGGTTCTAATTGGACTCATAAGATCCCACCCGCTATGAGCTGCGGGGAGGCCCTAGCGGCAGGGCGAAGCCATGCCCCCAGCGGCAGCCGCGGGTCACCATTTGGCGCGCGGGAGCGGCCCGTGGGCCGCCGACCTCCGCCCTTCCTGCCTGCCCTGGGTGTCTCCGGCCCGCTAGATGGGTGGGCGACGGGCACGGGGGCCCCGAAGGCAGGGCTGGGAAGGGCTGACGGCGCGCCGGGAGTCGCCGTCCGGTGCGAGCAGCGCTGTGCCGACCCCGCGGCGTAGATGATGCGGCGGGGAAAAGGAGCTGGGTGCGGAGGAGCGGGCTTTTCTGTGTTACCCAAGAGCGTCTGCACGGCGAGGAAACGTGTGGAAGAATCCACCGGTAACCCCGAGGCTAGAGAAGAAGCCGGTGGGCGCGGGTTTATTCCTCCGGCGGAGCGCCCCCGAGCTGCCGGAGAGGGGTGCTGGCGGCGGGGCTGCCCAATCCGCGCGGGGCCGGCCCCTGTGATTGGCAGCGGCGGGTGGTGGGGGAGTGAGCCCGGTTTGCTAACTCTGCCTTCCCGGAGAGTGTCCCGGCGGGGGTGGCCGGCGCTGGTTTCTCCCTCGGGGCTGCTGCCGAGCGTTGACCTGGGGGTAGGCGGCGGGAGAGAGCGAGGGAAGCAACCACATGAATTAGTTTCTCTCTCTGTATCCGGCTCCGGGCAGAGGCGGCGACCATAGCGGGGAGGTGAGGCGGGGGGGGAAGCGGCTACTGCAGCAGCAGCAGGGGAACTGCCCTTGCCACCTTGCCGCCCAGGTGGGTAGCGGGGGCGCTGCACACGGAAGGGGGTCCGCTAGGGGTTGGAGGCACGGCGTCGACCAGCTCGAGAGGGCTGGGGTGCTGCCGGTGCTGCCGCCCGGGCCCGCGGCTGTATCCGCTGTGAGGCGGCTGCATGTCGGCAGGCAGCGAGGGGAGAAGAAAAGTTGCCGATGGCGCCTGGGAGGGTGGCCCGCGGCGGTGTCGTTGCTCGTGTTTCGCTGCTTCNGAAGCCCTCGCGCGGCCCCTCCCCTCCCACGCGCGGCTCTCGGTGTGTGAGTGTGTGTGAGTGTGGCAGGAGCGCGCTGTGGGTAACACGCTGCCTCCCGCCGCTGCCGCCCCGTGTGAGGGCAGGCTGTCACGTCTCGCTTCTTTTTTTCTCCAGGTGCTGAAGGACTGGTGCTCGCCGAGACGCCGCCGAGGCGTTCGTTCCCTGCTTGCTGGAGCTACGCGGCCTTCAGCTGCCAAATGTGCGGAGGGGAGAGACTTTCGCTCAAAATCCCCTGCCCGTAAATAAACAGAAAGCGGAAGAAGAGCCACCGCCGAGCAGCTGCAGGAGGAGGGGAGGGGGACAGCGATATTGCTTCTGCCGTAGTCAGGGAGGTTGATGGCGGAGTTTGGCAGCAGTGGCGGCACCGGCGGCGGGGGGCTCCCTTCCTCTCCGGGGCCAGTCCAAGGAAAGGTGGCCTTTAAGGCAGGAGATGGGGAAGGAGGAGGAGGCGGCGGCGGGAGATCCCGCTTTGACAGCGTGGGCAGCCGGGTCTCCAACGGGGACTGTGCCCTAGCGGGAGCTGGTGAAGAACCAGGATCAGCTCCTCCTGCAAGCCCGGAGAGCAGCAGCAAGGAGAAAGGATTTTCCACCAGCCAACAACGAGAAGGCAAACCCGGCATCCCCCGGAGGAGCAGCATAATTAAGGTAAGAGCACTTGCTCCTCTGCATTGGGGTCTCGGCTCTTTTGCTGTAATAGAGGCAGGGAGATGTGGGTGGTGGATTTGGCTCACAGAGCCTTGGCTCTGGATAAAAGGATAGGAGGCTTTTTTCTCCCCCCCCCTTTTTTTGTCTTCCCTCCCTGAGGTGAGGAGACTTGGATTTTTCCCTTTGTCAGAAGTGGACAACAGCGAGAGAATGGGTTTATACACATCCACACTTGAGGGTTGGAGGCCGTCATGTTTTGAGGTTTATTAAAACAGAAGGCTCTTACTCTTGTTGGAGAGGGTGAGGAAAACTAGCTGGCTTGTAAAAAGACAGCATGGGCACCAGCCTGGCAGGGATAGACATAGATTACACAGTATCCTTGTTATTTGGGATGCACCTGTGCAGAGCAATTTTGTGGCTCCATTGGTTTGTGTGTGTGACAGGCACACAGCAGGTGATGAGAGATTCGGTATCTCATTTGACTGGGCGTGGGAGAAGGTAGAATAGGGAGCATTCTTCTTGTTAAAAGTGGCAGCTTGTTTAACAGTAGGTTGGGTTGTATTTCATCTATAGAAACATACTTATTTCTGTTCAGCTCTGCAGGTCCTGAATGCTAATGTTTTAGCTTGAAAAGTAGGGGGAGCATCAGTGGTAGAATGTAGATTGAGGAAAAAAGGAATGGGAATAGGTGTTTGTTTTTTAATAGAACTACTTATACAATACAGTTGTTCTCTTTTCATAAATTCACGGTTTCTGAGCTATGACACTATCATGGTCTAGCTTTCCCAACTCCAGTGAAAAGGTTGAGAAAACAGAGAAATTAATCCATTGGTATAATGGTTGTAGTAGCTGTGAAATGAAGCACAACTTCATGTACTTAAGAACTGAGTTTAATCAAGATCAGCTAGATCAAAATCAGGCTTGATTTGTTGTCTTAAATACTTCTGTGCCTCCAAAATTGGCTGTGGTGGGTTGAACATGGCTGGACCCCAGGTGCCCATCAAAACTGCTCTATCACTCCCCTCTTCAACTGGACAAAGGAGAGAAAATAAAAGGAAAAGCTTGCAGGCAGATAAGAACAGGGAGATCACTCAACAATTACCATCATGAGCAGAACAGACTTGAGTTGGGGAATTTAGTTGAATTTAATACCAACAAAATCACAGTAGGATAATGACAAGTAATCCCAAATCTTAAAACATGGCTCCTCCCCCTTCTTCCTAAGCTTAACTATACTTCAGTTTTTCTCTATCTCCTCCTCCAACAGTGGCATATAGGGACAGGGAATGGGGATTGTGGTCACTTCATCACATGTCTCTGCCACTCCTTCCATGTCGGGGAGAGGACTCCTTACACTCTTCCCCTGTTCCAGTGTGGAGTCCCTCCAATGGGAGACAGTCTTCCATGAACTGCTTCCCATGGGTCACAGTTCCTCATTAACTGCTCCAGTGTGGGTCCCTTCCACAGGAGCAGACTGCTTCAGTGTGGATCCCTTGTGGGATTACAGGTTGTGCCAGCAAACATGCTCCAGTCTGGGCTCCTCTCTCTATGGATCCACAGGTCCTGCCATAAGCCTTCTCCAGTGTGGTCTTCCCGCAGGATGACAGCCTGCTTCGGGCATCCATGTGTTAAGAGTAGGGTACTCCATGGGCTGTAGGTGGATCTCTGGTCCAGTGTTAACCTCCAAGGGCTGCAGGGGAATCTCTGCTCTGGAGCATGGAGCGGATCCTCCCCCTCCTTCCTCACTGACCTTGGTGTCTGCAGAATTGCTTCTCTCAAATCCCCCCCCCGCCCCTCTCTTTCTGTCTGCTGGTTTTGCAGCAGGTTTTTCCCCGTCTTTTGCAATACACTATCACAGAGGCACAGCCACCATCACTGATGGGCTTAGCCTTGGCCAGTGGTAGGACTGTCTTGGAGCTGGCTGGCATTGGNCACGGAAGGGGGTCCGCTAGGGGTTGGAGGCACGGCGTCTAGCGGCTCGAGAGGGCTGGGGTGCTGCCGCCCGGGCCCGCGGCTGTATCCGCTGTGAGGCGGCTGCATGTCGGCAGGCAGCGAGGGGAGAAGAAAAGTTGCCGATGGCGCCTGGGAGGGTGGCCCGCGGCGGTGTCGTTGCTCGTGTTTCGCTGCTTCTCGCCGTCGCGCGTGGCTCGAGAGGGACCGCGGCCGGTCATTCCCCGCCGCGCCTGGGACGGGCTTTGCCTCCGGCTGGGATTGGACATTTTGGGGTGTGTTGTTCTACAAGTTCTCTTTTTCTCTCCCGCTCTGTTGCTCTGCTATTGTGGGTTTCACGGTAAGGGTGTGAAACAACCGCCATCAACGCCTGTCTTGTTTCCCTGATTGAGCAGCCCGAGCAGCGCGGCTCCTCCAGTCCCCTTCAGACTGTACCGGGTAGCGGTCGGGGCGGGCCGGCCCCGTGAGGCCCCCGCGGCGGGACCGCGCTCCCCCGCGCGCTCCGTTCCCGCGCGGCACCCCGCCGCGCGCTCTGCTGCACCCNGCAGCAGCAAGGAGAAAGGATTTTCCACCAGCCAACAACGAGAAGGCAAACCCGGCATCCCCCGGAGAAGCAGCATAATTAAGGTAAGAGCACTTGCTCCTCTGCATTGGGGTCTCGGCTCTTTTGCTGTAATAGAGGCAGGGAGATGTGGGTGGTGGATTTGGCTCACAGAGCCTTGGCTCTGGATAAAAGGATAGGAGGCTTTTTTCTCCCCCCCCCTTTTTTTGTCTTCCCTCCCTGAGGTGAGGAGACTTGGATTTTTCCCTTTGTCAGAAGTGGACAACAGCGAGAGAATGGGTTTATACACATCCACACTTGAGGGTTGGAGGCCGTCATGTTTTGAGGTTTATTAAAACAGAAGGCTCTTACTCTTGTTGGAGAGGGTGAGGAAAACTAGCTGGCTTGTAAAAAGACAGCATGGGCACCAGCCTGGCAGGGATAGACATAGATTACACAGTATCCTTGTTATTTGGGATGCACCTGTGCAGAGCAATTTTGTGGCTCCATTGGTTTGTGTGTGTGACAGGCACACAGCAGGTGATGAGAGATTCGGTATCTCATTTGACTGGGCGTGGGAGAAGGTAGAATAGGGAGCATTCTTCTTGTTAAAAGTGGCAGCTTGTTTAACAGTAGGTTGGGTTGTATTTCATCTATAGAAACATACTTATTTCTGTTCAGCTCTGCAGGTCCTGAATGCTAATGTTTTAGCTTGAAAAGTAGGGGGAGCATCAGTGGTAGAATGTAGATTGAGGAAAAAAGGAATGGGAATAGGTGTTTGTTTTTTAATAGAACTACTTATACAATACAGTTGTTCTCTTTTCATAAATTCACGGTTTCTGAGCTATGACACTATCATGGTCTAGCTTTCCCAACTCCAGTGAAAAGGTTGAGAAAACAGAGAAATTAATCCATTGGTATAATGGTTGTAGTAGCTGTGAAATGAAGCACAACTTCATGTACTTAAGAACTGAGTTTAATCAAGATCAGCTAGATCAAAATCAGGCTTGATTTGTTGTCTTAAATACTTCTGTGCCTCCAAAATTGGCTGTGGTGGGTTGAACATGGCTGGACCCCAGGTGCCCATCAAAACTGCTCTATCACTCCCCTCCTCAACTGGACAAAGGAGAGAAAATAAAAGGAAAAGCTTGCAGGCAGATAAGAACAGGGAGATCACTCAACAATTACCATCATGAGCAGAACAGACTTGAGTTGGGGAATTTAGTTGAATTTAATACCAACAAAATCACAGTAGGATAATGACAAGTAATCCCAAATCTTAAAACATGGCTCCTCCCCCTTCTTCCTAAGCTTAACTATACTTCAGTTTTTCTCTATCTCCTCCTCCAACAGTGGCATATAGGGACAGGGAATGGGGATTGTGGTCACTTCATCACATGTCTCTGCCACTCCTTCCATGTCGGGGAGAGGACTCCTTACACTCTTCCCCTGTTCCAGTGTGGAGTCCCTCCAATGGGAGACAGTCTTCCATGAACTGCTTCCCATGGGTCACAGTTCCTCATTAACTGCTCCAGTGTGGGTCCCTTCCACAGGAGCAGACTGCTTCAGTGTGGATCCCTTGTGGGATTACAGGTTGTGCCAGCAAACATGCTCCAGTCTGGGCTCCTCTCTCTATGGATCCACAGGTCCTGCCATAAGCCTTCTCCAGTGTGGTCTTCCCGCAGGATGACAGCCTGCTTCGGGCATCCATGTGTTAAGAGTAGGGTACTCCATGGGCTGTAGATGGATCTCTGGTCCAGTGTTAACCTCCAAGGGCTGCAGGGGAATCTCTGCTCTGGAGCATGGAGCGGATCCTCCCCCTCCTTCCTCACTGACCTTGGTGTCTGCAGAATTGCTTCTCTCAAATACTCCCCCCGCCCCTCTCTTTCTGTCTGCTGGTTTTGCAGCAGGTTTTTCCCCGTCTTTTGCAATACACTATCACAGAGGCACAGCCACCATCACTGATGGGCTTAGCCTTGGCCAGTGGTAGGACTGTCTTGGAGCTGGCTGGCATTGGCTGTGTTAGACAGAGGGCAAGCTTCTAGCAGCTTCTCACAGAAGCCACCCCTGTAGCTCCCCCACTACCAACACCTTGCCATGCAAACCCAATACATTTCACCCCTTGCCTGTGTGAATCACATGTTTAAGAACTATCACTAAAATCCGTATTCATCATACAATCCTCACAAATTTCTGTCACATAAACAAAAAAGGAATTTCCCATGACAAAATAACATCACTGTGCTGAAGTGGATGATTTACACAAACAATCCACCCCTCACGTCTTCACTACAATTACAACAACAGAAATTGCACGCTGTCATTCCACTCTGAAATACTGTTCAGTCCGTGTTTTGCCTGTTACCTCTGTTGTTCTCTTGGCTGAATGATAGAAAAACACGTGTGGAAATTCAAGACGAGTAGTGTGTCTCATGTTATGTTACCATCTCGTGGTACTTGCTGTAAAAACCAAGGGGAGAGCAAGGGCAGGCAGCAGTGGAACACATCTGACAGGCTGCACCCACCCTTCCTGTTTGAGCAGTGGTGCTGGGTGTGTACGTTTGTGTCTATTAAAGAAATTACAACAGTAGACAACGGGCAACTGAGCTTGGTGTTAGAATAACTTAAATCACTGGCCTATTTTTTACTGGCCTAATTATTTCCTCATACTGTTTTGTTTCCTATGTGGTAGCCCGAGAAAGATACGGCATTGTTTGCAGCATGTTTCATGCCATCATACTACTTTGTAGTGTATATGATTGTAGAGCAACCTTCTGCCTCTCTGGGGACCAAACAAGGATACAATACCTAGGGATTCATGGTATGTTAACATCAAGAAGCATGAGATAAGGAAGTATGTTTTGGATTACATTTCATGAATACCTAAATCAAGAGTCTTATTTTTGACAGAAATCACAGCAGTTTGGAATATAGAGTTATTCAACTTTTTGCTATTATTACTGATAAGTACCATTTTGCAAATGTGAACAGTAATCTGTTTAGCTGCCGGGAACTGATTCCTACAACTTTGTGTTGTTATTTGAATAACTATGACGTGAGTGGAAAAATCTGACAATACTACATTTAACGTTATGTGGTCCATACTTATTTTAGGTATGACTGTTTTAATACTTCTGGAAAAAAAATCCCTTTGTCTTTGTATATTCTTCTGCCTGCTTAGTTCAGCAGTTCACAGGTAGTTTGAATCTGGTTGATTAAGTTCCTAGTTTTTGATACTAAACCTTTTGGAAAATATGGCATGGGTAGTAAACCTTAAGATGCTTCTTGCTACCTGTTCTTACAAAGCTAAAGCCTGTAAGACAGAGTGGAAAGTGTTTGAAAAATATTTCTGGAGTTTTAGTAACTTGTATCAGTGATATCTGAGAAAATAATATTTTCTCAGAAAACAAGTCTGTCCCATGCAGATGTGCATTTCATAGCTTCATGCAGAAAACAAATTTGATGATCTGTAATGCACATTTATGGAATATCTAATACTTTATCTAATGTTTTGCCTGCTGGTTACTGTGTGGACTTTTGAGTCACAAACAGAAAATTTGATATTTGAATAGTAATTCCTGTTCAGGTTGAATTCTTTAGAACCACTTTGTTAGGAGAATTTACAGTGAATCTGTCTTGCAGTTCAAATAAATGCTTACAGAACTCCATGGTTTGTCAAAACTATAGACTGAGAAAAAAAGAAAGGAATATCTGTGTGTTTCTTTGGAGAGGTGTTACAGTAATAAAATGAGAGGAGATAGACTTGTGAGAGACTGCAGTTATTTAGGAAGACAACAGAGGGAAATAAACGGAGAAAGGTGGCTTGACATTCTGTAAGCAGGAATGTTCTTATCAACATGTGTTTAGAAGCAAAGTCCAGGACTTGTTTTTGTGTATAGTAATACTGATCTCAGAGTCAATACATTTCACTGCTGATAACTTTAACAAAGGTGTATCTCTCTTTTTTATTCTGAGTGTAAGTTCAAGCTTTCATTTTGTAAAGTCAGGCACTTGCTGAACATTGGCAACTTCTAAGTCCCAAAGTCTGTGAGAAGAGAGGAACCAAATTTAGCAGGTAGATATTATAGGGTATAATTTTCAGCAGAGCTTTACTTTTGAATCTAAACATTCTTGTATCTCTTTCTGCAACTACTAAAATGTCAGCGTATGTTGTTTTCTCATTCAGTCTTCTATGCTTTCTAGTTGATACTGTATACCTGTTTAGTTTAGATGTACTAAATGTGAAATACAGAGAATGTTATGCAATATTTTCCACCACAGTGACTGATTTAAAGGCTTAATAAAAGCCTTTTGCATTCACAGTAAACTCTAAAGTAGTATTTTCCGTATATCTAGTTTCTCTGTAGTTCTGAATTACGTTAGCTACAGTGACATGTTAGTAAGACTGTGTGGAGACCCAGGAATAGATCATACATACATGTTCAGCTTCCATCTAAAAGCATATAAAGGAATTAGGTTAATGGAATCAGCTGAAAGTATATGAAATCACTTTATTTTCAGTCGTCTTTCATGTTGGGAAGGAAACCTGTGTAATGATGCTATCATTCCATATCATATATGCATTTATATTCAAGTAACTTTTCAGTGTGCTAGACATTTTTCAAGTAAACCTTATTGAGCAGTCACATGCCCAAAGCTTCTAAGGATCCTTAAGTTGAAAGAAAACAGCCATATAGAGGAAAGAAGGAGAGAACTAGCATGTACTTTCTTTCTCCACACTCTTTCACCTTGGAAACAAAACTCTGCAAGAGGGAACTGAATTACTCCTAGTTGCAGAAGATCCATATGGAAGGAAAACATTGATGTCCCAACAATAGGAGATGTTTTGCTCAGAGCACAGGTGCTAATTGACACCAAAATTGACAAATACACAAAAGTGTATATTTAGGAAACAAGGCTGTGATAGTTGAGCTAGTCCTACGTATATCCTTGGGCACACTTTCAACTAGACAACCAAAGCATAGATTTTGCTGAGGAGCTTTTGCTGTTTCTGGATTCTCCCCCCCCCCCCCCCCACTCCCCCCTCACTTCTTTTCTTACTCTTTTTT
>VWZO01018192.1:0-98967 GCA_013396975.1 Bucco capensis | reverse complement strand
CTAGGCCCTGGCAGATGAACCTTAGGACTAAAGGGTGGCTCCAGCTCTGCGCATGCTGTGTCTCACTTAAAAAAAGATCCATAGCGCAGACTCGAGGGTGCTATCCGCTATCCTCTTTTTATCAGCGTGCTTGGAAAAGGCGCTGATGAGGAGCGTGGGTGGAGCCCTCCCTGGAGCTTTGTTCGTGAAGCCTAGCCACGATGACGACT
Source organism: Bucco capensis (assembly GCA_013396975.1). Classification (NCBI taxonomy): domain Eukaryota; kingdom Metazoa; phylum Chordata; class Aves; order Piciformes; family Bucconidae; genus Bucco; species Bucco capensis. The sequence goes on along the minus strand of VWZO01018192.1, from coordinate 98,758 downwards.
CAAATCTATCTTACCTCTTTGGCTTGTCAGGTAGTATGAGAGGTCTGAATGGCTAACTGCAGCTCTATTAGTCCTGGAACTTTCGTTTAGAGGATACTTCCTCTTTGATTTGTTGGACTCTCAGCTAGATTATAGAAGGCGACCAGCACCTACTGGTATTTGTACCCCTCCTTCATTCTCTACTACTTATTGTGTAATAGCTTCCTAATTTTTTAAAAAATAGTAGTCTATACTTTAAAACAATGCTTAACACGATAAAGTAGCTTGTCCTAAATTGTATTTTGTTATACCCCCTGAGTGTCTATGTTGTGCATTGCATTTGGTATATATTTTTATTTGCATTAGTGCTTTCTGTAGACCACAGTAATAAAAATTTTATTTGGATATATGTAACAATTAAAAAAGTGGTATTTGTAGAAATATATACATGAGGATACTCGCTTTACCCAAGTTCAGTATGTAATTTAGTTAGTTTATGTACTATAGCCCATGAAGGGAAAGTATTTTTTGCAGAAGGTAACTTGGAGCAGGAGCTTAATTTGGATGAATTTAGCTTCTCTGACTTCTTTTCTGGAAGAGCTTATCTGTCTATTTCTGTTGACTGAGTAAAGAACTTGGCTAGTGTGAATAACAGCAACTCCTTCACCTCCTCCACCCCCAAATCCTTATAATATCCACAAAACATGTTCAGTCTGTTCAGTGGTGAAAAATAAATTAATGAAATTTAAATATCATTATGAATACCTGATAAGATTTTTTTAATGCCTATTATCAAGCTTGATCAAGAATATGACTATTAGTTTACACTTTTTTTTTAAACTAAGAATTAGAGCAGTGGTCTCTTACCCGTGACTCGCAGATAATGCATTGTTCCCATGATTTGATTGCATTCATGGAGGACTAAAAAAATTAAACTGAGACTGACAGGAGAAGTTAATAGCATAATTTCCCAGCCTGTGCTTGTCCATGGATGAGGTTGATGTCAATCTTTATATTATTCCCACTGATTGCATTAAACAAGCCCCTTAAATATAGTTTGCCAATTGTCTATCTTTAAGGGCCAAATTGAGTATATTGTAATAGTGTATTGATTCTAAAATGTGGGATTGTGTTTCCACAGACAAAGCAAACTAAATATAAGTGGACTGATAGGTAGATTTTGGGGGAAGAAAGGTGTGTAATAATTTGTTTTACATGGAGAAGAGAAAAATATGATAAAAAGTGGCAGCATATGTGTATTGAATAATTTTTAAAAAGGATGAGACCTCAAGAGGTCGGTCTGCTCTGCTCCACTGCTCTGCTACAGGATCAACTGGTAATAAATTTTGGTGGTGCTCTTTGTCTTTTAATCACCTTTTGCATGTGATCCTTCTACGCACAACTGCTTGCTGATTATTCCTCTTTGCATATGGGCAAAAGCAATCATCTGCACAGAGTTTAAAAGCTTGTACTTGTCGTACTGACTGCAGTCTAATTATTTCAGATAATATTTTCCATTTGTGAGATTCTTTCTGATTTTAGCTTACATTCTAACATTCAGGCAACTCTTGCATCTTCAGGTCAACAGCCAGTTTTAACTGTGCTCTCTTTTTCATCATACAACAATACATCATTATTTTGGTCAAATGAGTGTAGTTTATGGGTTTTACATATAAGTCCAAATTGTGTACTCCATGTTTAAAATAAATGGTTTTTACTCTTTACCACCTGTAAACTTGACAATATGATGTTGCAGAATCTAGCTCGGAAATATGATGTATGAGGATATGTCTTCTAAATACACTGAAATAATAGGGAGTAAGTACAAATGATAATATACTTGTTAGGTGTTAGGTTGACAAATGGATTTGATCTTAAAGGTCCTTGTCAACCTAAATGATTCTGTGATGTGTTGGCATAAAAAAGGATGCTTTGAAAGGGGCTGGTTGGTTTATCTTTAAGGAGAGTAAGTAGCAAGTATCATCTTACCCTGTTTTGCAGTTGTGTGTACAAAGACTTTTGTTTTCCAGTTGATTTTCACACTTGGCATGCCTTTTAAACATGGGGTAGTGCCATTACTGCAGGCACTTCTCCCTGTTGTAGGAGATTATGTATGGTGCAGTCCTTTGGAATATGTTGCCTGAACTCTTGATTGCAGTACATCTCCTAATTTTTACTTAACTAGTTTCTTCTCAAGAACTGTCACCGTAGACTCATCTGTCTTTTGCTTCTGAAGAGGAGCATGCCTAAGTTCATCCACCTCATCCCTCCTAGACCTTGACATTGCAAAACATCAGTGTACACGACAGTGAAGAGTATAATAAAGTGTGACTGGAAATCAGCAGTACTGAGGCTCACAGTGTTAACTGGTGCAGCCTTATGAATGTTAAATAGATGTTATTCATTTCTGCCTCTCCTGGGATTCCTTTTAATGTCATTTGACCCTTTGGAATAAGTAATGTAATGTAAGTACTTCAGATTCTATACTGTGTTCAGGGATGGTTTCAGATACCGATCATTCATGTTCTGGAAATTGTGGTACGTAGTTCGTGAGAGTAGGCAGACAGGAGGTGCCTTTAAACCAACCAGCCTCTTCTCCGAATAGTAGCTGAAAGCTTTATAAAATGAAAAATACAAACCTAACAAGATACTAAGCTGGATTTCTGTAAAATATTTACTTGATTAAAAGAAACGTACTCGTGAGCTTTAGTATAAGAAATAGGTATCTTACAAATACATAGCAGATATAATTGATATAATGCACATTAGTGCCATGACTGCCCTAATATCTTTGCTAAAATTGCTGAAAATGATTTGATGTTCCCTCTAAATGAAGAGAGAATCAGAAAAAGAACTGCTGCTGTTTTATTAGAAAGTGCTTTTGCAGAATTTTCAAGTTCTTTTTGTGGTTGAGTTTCTATGATTATAACTTTTCTCCTTCCCTACTTTATTTTCCCTTTTCCCTCCCGTCCTTTCATCTTACCAGCATTATAATTTTGCCTTCACTAAAAAAGGCAGAGCATTAGAGGGGTCTGTGCATGCTTTGATGAGTTAGCATCCATGTATTTGAACATATCACCATCCTTTACTGCCCTTTTTAGTTTAGAATAGGAGAGGAAGAATGTTTGTGAAATTCTGCAGCGCCAGAATGATCTGTATGACCATAGTTACATGAAGCACCTCTTCTCATGGAAAATCCCAGATGCTTTGTATATTTCATTACCTAGGTTCCAGTGAGAAAAGTGTTTGACATTTGTCTGTCAGCTGTTTACTCTAACTGCATTCCTTAAAGTGTAACTATGTAAATAAAAAAAATGTAATTCATTGTATTATTAAAGTGCAATTTGGACTAAGAGGACAGGAATTCAGCTCTCTGTCAAAACTTGTGTTGAGAAGGTTTTCTTCCTAGGAGTTATTGTTGGGGTTTTTAGGATAGGGAGTTGTTTATTGAGTTAGGTAACTCCTGTAAATGGTACAGGAATGATTGTTTAAAAAAAAACACCAACAAACAAGCAACACAGTAACTTTATATGCTTCAGCATGCTATTTTCCTGTAGTAAATTAGAAGCAGTATGAATCTTTCCTGTACATATTGTAGAAAAAGTTATTTTCTGAGTTACTGAAATAGTACTTGCATTCATTGTAGTATTTATGTGTTTACAAATACATACTTTTTGCTACATAGGGCAGGAACACTTGGTAAGAGCTGGAAATAAATTGCTTCAGGAAATAGTTCGAATCAGTTGAAATGTATTTTGCCATTTACTGAGAGTGGTTACTAAATCAGTTTTTTTTTTTTAGATAAGCAATTGCAAACAGCATTTCTGTTCTGAATCCTAAAGACTTAATATTTATGTGAAATGAGACTGTATTTAGTCATGGCACATTACTAATACATAGTGGAGAAAGCTAGACCAGATATAAGTAGTTTGAGGTTGGATAGTGTGTTTTCCTTGCTTTTGAAGAACCCCGAAGAGCATTTGATATCTTATTGGATATACTTCCTTAAACTCCAGCTTTCCTTTATTCTCTTTGTTCTCCCCAGTTGTAGTAGCTGCAGTGATGCATCTTGCAAGCATTTTTTGAGGTCCACACTTTTAATTTCTTCTTCATCTTAAGTAAGGCATACCATGTACCTCACACCTGGTCTTTCTTCAGTGAATGGCAAACCTGATCTGGAATCAGCTCTGAGAGCAGTGGTGTAGTGTAAAGGCATTGACTGCTTTTAGTTATGAGGGTTATCTCAGTATTTTGCAGATTTAGAAGTAAGTGTGAAAGAATTCCTGACATTAGCCTTTTAACTCCCCTGCTTGACCCTGCTCCAGTTTGTGTCACCTTGTTTGTTGTGTCATCCGGTCTGTTTGTTCCTTCTCTTCTTTGGTCTCTCCCCATCCCTTATACTGCTTGGCTTTTCTGCTTCAGCAGCAGAGACCACAGGCTGACCATAGTCTGCTTTTCTTCTTTAACAGCTAGTGGAGATCCTTCTATTCCCAGCTAAGTGCTAGAACAGAGCAGAGCTCTCTGTGTGGTGTGTGCAATAGTTACGTCTGCTTGTGAATCCCCCAAAAGGAGTAACAAAAAGGGATTACAGATTCCAGTGCAAGGCTGTCAGCCTTCACAGAATGGGTTTGATTCCCACAGGGTTTGAGTACTGAACATACAATGAAGGCTAACTCCATGTCTTGGGACAGATGCATCCTTTTCTCCCAGTCCTCTATAGGTGCTACCCCTTGTGAATCTAAGAAAGGCTTCCGGGGTGAGAGCAAAAGTCCACTTGGCTCATTAGCTTGCCTCCAACAGCAACCACTATGAGACAGAAAAATAGAAAAAGCCTCCTTTCCAGACATATGCTCCCAGCCTTAAATGATTTGGAGCTAATACAGCTTTGTGTTTAATAATCCATATGTGTTTTTTTTTCTTCTTTTCCCCATTAATTGTCAAGTGCCAGTTTGACTTTTGTAAGCTTTTCACCACTGTAACATCCTGTGGCAGTTTCTTAAGTCTGTGTTGTGTGAAGAAGTCTTTTTCTGCCTGGTTTTACTTGGCAGCTACTCACTTGTTTATCTGCTAAGCCGTGGTTCTTGTATTAGAAAAACACTTGCTGTTGCACAGATGAATTGAAAGGTGTTCATCACAATTATGCCACCTTTTTTTCTCCAGGCAAAAGAATCATAATGTATTTAGTTGTTCCACCTATTGAAGCTTTTCTGTGCTTTTTTTCATTCTGGTACCTGTTTATTTATTTTTTCCTTCAATGTTGTTGATCTTCTGCAGTGCAGGACTGAAATGACATTCCAAATGTGTGCCAGTCACTATGGCATAATGAAGGTTTAGCAATATTGTGATACTAAGTTGGATTGTAATTTATTTATTTTTAGTGTTGTCATCATCAAAGATTTAAATGGTATCACAGTTGCTAATTGGCAAGGGGAGAGTGCTCTTAAAACCTTTTACTAAATATTTAAAAACTTCTCTTTGAAGAACTGTGTAAGAATGTCTGTGCTGGTGATGATGCTTGTGTTGGAAGTGGCTGACATTAACATCTTTGCAGGAGACTGAAGGTCTGTTAGAAATCTTTTAACATGTTATAAAATCTTTTTATGGTGCAAATGACACAAAACATTGCTGATTAGCACATCTAGCTTCTAGCTATGTTTGAGTACATTTGATTGCCCAGTAACAGAATGAAATGGCATGGACACTGCATAAAGCTGAAAAATACAGTATAGATAAAGGCCTTTCATTTTATAATAAGCTGTTAGATATGAAAGAAAGATGAAGAACTTTTTTGTAAATGCAATCTGATAGTATTTTGGATGTCCTGGATTTTTGAGTTTTAAGGTTTTTGCCCAGCATGCATATTAATAGATTATTTTTTTTTCAGTCTTTTATTTCTTTTGCTTTTAAAATGTCAAGAGTCCAAAAGAGCCAAGAAGACATTCCTAGTCTTCAGGAAACTTAAACAAAGTATAAAAATGAGATCAGATAGCTTCCTGAAAATAGAAGAGCATCTTTACCTAATGTTTAACCTCAGAGAAGAATTTGTCTGAGGATTAAAGAGGTTATTAAATTATTACAGAAAGCAATGAAGGATAAAAATAACTTTTTTAAGTCCCACAAAATAGATAAAACAGCATTATCTTGAAAGGACATCCCAACACTGTCTGCTGAGCTGAAATAGAAATGGTGTGAGGTGTTAGGATGCTGTTCTGAGTTTTTCTTATCTCATTTGGAGTGACAGGAGTAGATCATAACATTGATTTACATGGTTTTACATGTGGAGGTTAATACTTCTGCCATAAATACGGAATTTAACCTACCAGAGTAGTAGTTTAGGAGTTCCTGTCTTGCCAGGAGAAAATTTACCATTTTTATCCTGGTAATTGCTGATGAATTTTGATATTAATCTGAAATCGTAGCTCAAATACATACTTCCAGTGTGGTCAATTGCAGCACATATATTTTTTTCCCTGCCACATGTAATCTCAAAATCAACTCTGTCCTTAGTGGATATATAAAACTTACTGTAATCATAAGAGGGGGAGGGGGAAGTAAGTGGAATAAAAAAGAAACTGGTGATTAAAGCTTTGGCCTCTAAAAATGCTTTGTAAGATTAATTGCTTGCCATGGAAATAAGAATCCTTATTTAATTTTATTTTTAGAAGATCAGATTCTAATATTTAGATTTATAGTGCAGTTTGCAATCAGTCCCTTCATGGATTGGAAATATTCTGCAGTGAGTAACTAATTATTGAATTTATTTCAGGTCTTTCTTGCTTTTTCTTATGAATTTAGTAAAATTGCATTATGAAATACATTCAACTAAATGCATATTTTGCCAAGAAAACATACTACCTTGTGATTTTTGAAGGGCATAGGAGTCCAGGAAGGCTGGACATTACTTAGGAAGGAAATCTTGAAGGCACAGGAGCAGGCCATCCCTACGTGCCTTAAGAAAAGCCGGTGGCACAGAAGACCAGCCTGGCAGAATAGGGACATATTGCTGAAGATAAGGGGAAAAAAAGAGAGTTTATGGCCTCTGGAAAAGAGGGCAGGCCACTCCTAGTGAGTATAAGGATATTGTTAGGTTATGTAGAGAGATGATCAGAAGGTCCAAGGCCAGCTAGAAATTAATCTGGCTTCGAAAGTTAAAGATTGCAAGAAAAGCTTTTATAGATACATTAATAACAAAAGAGAGAACAAAGAGAGCCTACATCCTCTGCTAGACCCAGAAGGAAATATAGTAACAAAAGACAAGGATAAGGCTGAGGTGCTTAATGCCTTCTATGTCTCAGTCTTTAATAAAAGTAACACCTGTACTGAGGGAAGCTAGCCCCCCAAGCCAAGAGAATGGGACCAAAATCTCCCCCCCATAATCCACGAGGAGATGGTCAGGGGCCTACTCCTACACGTTGGTGTCCAGAAATCTATGGGGTCAGATGGGATTCATCCTAGAATCCTGAGAGAGCTGTCAGGGGTGCTCACCAGGCCACTGTCCATCATTTATCAGCAGTCCTGGCTGACTGGAGAGGTCCCAGCTGACTGGAAGGAAGCAAATATAACTCCCATCTATAAGAAAGGAAGGAAGGAGGATCTGGGAAATTACAGGCCTGTAAGTCTAACTTCAGTCCCAGGGAAGCTGATGGAGCAGATCATCCTGAGTTCCATTATGCAACACATGCAGGACAACCAGGTGATCAGACCCAGTCAGCATGGCTTTATGAAGGGCAGGTCCTGTTTAACAAACCTGATCTCCTTCTATGACTGGGTGACCCACTTACTGGATGAAGGAAAAGCTGTGGACGTTATTTATGTTGATTTTTAGCAAAGTGTTTGACACAGTTGCCCACAGCATTTTCCTCGAGAAATTAAATCTTGACTAGGATGGGCATACACTTTGTTGGGTTAAAAACTGGATAGATGGCCGAGTCCAAAAAATTGTGATCAATGGAGTTAAATCCAGTTGGCAGCTAGTCACGAGTGTAAGGGTTTGTGTTTTTTTTTGCATACTACTTAAAATGTTTAGAATACAGTTCTGTATTCTAGAAATGCACACCTCATAATCATTCGTTATGTTAAATGTTTGATCTGCACCACTTAGGGTAGTTGACAGGAATAAGTCATGGGCTTTCACTGCAAACTACTCTTTTCTGCTTTGATAATAAACCACGTTTGTTTACTTCTATATTTGAGGATTTTTCAAAAATAGAATACAGAGTGAACTCCCCACTGATTTAGAAATCTTACGTAATTCTAACAGCACAGTTTTATGAACCTTCCTCTTTTTACTTGTCTAGAAGACATCACTAACAAACTTCTTGAGGTCCTTGTAGGACAATGTAAACAGTATTAGTCTTGCACTGATCAGCTGATCACACAACTTAAAGCTGTTTGTAACCTTCCCTATCCTTGAATTCAGGATAAACCTTGTATTCAGGATAAAAATATTACTAAATATTCCCGTCCATGAAGTTGACTTGCAGTAAGTCCTCAGGAAAAACAACTTCATAAGCATAGTAGTAAGTTCTTCAGCCTTATCCTTGAACTTTTTGGGATTCCCCAGCTGAATTTTCTTCCTCTGTTGTTTGCCCAGTTGGTGTAGATAGGGCATACTAATTTGCTTACCTCAGTTATCCTTTTCTTTGGTTTAACTGTAATGAAACGCTGTGAGATAAAGTGTATGTAGTACATGTTTTGCATTCCTGTTATTTACCTACAGTACTGTCTAATCTTAATATTAAAAAAAATCACAAGTCAAGTCCTCAAACTCTGATTTTTTAAAAGAAATCATAAGACATGAAAATGAATGTCTTGTTTTCCTTTCAGTGATCCTTTGACAAGCCATGCTGCATGTGTGCAATTTTTTCCAAGTCTTGACATAGGAATATATGAATACATGTAAAATGTAAGTTAATTGAAGATTCTGAGATGTAAGCATCCATAAGGACTTTCGTGAGACTTGCCTAAATATTTGGAAGACAATCTGATTATTATACAGACAGCTATTATGTTGGACAGATAACATTAGATAACAATATAATACTGATAGACCATTTTACTTTTTATCAATTTGTGTATTTGGTCTTAGTCTTCTGTTTCTTTGTTTAATTTTTATTTTTTAGCAAGACTAGCAAGATGCTAATAATGAATTTGAAGTAGTTTCAAACTCCTCTTAGTAAAGATTCCATGAGTTGTGTAGTTAACTGCCTAACGCTTAGCTTTAGATTGGTCCTATATTTAAACTGTTTGTTTCAGCGATTTGAGAGCAATTACCATATATTTGTGGATTGTCTTAGAATAAAGGCCCTGTAAGCTTTATCCACATCTGTGGTGAGAACAGGAATCAGATGTTAACAAACTTCTGTTTAGCTGGTTATTAATGAAAATTTCTCTAGAGGAAAAGAAATTAAGATAAACAGTTCTAGAAAATTTACAAAAACTTATAACAGGTCACAGAAATCTGAGGACCCAAATTATACTAGAAAAGAAAATAATAGTTCTGTATTTCAGGCCAACAGCTTGGCAGGAATTTAAATCTGAGTCCAAGGTTTCGGAAACGAGAGGCTTGAGAATGTTAGCAGGTTTCAGAGCTGGTAATGAAGGGGAAATACAGTGATTTCACAGATAACTGAGATACAAATTATAGCCACAATGTTTAAAGGAGTTACTTGGAAAATGTAAATTCTATATGGTAACAAACAGAAAGAGTTAAGTGTTGATGTTGCATATGTTCCTTGTTGCTAAGTAGTAGAGCATTTTTTGAGAGCCAGTAAAAGAAAAAAAAAAGATTTCTTTTTCTAATTCAGGATGAGTTTTATCAAAACATTTTTGAGTCCTTTTCCTACAACTTTGTTAGCTCTTACATATTTTCAGCATGGTAAAGCATTGTGGAAAGATACACTTGCTAGTATTTTGTGGTGCTGTTTGTTTTCTTTCTGGAATGCCAGTTAATTTCTTGCTGGAAAGTGTCTTAGGAGATCTTGGTGTGAGAGGCAGTTGTTGAGCAGCAGTGCAGTCTCTCTACTTGTCAGGTGAACTCTCAGCATTACAGTGTTGAAAATTAATGTGATATTTCTTAGCTCTCCGAGAAATATGGCTTTGTCATGATGGTTCTTAGTTTATAAGAGTTCTTTCTTAATACTGGTGGAATAATATTTTGTGCCTAATATAGTTTTTTTTTTTTTTTATCCTGCTTTTAATGAAAGTCATGCCAGGGAGGAAAGTGCGTTTTCTCTCCAGTCAGTGTTCCAGGACTGCCATTTTTGTACCTGCTATATTGAGGAAAGGGAGAGAGGCAACACTTTAGAGAAAATAAAATATGTTTGGACTTCTCTCTCGCATTGCACTAGTACTTGGGAGTAAGGAATGTTCTCATCCAACTATGTTTATGTAGGTGATACAGGACAATAGTCGCCACTATGTCTGTAGTCATTCTGTACATTACACTAGTTGCAGTTCTGTCAGGCAGAAATTATTCTGCTTGTAACTTCCTCATTTACATGGCTGTTGTTTTTGTAGCTTGCCAAACTTATTTGTTTTAAATCAGGAATGAAAAGCCATTCTCCTTGCCTTCAGGAAACCTCTGTTTTAATGAATTTGTTACTGTAAAACACAGTAAGAAATATACTAAAACTGTAGGACACTTTGAACCAAACTGTTACTGAAAAATGTACTTATCTCATGTTTTATATATTCTTTCAGTGTTCAACTGACTGGGAGAAGGTGGCAGCTGCTAGAATTTTATAAACCTGTTTTGTTTACATCTAAGAATTAAAAGAAAAAGTGAAAAAAAAAAGTCTGGTTTTAAGCAGTAACTTCAACCATAAATACTAGAAAAACTTCAGAGTTTTTTGGCATGTGTTCTGCAGTTCCTTGACCAATTATTTTGAGATTCCTTACTAAAGGTATTTGTTATGCTCAGCTTTTCACAGTCTATTTTCCTCGGGTTATTGCAAAGCTTTTTAGGGCTGAGACACTTGTTTGCACTTTTATATCGTATGGAAACAAGGTCTCAGAAATCAATGTAAGGGACAGAGCTATGATCAAGAAAATGTTTCTTAACCAATACTTTGAAAATAAGTCTGGCAGTTTTCCAAATAGAAGAAATAAGCAGTTGATGCAAAAAGCTGTCTTTTAAACTGTCATCATATAAGCCTTTCACTTTTAATTCCATCCACGTTTGCTTGTTATTTGGTTGGGGGTTTTTGTGTGTGTGAGGCTGTGGAGAATCTTTTCTGGCCTGCCTCTTATTTGAGTTCTAGGAGTTGACCTGTGTTGGTAGCTAAGGACAATGAAAAGAACAGTGTCATTTTTCTTTACTATATGAATAAAAATATTTCATTATATGTGTTTCTTCTTGTAGCATACATGTCCATCATGTATCACTACATATTTTTGGAACTTTTTCTTTTAGAAGTTACTATTTTCTTTGGCCAAACTTACAAGCTTGTTCTGTTTAGTTCAATGTGCAGAGTTAGTGGAATAGAACACTTTTATTTTGGTGGATATATGTATTTTAAGGGCAAGACCAGTTTACCAGGAAAACAAAATATCCTATTCAGTATGAGTGTCATTGAATCAAAGTTGTGGTTTTCATAATATTTATTCCTGATTCACAGGAATGTTCTTGATTCATAGGATTCATTTGAATAGCCAGATGAGTCAATAAAACAGAATTCCACTTGTATTTAAAATAGTCAATATAAACTTAAAAGCAGAGATATTTAAAATATTCCTTATTTAATTTGAGACTAAAAATACTAGTTACCCTTCAGGTTTATTTTGTGGCTTAAAGATGATTGACTACACAGGAAGGCAATGTTGTGTTGCTGTGGTGTTCCAGATAGGCTTCTGGTCCGTAGTGATTCCAGTTTACTGTTCCAACAAGTTTGTGGTGTTTAAAAAAGCACAGCACAAAGTGGATCAGAGCATTAAGGGAGAGCATTTATATAAAGGGAAAAGGGGAAGGTACAGAGTACTGTAGTTGCATATCTTTTGTGCTTGGGTTCTTATACACCTCATTTTGCTTTATGGTTTCATAAAGCCATGGACAAAGGAAATGGAAAGTAGCTCAAAGGTACCTTATATATTGGTCTTCTCTTGGGGCCAGCCACAGATGTGGTAGTAGGATCCTTGCCATGAGTGAAAGTAGTTTCATGAGTTGTTGCAAATGTTCTATATGTAAATTCCGCAGTAAAACTTGCTTTTATCTAGCTGGTGTTCCTGTTGGAAAATAAAAAGTGTATTTTGAAAGCTGTTAACCTGGTAGCAGATGCCCTGTTCCAGTGGTGTGCTGTAAAGCAAGCATAGTGCTGCAACAATTTCTGTCATCTGAAGTGGACCAGAGAAAAAACAGAAGATAAAGTCATTTATTCTCAAACACACATCTCTTAAGCTTTTTAAAATCTTCTGTTAAGAATGACCTTTCTGCATCTAGCCCATCTTTCTGTATCCAGTGAGAGTTCTTGAATGCAGGCTTTGAAAAGTATGCAAGGAAGGCAAATCTGAAGGTCATCTAGGCAAAGGATGAGCAACAGGATAAAATAAGCTGATGAGTGAGTGCCCACTGAGTAGATACTAGAAACTAGATACTAGACTTGGTCGGAAAAGTACAGGGAGTGGAGTTAATTTGGCTTGGTCAAAGGCTGAGCTCTTCATAACTGATAAAGACAACTTACTGCTGAATGTCCAGGCTGCCCTGTCCCTCATCCACAAGCACTGACTGGACTGTAGCACAGGGAAGGACGAGGTACCAAAGTATGACACTGGAGCCCCTCCAGCAACTCAGGTGCCTCACAATGAGGTTTTCTGGAGGATATGTTCATGCTGGGGCCAGTCCAGCCATTACTCCTGCCTTTGCCTCCTGGGCTCTTTGCCCTTAAGCTGTTGACAGCAGTCAAGGCTGTAAGCCTAGGGAAGCTGGATGAGAGCTGCAGCAGTGCAGCTTTGTGAGGCCAAGCATCCAGCTGTGCAGCCTCATCACCTCTGCAGAGTATGAGAGGCCTCAGGGAGGTGTCCAGGTGCTGTAAGAGCCTCTGAAGCTCCATAGCACTTGGGAGCAAGGACAGCATCCCTCACTGTTTCAGAAATCACAGTATGGAGGAAGGAGACAGGCAGTGAAGCGCTAGTCAGTGCTTTGTAACAAAAAAGTTCACTGCTTCCTTCTTTTCCCCAGTCTGCTTTTTGCAGAGAAGCGCAAGGATGAAGTAAATAGATACAATTGACCTAGTATTTTGCAGTGACCTATTGCTGAAGGGGTTTCTGAGTCAGAGGTTGTATTCTCATATTTAGTATCTTGATTTAAAGGGCGCTCCCATTATTATTCCAAGGTGTTTTTTTTGAACTCTAAAGCATCTGTGCCACATCCTGTGGCTCAGAGTTCAATAACTTGAATGTCTTTACCTTCTTTATTTTGAATCTGCCACCTGCCAGTTTAGTTTGATGTCTCCTTCATTCTTTTTATAGACTGAGATTGTGAGCAATCATTCCTTATTCAAGTTCTTTATTTCACTTTTTAGTTAATATTTTGATACCACATTTGCTGTCCTATGAAGTACTCATGTATGATGCATAGCTTAAAAAAATTTACTGAGATCTTAGAATCATATTTTTAACAAAACAGCTGTAGAGTCTACTTTGAAAGAATTGGAGTCTTATTTACAATATGCCATGCCCCTCAGCCTCTTTTTCTTCAGTATATGAAAGCAACTTGGCCACACCTGGAATCTGAATGTACAGGGATGTTGTGATATATGTAGATAGAGTTAGTTTATGTGATTTAACTGTAAGCCACATTTCACATATAGCAGAAGTCTTCCAGACTAACAGCTTGTTCTGAGTTTGGGAACTTGTGTGCTGGTACTGATTTTCCCCTGGATGTCTTCATTACATTGAATTTCTGAAACATGTCGTATGAAAATCCTCATTTCAAGTTTGGCATTCCTGCTTCTCCATCATGTTTTTCTGTCTCTGTAATCTGTTTTATCCTCATTAACTGTTGAAGTGTAGTCACTTTCTATCCCCTCTCTTATTTGAGTATATAGCGTTACTGTGATTGTTCCACAAGGGATTCATCATCTTAAACTGAGTACTACTCAAACCTTAACAGCTTTTCTCAGCTATTAAAATCAAAAAGGTCACAGAAAAGTATTGAATTATATTGCTGACTCTGTTCCTTTTTGGTTTAGATGAAACCTTCTTCCAGTATGTGCTCACTCTGTTTCTTTAGTTTTGGCAACTCAGCTTGGAATTACTATTCACAGAATTAGCCTCTCTAGGGAGATAAGAGCTTTATATTCTTCTATTCATTCTTCTTCTCTCCCAGTCACCTCTTTTACCCATATAAAAAAGAAAATGCTTCTTAGTTCTGAAAATGATTGGAATGATTTGATGATTTCTGTGTGTGGGAGAGAGGAAAGTTATTTTCTTCATTCTTGATGCATTTTTCTCTTTTCAAGGAGTTCAAGCTGGCCTTTTGTTAACAGAAACTGCTTGCTGGTTGAATCCATTAACAAAGTTTGTGCATTGAACTTAAGATACCTGTGGCTGTCTCATGGTGGGTACTGGAATTATTTCTTCATGCTCATTGGTGGGAGGGAAATGTGTGTATAAGAGATGAAAATGAACAGAAAACTGCTCAGAGATTATCCATAGTGTTTAGTAATATACTGATGGGAAATGATAAAATCCAGTTGATCTGGAGGTTCCTTAGCAGTAACTGCAGAATATGCTACAGATGTGGAAATGACAGTTCTCAGTGTTAATCCCTAAAAGGTGAGGGTACAAGAGAGGATTTCTTCCACAGCACTTGTTTAGAATTCAAGCTTCATTGCTACCATGTTATTACTGAGTGAATGAAAGTAAGATAAAAAATACTTTGTATTATTTCCATGCCTTTAAAAATATTATCTATATATATATGTTTATTGTAGATCCAAGTTAGAACATAGAATTAGCTATGAATCCCCCAAACTTAAGGAAGATGACTTTGTGAATCTGGTTGCTTTGAATGGCAACATCTCTGCCTGGAGGATTCACATAGTGTTGTTTTCAAGTGAGAAATCTTTTGTTACTTCTAATGCTATTTGGAGGCTTTGAACTCCAGTCTCTGTCAAGACCTTTGGGAGAAATATGGGGAGTGGTTAGTTCCTCAGGAGATTGTTGGACACATTTTCTGTCTAGGATACTAGAAGGCACAGATAATTTGGGAGTAGAATTTGGAAAAAGCAATCTGGACTGTGACTGAATAGACTAAACAAACAACAGTTTCTGGGGTACAGAGAAAAAATTTGGAATCAATTTAGCAACAGTTGTTGAAATGACTGTTTATAACTTAAGAATCTAAAATTATTTCTGTGACTTACGGAAGTGTATAAAGTTTTACTATCAAAGTAATGAGAGGACAATCCCAGAAGAAATTGGATTAGTAAGCTTTCTTAGTCAGAAATGTATCATTTTTTTTTTTTTGCTTTCTCTGCAGCATTTTTTCTTGGCTATTTTTTCTCTGGGTTTGTTTGTTGTTGGTTTGTTTGTATTTTTTTTTGTCCCATTCCTCCCAGCCCCCCCATATATTGATCTTTTAAATACAGCAAGGACAGTGTTATTAGTCCCAAGAAGGTGCTAGTGCTTATCCTTTTAGCAGAAAACAGGGATGGAAAGGATCTTGAAGTTACCATCTGTAGTGGATTGACCTTGGGCAGCAGCCAAGCACCCACACAGCTGCTCACTCTTCCTCCCCTCCCACAACCAGAGGAGAGAGTAGGAACAGCAAAAGCAAGAAAACTAGTAGTTCCAGATAAATACAGTTTAGTAAGTGAAAGAAAGAGGAGAGAAAAACAAATACTACAAAGGAAATCACTTAATACCTCCCGCAAGTAGACTGATGACCAAGTCACTGAATAACAGCCGCCTTGGAGGATGAACCCTCCCCTTCTTCTACCTGAGTTCTATTTCTGAGCATGATGTTATACAGTACGGAATATCCCTTTGACCAGCTCAGGTCATTTGTCCTGGCTCTCTCCCCTCCCAGTTTCTTGTCCAACTCTAGGCTATTTGCTGGTGTAGGGCCAGAGTAAGGGGAAAAAAGAACCTTAACACTATGAAAGCACTATCCAGCAGCAGCCAAAAAAATGGTGTGTTATCGACACTGTTGTACGCACAAATCCAAAACATAGCTCCATACAGGCTGCTGTTGAGAAGGTTATCTCCATCCTAGCCAGACCATGTTTTTCCCATGTGCCAGAGTGGAATAATCAGAGTACACTTCTCCCAGATAAATACATGTTATGTATGGTTTGGAATTTCTCTCTGTATATTTCAGTTTGGTGTGCTGATGTCTTTTAAATAAACCGCTTCTTATGGTTTCATGTTGATGAATGTAGGGAATATCATAGAATCATAGAATGGTTTGGGTTGGAAGGGACCTCTGGAGGTCATCTAGTCCAACCCCCCTGCAGTGGGCAGGGACATCCCCAGCTAGATCTGGTTGCCCAGAGCCCTGTCAAGCCTCGCCTTGAATGCCTCTAGGGATGGGGCCTCAACCACCTCCCTGGGCAACCTGATAGATTTGTGATCAGAGAGTAGGTTCCAGTTAGTATGGCTTTGAAAAGTGATTGCCTTTAAATGCTTAACAGCTATTTAGACTACTTAATTTTTTAACTATTACATATATTAATAAAAAATTTGGCTCAATCTGTGATAGAAATTAAATAATTGCAAAGCTGGCAGAGCATACAGGCCATCAAAGCTGCCTTTACAACTGCTCTATCTTGAAATTTTCTTGGCTGCCACTACTATCAGTTTCTCTCTCTTCTGCAATTGTACATTCCTCTTCTCATCATTTTGCTAATTGAGAGTAGAGTGGTGTTAATAAAGAATCCCAAGGCTATTGTGTATTTTCAGTCTTACAAAAAAAAGAACGACCCTGGTCATTTGGAAAAGGGTGACAATACACTCAGATAACTGAAATCTTTGTGAGGTTTTTCAAAGTACAAAGTTTATTTTCAGTAAGAGGGAGAGACTTTGATCAACTCTAATTTTCATCTCACAGTCTACCCAGTGATCATCTTCCTTACAATTTCAGTAATTGTATGTCAGTTTTTAGGAATGATCTAGTACATGAAGGTTGAAAAGTCTGATAAGATAATATTTAATAACATTTTAAAGCAATTAATTGCTCCTGAACTATCAAAAGCTTGTCTTGAATTCAAAAGAAACTGCTGCTTGCAATCCATACTGTTATATTTGGGAAGTTTGTCTTTCACATGAAAACTGTTACACAGAAACCATAGAGAAATGGCTGTAGTTATTGCTACATTGTTCAGATTGCTTTATTTCCTTTATTTTACAGGTGAGAAGCTTAGCAGGAGGTAGTTTGAGAAATAGGTTTTAGATTTTATATTGCCTATTCTTTTTTCTGTGTGTAGATATTTAGAAGAGAACATTTAAATGAAATACTCTTTCTTCCTATGAAATTTTAGTTTAGATGGTTAACATATAGGAAAATCTTAAAGTTACTATCTTTTTATGAACAAAATCAGAGTTTTGATCCTCCTGGTTGTTTCTGAGTTTACTTTAATTTAAAAATTAAAGTAGTAAATGTTTACAGAAAATGCAAAGCTTGACTTGAAGTGTTTTCCTCTAACTAACTACATTGGCACAAATAGGTGCAATTTTATACATGAGTGGTTTTGAATTAAATGAGAGATACACCAAGTGCTAAATTAGCACTAATTAAATTGGCATACATCTAGCCATCAGAATATTGCCAGCTGAAGTGCTCTGGTTGACACATGAACATACATTGTACATTCTCTGAGTAATGTTCCTTTGAATACTTTACAAAACAAGGTAGTCTTAATTTTACTTCTAGATGGTTACAGAGATCAGTGTGTGAGTGCATTTAGTATCTCAGGCTGCTCTTGTGGTTTTATGTGACACAAACAGAAGAATTGGAAAGAAAGCCCTTTTGCTATAGAAGAATATACACTTAGGTTTAGTGTGGAGTGCACTAGCCTTTCATGCAGCAGCTGAACAGGCCAGCAAATGTGAGAACGCTTGAGAAACAGCCAGCCGGGAAGGCAGCCGTAGACTGAACTGTTACTGATGGAAAAATACGTTCTCAAGCTTGGCATCTCAGTTTGCCATGGACAAAAATGTGTGAATGGTCTGTCTAGAAACACATTAGGGAGAAAAGGTTAAAAAGAAGCACAGTGTTAATACTACAAACAGGAGGAAGCAGTGCCAAGATGGAGTAGGATTTATACTCTTGCCAATTTTCTTTCTAGCTGCAGTGTGGTGGAGGGCCAGAGTGTAAGTTGAAGACTGTGTTTCGTTCACATGATATAGAAATTGCAGAGAAGGGATTGCTGTGCAACAGCAGTCACTGTCAAACAAGTTTTGGTCAATTGTTACTGAAATGCCAAATAGTTGAGTTTTTTTGCTTGTGCATTGTTAGGGAAAGTTCATTAGTCCTATTAAAGCATATTAGTTCTATTAGACGCAATATCTTCAAACAGGAGTGAGAAAGAGCTGTTGTTTAAAGGTTTAGGAATAGAAGAATACTAGAATTGTTAATGCTGGAAGAAGAATTAAAAGACTTATTAAAACTAATTGTTTGGATTGGGTATTTTTCTCCTTTTTTTTCATTCTCAGCAGTCCTACGCACCTTAGTTGTCGTAATTGAACATATAAAACCTGCCAAAATTAAATAGGATATGGGAAGAACATACTTGTTCTTAATCAGCATCCATGTAGAAGTTGGGGAATGGGGGGAAAGACACTTCATGGAATCTAGTATTTCTGCTGGATTCTAGTACTTTTATCTGTTACTGTGTTCTTAGGCTTTGAAATATAAAACAGTTGTTTTTTTTTAAAGATGTTTTAAAGTGTAAGAAAAAGATAATGTTTAATAGGTGAAGATAGAAAGGAAGTGTGAAATATTTTTGAATGTTTGAGTGACTTTTTTTGGGTCCAGCACTGAAATGAAGAAGCCGTATCGTACTCATTATCGCACTTTGCACTCACTAAAGTAGAAGTAAGCAGCTGTTATATAACTCAGTGTTAAACATAGTGGTGCAAGGGTCATACTAGTAAAAGCAAAAAATTAACTTCCCATGTTGTGTTGGAGTATTTTCACACATGCTATTCTCAAATTAAGACCTGACCTTAAAGGCAGTGTTTGCTGATTCTGAGTAATGGCATAATTGCCATGCATTGTTGCATTGTCTCCAAAGACGTGACTCTGACTAGCTGGCTTCCCTCTCTCTTGCTTTGTTAAACTTACATATGGAAGGCAACTTCTACCTAGGTTTTGTGGTCAGCTGAACAACATTGCTTTCTTGACCTGAAGTCAGAAACAATAAAACAATTGCAGTCCTTTGATTTCAAAGAAAATGGCATGAGCAAAGCCCTCTCTCTAAATTGCAGGAGTACATAGTTTGAAGACACTTGAAAAATAAAATGTAACTTTTCCATTTAATTTGAACTTCTATCAGTGCTTATAATATTTAGGCAGGACCAGTGTGTTAATAGACTATAGTAAAATAATAATAAAAAAAAAATCACTCAAGCTTGAAGATAAATAGGTGCTTCTTAAGTTGCTTAGATATAGTTCATAAAAACAGGATACTGGAAATACACAAATGGGATGAGTGTTTTTAGAAAATTTTTATAAAAATATTTGCACTCTTGTAGAGACAGTAGCAGTCTACACCAGCCAAGAAACTGCCCTGATATTGTCTGTTCTTGGTTGCAGTATGAGTACTCTTTTGAAAGGAATAAAAAAGAAATTGTGGTCGTCTTTAGTAAATTGTAGTTCTTAGTTGCAGAGTTACTCAACTAAGGTGCACATGTCCATAACTACAGATTATTAATGAATACGTAATTCCAAGGAGTAAGAATGAAAGTAAGAATGAAATATTGCTGTTTCTAAACATGCCTGCACAGCATCATTCTAATGCTAGTGCATTTACCTCACCAAGGGACATGTGCTGGGGAAGGGGTATTATCTCTGTTCTATGAATGTAGTTTCTAGATACTGAGTTTAATTCTGTTGCTGTGTTGTTCTTCAGTGAAAAGTGGTCCAAAAGTTAAGTTGGTTACCATCTGAATCATTCCTGAGAAGTCCGTTCATTTCTTCCTCTCTTCTCCTTGTGAAGACTTCAGGCTGCCTTTGCCTTTTCTTCCATGATGTACAAAATGAATATGGCTTTAGTCATCTTCTTCAGCCGTGCTGTTTGTTTTCTCTGGTTGCCCTCATCACACTACTTGCTATAGTGATACAATACCTTCTTATTTCCCATGCTTGTCAGTGCATGATTTTCCTTTTATCTTACTTCTTTCCTAGGTTCTTACCCCTCACAGTGGTAGGACTCTTACCTCTCTAATTACAAATACGAACTTTATTCTCTCTGCAAATTTCATTCTGTGTGCCCTGTCAGCAATGAAAGGGAGTATACCTGTACATGAATTAATACTGAAGGATCTGGTAGATCAATGTATAATAAAATTCCTGATCTTCAATGACCCATTCAACCATAATTGTTTAGCAGTTTATAGAGTATGGAAGAAAACCTGTGGACTCTTGATTTGTTTTTGTAAATCCTGGGATTCTGCTTTTTAATTACTGTGTTCATGCGCCTCTCTGAACCGTGCATCTAGGCACAATCACAACGTACTATAGTTATTAAGTGGCATGGTTTTGCATCCACTTCTGTTTAAACTTTGGAGGACATTGTAGAGGTTACGTGTCTTGCTACTGCCAGCCTTCAGGAATTAGGCAAATATGTGCAAACATTTGTTAGTTGTCACCAAAGAGCAGAATACATTTGCTGAGGTATTTCTGTAGTCAGGATGCTTGCAGTAGCTGTTAGTATCTGCTTAGATTTCACAGCATGGCAGCTAGAAATGTGACTGTAACTAACAGAACTTAGTAAATGACAAAGCAGCAGCTTGTACCAGTTGTAAATAATGAGGCACAGAATGCAGCACTGACATTAGCAGCTTGTTTTTGTAATATGTTTATGTAAGTACACTATCTAGATTTTATAATTTAGTAAAGCTTAAAAATATTTATATTGGCCCTATTGACATCTCAGTTTTCTTGTATTTATTTCAGTGCATGTATAGTTACAACAAAACTGCAAATATATGAAAATGCTGTTACTGTATTAAAATACATACTGGATAAAGCAGTGTTTTGAAAGCTGCTCCTGCTATTCATACAGAATATGCCTCTTCACTGGGGACCTTGTAAGAGGAGAATTCTAGTGTTACATATTACAAGTTATTAGTAATAAGGATGTGAATTTGACAAATAATATACAGTATAACAACAGAAGAATGGGTAGGAAATTGACTTTCAAGTTCCCAAGTGTAAATGGGTGAATGTAAATCATTGTTACCCATTGTTACTAAGGTCTGTAATAGAAAACTTCCAATTCAGTATAGATACTTAAATAATTTAAATAAAACTGAGAACTGGAAAATTACTTTTGAACTCATGTTAACATTTTTAGGTGTATCGAGATACATCTGTTTACACCATTTGTAACAGATTCTCAGTAAAATGTGGGTTAAGGCACATTCCTTACTGCTTTACTAAGGATTTATTTTCTTTTTTGATTGTCAGTAGTCTCAGGAAATAATTTCTCCCTTTTCTGACCAAAGGAATTCCATGTTTGGCATCTGAATTACCCCGGTATCTCAAAGACTTGCACACCCTTTGATATCAAATCCTTTTTTGTCTATTGGATCACTAGGATTCTGTATCATTAGGACAAAAAAATATAATTGTTTTCACTGTCGCTGCCCTTCTCTCAGTAGAGTTAGGCAGTGTAATACTGAAAATGGAATGTGTGAACCGCTTACTTAGTAGGCGCTATTACTTCAATTACTTATGTTTATCTGGGTACTTGACTGTGCTGCTGATGCAATCAGAAGTTTCAGAATAGCTAAGTCTATTGACATTTTGTGTAGACAAGCGTGGGTTTGGAGAAGAGATCTCTGGGAATGTTTATATAAATTAATTGATAATGCAGATATTAAAAAAAATACTATAAAAATGTGTGGAAATTAGAACTGTCAGATTAGGATTCACTTGGTTCTAAAGTATTTTGGAAGTATTGTGAAGTGTTCCATTATAAAGTATTGCTAGGTATTGTATTCTGCTGCAACAATCAGATCCTGTTGGATTGGGTTGTCTGAGGAAATTTTTTTCAAATAAAACATACGCCAAAAGATGGATCTGCTTTTTTTAACATTTCAAGAAATAAGGTTTCTGGTCAACAAGAAATCTTGATGCAGATGTTGTTCTTAGTTGCTTAAATTCTGTGACCTCAAGTAAAAGCAGATGAAAGCGAAGTTCCTTTTTGGCGTTACAACTGAGGGAATCCCAGAACTTGCAACTTCTTACGAGAAGAGTTAAGGATCGCTATTGACTTTGCTACGTTCAGGAATTAATCCAAAGTAACATCTTTTCCTAGATTTTGAGAAAATGATGTCTTCATTTGCAAATTAATTTTAGACGGCAGAAATAAATGTTACTTTTTGATATTTTGAAAGTGAAATTGAGAGAGCATTTCATAGTGTTGTGATGCCAAGATTTTGTTTCAGATTTTATTTTCTAGAAGCATTGGACACTTATGAGGGTTCTATACATTCATATGTGCACAGGAACAGGTAGAAATTAATAGCAATTAATCCAGTGTTTGGAGGCAGCCCCCCCCCAAGATTAAAGTAATAATGCTTGATTGTTAAGTGACTCATACTGAGTTGTTGTTGTAAATGTCTGGAAACAAACCAGAACATGTAACTGGTTTTAATATCTTCCATTACCTCTTAGTAGTGATGAAACCTCAAATGTACTGTTTTGTGCCTTGAATAAATGGCACTAGCTCTTAAATGTGTAGAGTTAATTTATTTGCAGACCCAATCAGGTCATTAGTTTTCAGTATTGTTATTCTTAGCTGACTACAATTCTGTAAAATTCAAAATACACCCATAATAGTAAGACAATACATATTTTAAAAACTGCATTTCTAAATTAGAAATTCTAGTGTAAAATTGCAATTGCATAAGCTTCAAATATGTCTGATGTTTTGAAAAACAGCATTAACTTCATCATAAAAATACCTCAGTCCAAAAATATGAGATGCAAGCCATTGCAGCATAGTATCTTTCCTGCTTTCTATAATCCAGAGGAACCTCTGAGATTCCATAATCAGTGCTGCAGCCCATGAAGAACAGGATATGCTTTATTAATAGGATGATATAACATGATGATATTCTGGGGCTGATGAGAGATTTCTGATTACCATCTGCTGCAACTACTCAAGTTTCAGAGTGGATTAATTATGTATATCGAGATCATAAGATCCTAAATCCAGCCGTAAGCTGTTTATCAGTAGTGGTAGACTATGTAAAATCTCCTTGGATAGAGTGTCTGAGCCCTTGTCTACAGCAAAAGAAACTTGGCACTTGGAAGTCACAGTGCTAATGAAAACACTTTCTCAGTGAAACCACAGATTTTTGTTCCCTAAATGCTACTTTTCCATTTTGGAGAAGATGAACTTGGACATTGAAAGTTTTTAGTATAAAGGTGAGATAGTAGTCAAAACAACTTTGTAGGAATTTGCTGGATCAGCTGCCATGGTTTTGCTGTATAACAAAGCTGAGGATGAAGGTATAGCATAACATACTTTTGTTTGAAATTTTGAATCTAAGACCTGATTCAATGCAGCTCTTAAATTCTTGAACACTTCTGTGCATCTTTCTGTTTAGGAACATAAGGTGTTCTATGTGTTACAGAAAAAAATGAGACTTTAATAATTTTAAAGTTTAATACTTATCTTTAGAAAACTAAGAACTTTAAATAACAGTTGTGCAGTTCTGTTAAGCCCTATTCTTGAAGAGGACCTGTATAGGTAGCTATAGGTATGTCAAATTAGTGATGGGTTTTGATGACCAGCTTGATTTTGCACGCTTTCTCTAATGAGAAATGCTAATTCGAATATTCACACACCATTTTTTAGGAAAATTGCTGGAATAAAATGATGTTAACAGGTGCATGTCTCCTTTTTCAGATTTCATTAGGATAGGCTAATACATTTGGAAGCTGAGTAGGGACTGTAGTAGGGAAAGACAGGCAACTAGGTGAACATTGAAAGTATTTACATAATCTATTTGTTCTTAGAGAAGGTTAGTATAAACATATAGGCTTACTTGTTTCTGAAAGAAGAAACTTAATTGCATCCATAAGAATAAAGAAAATGTTAAAAGACGAGTGCCAAGACCTCACAGAACTTTTGTGCACTTCAGTTGTCGATCTGTCATAATCTTCTGCCTTGGTGACTGTCGTGCATTCTTTGGTGGGAATTTACTGAAGCTGTGTAACTTTTTCTGAACTGTAGTTCAGAACCATACCATAAATGAAGTAGTTTCTTACTTTAATAGGTTTTGCCTTCCTGCAATCTCCTACATGCTTACAAACTCCTGATGCCTTGTTACTCTGTTAGTTGTATCCTACAGCCCGAAAAGGCTGCAGGGAAGCTTTTAAATATATTCTTAAAACAGCTGCAGGAGGAATGAGAATAAACTGTGCTTAAATTCTTTACAGCCCAGTGCTTGTTCAAGCTAATTTTAGTAAAACTATTTTGAAGAGACTGTAAGATTAAAATACGTGTTCAGAGAGTTGTCTTTTTTTAGGTAATTTTTATTGCAGTGGTTGATTAATTAATGTTTGTGGTACAATCAGTGGCCTTATGAGTGGTAGTTGGAGACTCTTGTGGTTGAGGACTTGGCAAATAATATTAAATTAAAAACACTAGCTAGCTTTTTGCAAAATAGGTGGTAGTCTTTCTGGCAAGCTAATATAGCTTTAGCAGAGGAAGAAAGACATTTTTGCTCTTGACTAAAGAAGTTGCTTTCTACCTTCATATTATCACTGAATTAACCAAAAGTTCCTATTAAAGAAGTTCCTATTAAAATTTTTTACAGATTTTTTTTTAAAATAATTTTTTAAATTTCAGTGTTTGCCTGGATTATAAAATCATTTCATGTGCTTTGCAGTAACTCGTAGAAGGCCTCAGGTAGGGCTTCATTTTGCAAATTGCTAACACTTAGGTAAGAAATAATATATGCAAGTTTGATCCATATCTAAAAATGTGTTTAATGTTGCACTTCTAAATAAAATATATTATTATTTACACTGTAACTGCAATGCAGATTTGACATAAAATCATCATTATACTCCACTGTAGTTTCTGCATATTTGTGGATGTTGACTTTACAGGAATAGAATCAGTTGCAAAGATGGTTTGCAGATTTCAAAATTTGCTGGGGGAGATTATGGAGCAGATAATCTTGAGTGCCATCACAAGGCACGTGCAAGACAAACAGTGATCAAGACCAGTCAGAATGAGTTTATGACAAGCAGGTCTTGCTTGACTAATCTGATCTCCTTCTATGACAAGATGACTTGCTTCATGGATGAGGGAAAGGCTGTGGATATTGTGAAGTCTTTGATGCTGACTCCCCCAGCATTCTCCTGGAGAAGCTGACTACTCATGGCTTGAATGGGTGTATACTTTGCTAGATAAAAAACTGTCTGGATGGCTGGGACCAAAGAGTGGTGGTGACCGGTCACAAGTGGTGTTCACCAGGGCTCAGTATTAGAATCAGTTCTCTTTAATACCTATATCAGTGATCTAGACAAGGGGATTGAGTGGATCCTGAGTAAGCTTGCATATGACACCAAGTTGGGCAGGAGTGTTGATTTGCTTGAGGGTAGGAAGGCTTTGTGGAGGGATCTAGACAGGCTGGATTGATGGGCTGAAGCCAATGGGATGAGGTTAAACAAGGCCAAGAACCTGGTCCTGCACTTGGGTCACAACAATCTCATGCTACAGGGAAGAGTGGTTGGAAAGATACGTGATAGAAAAGGAAGTGGGGCTGTCGGTCAACAGCTGTCTGAATATAAGCCAGCAGTATAACCAGGTGGCCGAGAAGGCAAACAGCTTCCTGGTTTGCATCAGAAACTTTGGTCAGGAGGACTAGCAAAATGATTGTCCTCTTGTAGTCGGCACTGGTGAGGCTGTACCTTGAGTATTGTGTTGGTTTTAGGGCCCTCACTACAAGGAGGACATTGAGGTTCTGGAGTGTGTCCAAAGAAGAACAACAAAGCTGGTGAAGAATCTAGAGCACAGGTCTTGTGAGGAGTGGCTGAGGAAACTGGGGTGGTTTAGTATGAAGACAAGAAGGCTGAGGGGACATCTTCTCGTTCTCTACAGCTACCTGAAAGGAGCTTGTAGTGAGGTGGGGGTTTGGTCTGTTCTGCCAAATAACAAGCAGTGGGACAAGAGGAAAAAGCCTCAGATTGCACCAGGGGAGGTTGAGGTTGAATATTAGGAAAAATTTCTTCACCGGAAGGGTTGGAAGTAGTCTGCTACTCACTTTATAGTATTGAATGCATCTACAAATATTTACATGTGAAGGGCTAGCGCTCCTGCGAGGGCCTTTCAAACATGTTGGGAATGTCACTTAATGCAACAGCAAAGGAGTTTATGCTTTCAGTCTGTAGATGTGATCATTTAACTATATATTTCCAGGAAGCCTGTAAAGTTCTTGATTCTTACTCCTGTGTGTTAGTGAGACCAATACTGTGTATCTTTATTATTATAAAATGTAAAGAATGTGTTGTATGGAGGTGGAGATATAAAGTATTGGGTAAATACTTTGAGATCAACCTAAATAAACAGTTGCAATTCAATTTCGTTTTTCATTCCTCTTTGGTTTATTTCACTGAGCTTTCAGAAAGAATACCAACAATTCTTTTTTTTCTCCACATATCTGGTGCTCTGATACATGTATCATTTGGGCTTCAGATGTTGTGGGTGAACTTTGTAATTCAAATAACATTTTTCATTGAAAGGAAAGCTAATTTGTTTTTAGAAATTCTTGTAAACTGTTTGTCAACAGAGCTTATGTTTATAAATTATTTAATGCACTCAAACTGCCCACAATCTACAGATCTGGGTACTTATTACTATCTGTAAAGCACTGGAAAATGAGCTTGTGGTGTGTTTTGATTAAATTTTGAATGCCTGTTGCTCTGAAATCACGACACTACTACACAAGATGAATTTTATGCAAACATTCTATAAAAATCTGATGCAGTCACATTTGTATCATTAATGCAAATGAGAAGGAAGTGCGTAGTACAGGAGATATCATACAAGCAGTATGCAGTGCCTTGTGCTTCTTTCCAAAGTAGAAACTGTGTGAGATTAGAAGACAACTATTCCTGATCTCCTTTATTTTTCTGTGTTTGTATGTTCACATATATGTACATTACACACCCAGAAACCCCTAAATTTCTCTCCCCTCCCAGGCAGAATCATTACTGTTTCATTATATGCTCCTATTCATTTCTATAGTAATGGTGTACAGTATGGTGTGCAGTACTTGAGAGCCATGGCTTGGTCCCACTGTAAAAACAAGTCCTTTTCTCTTTCAGAAACGTGAACTTGTACTGTGAATAATGAAGTAAGATGTGAACAAGAGATTATTTTAATATTGAAAGTTAAAAGTGTAAGAAAGAGTAGTTTGTCTCTTATTTTTTTAAGTTTTAGAAAGCATATTACTTTTTTTTAATAAATGTAAAAATGTTAGATTATTCAGGTTTTTTTATATCAGTTTTAATTTTTTAATATAAAGTGGTGGGTTTATTTTGTTGGAGTTTATTTAATAAATCAGTTATTGGAGAGCATAATGATGATTTTTTTTCTCTGCTGCCCCTGTGCTAAAGAGGAATAGGGTCAGCTATTTTGAAAGTGGTTTCAGAGCTATGCTTTCTTTTGTCTGCAGTCCTGAGCTTGGAGAATGATGCCAGAATTCTTACTGATCATCTCACTGTGTTTCTTGTTGAAAGTTTATTTAAGTAAAAGAACTCGGGTGGATTTTTTCTGCTGAACTCATGACATCTGCTACAAATGAGCTTTTCCTTTATACTACAGGTTTGCTTGGCTAGTCTCCTTCCAAAACAAAGATGTAATAAAGAGGAGATACTGTTCTGTATTGCTGATTTAAAATATTAACTAAAGGGATAGAAACTGAACTTAACGTAAAGCTGTGATTCTTTCAGTGAACAGTGTAAAGTAGTTTGACACATGACTGTATACAGTGAAGTAAACAAAGTTCTGTGTGGCAGTGTAACTTACTGTATAAGCACTAAATTGCTTTTGATAAATGAGAAAATACTCCAGTTTTTACTGTTTCCTCCAAGTCTGTCATCTTTTATGTCCTATAAAAGCTATTATCTGGTTTTATAAAGTCTGCGGAAGATGAATCTTTTGTATTTGCTTCCTGTCTGGAGTGCTTAGACAATGGAATTTGATTTTTAAGATTCTAGGGTGTTAAAGGTAAACCCTGAAGAGGTTGGGTTTTTTTTGGAATGTTTCCCATACGAAGTGTTTTCCCTTTAATGATTGGGAGATCCAGTCAGATCACACCTCCTTAACCTACCTTGGGGGGAAAAAAAAGAAAAATGAAAGAAAATGAGATGTATGATAAACTAGTTACTTAAATACCAGAGTTTAATCCAAAGATTCTCAGTTTTATTTATGAAAGTCAGGTTATAATTCTATGTGAACATGTTTTCTGAGGAATAAAGTTACTGCAGCTGCCTTCCAGTAACTGATTTCTACTGAGTATGACTAAAGGATAGAGGTCTCAGATGTAATCTAGTTTTTCTAAATTTCATGAAGATTTACAGTTGGGTGAAGGAAAGAGACACTGTTTATTCTTTATTACAATAACTTGGGGAAAGTGCACTCACTGTGCGTTTGATTAGTGGTGATTTATTTGAGCAGGCAACACTTCTGTGTTGCCCAGGCTTCCAGCGCAGGTGGTGGTCTAACTGCGCTACAACATGTATGCTGTCTCTTGGCTTCCTACAGCCGTGTAAGCAGAGTACAAACGGAAGGGATCAGGATTTGCACAAGGTAAGTAGTAGCATTGCTGGGGTTGGGAGATAACCATAAAATATGGGAAGAGGTGGTGGAATGTGTGTGATTGGGAGGATCAGGGATGCCATTGAAAATGAGGCATACAGCCTCTCTTGAATCTGTGGACATGACTTCGGGCTGCTTTCGGAAGTGTTGAGATTGAGAGAGATTATTTTGCTCCCTATGTTGCCCTCTGTCAGTTTTGTTAAGAGGAATTCTCTCTGAAAGTCCCTTCTGGACTTGGGCTGTTTTCTAGTGCTGCAGCAGCTGTACTGGCTTGATGCAGTGTGGTGGGTTGCATTCATGCATGGCACATACAAATTTAACATAAATTTGAAGTCTCTAGAAACATTTGTAATTTACAGTAGCTGATGGTGACCTCAGAAGTTGCCCTGGTAACTGGTGTCCCAGGAGCCTCTGTAAATATAACCAAAAAGTGGCCCAAAGGCCACATGCCAGTGCAGTTAAGTCTAAAAATACTGAGTAATTATGTTTATACTTAGAACTGGTTATACTGAGGTGGTTTTAGTAGCAGTCCCACCGGAATATAAAATGTTTTAAGATAGTGTGCACTTTGAAATTTGTGTGGATTGAAAATTCCTAAAAAGACATCAGTGAGCACTCTCCCAAATTGTGAGCTGTTATTCATGATGCCTTCTACTTTTACCATAATGTCATAATTAACCCATGAAGTTCATATAGTAAGAATTATTTTTATGTCATTAGAAAAATTGCTTCTGCCTCTGTATGTCAGGAAAGAAAGAGGGGATCAAGGTACTTTCACACTGTTGTCCTCTAGACAAAGAAGGCAAGAGCATTCAACCTTTTAACCAGGAGATGCAAATGATACTGCTGTAGGAGGTTCTTTTATAAAGGCTTTAGTAGAAAACAGTTATGATAATAAATAAACATTAATTCATAAAATTGTGCTTTGAAAATAGATCCATATGGATTAGTATTCCTACTTGAATATTTGATAGTTTGGCAGAGTTTTGGTAAATACAACTTCTGAAAAATGAATAATTATGTCACTCTTCATTTTAAGTATTCAGTTTTCTTTCTTTTCCTCTGTCTTACTTGTGAACCCTGAGCAGGAAGTGGCTTAGTGGTGTTGGCACTTTACATTTGTTTATGCAGTTCAGAGGAGGAATAAGCCAGTAAAACTAAAACTAAAACCACTGGGTTGGCTGGAAGATGTGTAGTATTGCCTAAGCCATAGAATGCCTTTTCTCCCATAGTTACTTTGGTTTCGGAAATGCTTTTTCTTTTGTTTTGTGAATTTTCATGACCAGCTATAAATAGAAATTGTCGAAAGCAATCTAAAAAGTTTATTCCATTTAAGAAAAAGTGGAACTTGTGAATCCTTATTTAAATCTTGATGTGGTGCATATTTAAAATTAGTAGCTCTACAGCTTGGTTTCAAAACATACCTCAATGGAATTTTCCTATTAAAACAAGAATCAGTATCATGAAGACTCCTGATTTTACTGTAAGTTCACTAAAATAAGAAAATCAGTGTATACGCCAGTGATGTGATTATGAGATGGTGAATAATATAATTGAACAAGAATGCATGAGAAGATGTAACAGCCTATACGGTTGCTATGGTTGTGCATTTTGTCATAAAGTGAGAATGATCCGTTCCTGAAGGAAATGCCCATTTATTCTTCAAAAGGAATCAAGGTAGTACTCCTTAAGCTATTTAGTGGTTATGTAAGTAATTTATCTAAATAGTGTCTTTAAATAAAGGAAAAAAAGATTACCAAGTAAACATTATGACCATGTAAGGCAAGCTTTAGAAGGTTACAGAACCTATGAATACTGGCCTACTGTGGCAACCTACAAATAACCAAAGGAAAACATATAAAACACAGCAACTGAGATGAGAAGTATATTAGGGTGCCGTCTGGGAGGTAAATGATGGAGCCCCTTATCTTTTCTGGTCCTGAATCTTAATCTTGTCTTTATGTTCTTCATATTCTTTATCACTCTTTATCTGATGACAGCAAAAAATCCTGTTAGTTTTCCTCAGACTTTGGCCCACATGTAACATTTACAGTCAGTTAAAACTAATGTCATACAGTGAGTCAGAGTTACAGTCTGAATATGGAACATTTTACTGAAACTTGTTAACATCTTCGGATGAAAAGCACCCAAAAGATTTACTGTAGCTTACCCTTCAAGTTCAGCTGTTCAGTTTGTTTCTGGAACCAGCCAAGGACAGATGTGTGTGCAGTCTCACCATTAGCACTTGTGGCCATCCAGTTACACATTTTTAGGACTTCTCACAGCTCTGAATCTTGTAGTGTGTGGAAAATTCTGTCAGTTCTTCTTGAGGAACCTTGTATTGCTAATGTGTGTGTTGTTCAGTTGTGTCCATGACACAAAGCAAGTTTATGGCAGACTTGCTATTCATAAAATTAGGTATATACCTAGAGTCTGTTTTTAAATGTAGTAATTTACTTGTAGTTTCAAGCAGAATTACAGTCCTGTTCCCATATAACATAGAATTGTAGGAAATGTGCCTGTGTAAACATTCTTTTTTCTTACAAATCAGTGAATAATATACTTGCATTCAGCCATAAAATGTATCTATTTTCTCTGCATAACATTTTTTTATGTTTGACTCTTCATCTTGGAGTGCTCATCTCCAGCATCTCCTTAAAGGATTGTCTGATTTTTTGGTAGGGGCCGGGAAACTAGATCACTTAAAAAGGTGTAGTGAAAGTAACTGAAAGCTGAACTCCAAAGAACAGTAGCTGTGCCAAAAAGTTTGGGGCTATGATAACAACATTTCCTATTTGTTCTTTTTTGGCTTAACACTATTCTTACCCACTTTCCAAGATTTCATTCCTTTGACTAACAGTAGCAGATGGACTGTTACATCCTTTGGGTGTCCCATATCATCCTATGTGTGTACTTTCAAGGCCCCTGCTGTCTCTATGCTGTGTTTTTATTCTAGGCTCATAAACACAGGACATGTACTCCTTACTACTCTCTGTTAACTACACAAATGTATAGTGCTACATTGCTTTAGATTTTGATCAATTGTGCAAAGCAGGTAATAATCAACTGATCATTAGATTATTGCAATTACAACTAGGCAAGCTAAAACAGAGCTTCAGGTGGGCCAAGACAAATCCAGACAAAACTGATATGCCTGAGGATTTTTTGTATTACTTTAGTGCAGAGCCTATGGCCCTTTAGTAATGTCTATAGAAAAACATGTGGTTAACCTCTTACAAAGCTCTGATGTCTCCTAGGAAAATAAATCAGCTGAGATTAGGGTAATCTGTACTGCATTAAACCAGTAACTTGTTTCTGAATTCTTATGGTTTAATTCAGATGTTCTAATAAAGACAAAAGACACGGTCTTCATAAAAGGAAATTTCGTGACTACCTTGTGTGTATTCACCACTTGTCAGTACCTGCGAAGGCTAGTGGCATAGGTGGTTTTGTTTAGATGCAATTTACAGCTGTCTTGGTAGAAAAAGAGGGTAACTAGCACAGGGCTCATTTTTGACACTTCAGGCAATACTTGAATTTCCTACATTAAGACACCTGTTTACCACAGTAGGGATTTTGATGCAGGTTAAGATCTGTTCTGAAACCTTTGCTGTTCTTTCCCAAAATTGACAGTAATTCTGTGGGAAGACAGCAGGTCTTGCTCAGATGAGATAAGCCTCCCTATGGTTTCTTTGCCTAGAGGAGATAAGGAATCTTAGTCTCTGCAATAGCTGAGAGCATTGTCTTTGAAGAGGCAGGTACTCTACACCTGCCCTTCTTGGAGCAGAGTTTGGCTGATGTTATACAACAAGATTTTGATTTTGTTACTGAGCCCTTGGGAGTTCTTGGCAATGATGTAATGTCTGCTGAGGAAGTGTGAGAGAGAGGCAGTAAAGAGAGGTAGTTCAGATGTTTAGAGCTGAGTGTTACTTATCTGTTTCATTTATGTGAAGCTAGAGTGAAAAATGTGAAAAGTTGTTTTTTGGACTAAAACTTTATTCACCTCTGGGAGACAGGACATTGTGGAAAGTGACAGAATCTTTTCTCTGCTTTGGACTTAGTTGTGTCTGCCATAAGGTTAATGATGTGAGTCTCCAGTAGGATTGTGTCGTCTTGGTTGACTTGGCGATTCAAGGAGGTCTGCACTCTTGATCTGTGCTTTTTTTATAATCTGAACTTTATTGATTATTTTTTTCTTCCTGCCTTTCTGGTTTTGGAATACTTGTTGAGCCTAGTTTCCTTTAGATTTCTTTTTTTGTCAGATTTAGTTGAAATCAAGAAATAAATTCTGAAGTTAGGAGGAGGCATACGTGAAGAGACGCACATAGACTATGTGATCCCTAGGATTATTTTCCTAGGAAACCATCTAAAACATAATATATGGTTCATTGGTAGCCCTGGAAACAACCTATTTCTAGCTCAATCACTTTTATCACCATGAAGCTTATTCTGCCATGATTTCCTTCTCATAAATCTGTAGCTTACTTTTAAGAAATAGTTTTTATTGTAACTAAATGCCATTGTGAGAAGTGCACAAATACAGTGGTAGGGAAAAGAGTAAAAGGTTCTATGTAAACTGGGATAGTCCTGCTGTATTTGAGTGAAGACCATTTAACAGAGGTTTCTGAAGATTGAGCTCCTTAATGTTCTGGAAATAATACTGTGCTGGATGGGATGAAGGGTATTTAAGTGAAGGGTATTTATAATAAATTAGTGAGATGAAAATAAGTTCTTTGTGATGTAATGCGTACTACTGCAACTGTTCTTAAAAAGTGCTGAATTAAGTAATCCAGTGCAATAATAGACTGGGATCAAATTGTTGATTTCTGAAGTTGTAGAATTTGTGCACTTTTCTGTTGTAACGTTAGTTGTTTCCTGTTACTATGAGTTCAAATAGCTAAATTAAACTTGGGTAAATAATTGAAATAGAGTTGCAGGATAGGGCAGATTACTGAAAATAAGGTTTTAACATGTATTGAACGAGAAGTTGCCAAATAGCAGTGAAATAGTTATATCATCTACTGTTTGTTCTTTCTGTCTAAACAATAATGACAGTTAAAATGCAGTTGTTGTGGTTTTGGCCTCACTAGCTGGTCAAAACCATGCAGCCACTCACTCATTTCCCCCCACCGACTGGTGGGATGGAAAGGCGAAAACACCACTTGGGCTCAAGGGCCCAAGCCAAGGGAGGGATCATTCACCACTTACAGTCATGGGCAAAAGACAGACCAGACATGGGCGAAAACCAAAAAATTAATCTAAACAAAATCACAATCAGATCCAGGTAGGATGAGAGCACATACATACTACGCAAACCCCACATGCCACTCTTACATTCCACCCCTTCCCTCTCCTGAGCCCTGCCCCTGAAGCAACTCCTCCAGGCCAGTCCACAATGGTACCAGTACAAACTTGACTGACCAACCCACCACATTCCACCTCAAGCTGGGAGGAAGCTTCCAGAAACTTCTCATTAGAGTATGCCCAGTGATATAGAAAAATTGGCCAGCAACAAGTTACTGATATGAATAGACAGTTCTGATAATATTGCCAGAATGCTTTTGCTGTGTTTCCTTAACTTTGTTAATAATTTCATATAAATTTTTTAACTTTTCAGTTAAGCATTGTGTGAAATTAATTCAGCAAATTCTTTTTCCCTTACATGTATTTTTTCTATTCTTAGTACAGAAATCTAAATCTTATAAAGCAGCATTCCACTAAGGCACATCTGCGTCTGTTTTTACATTTCCTTTTGCCTCCTCTGTCATAGCAGGCTTGAGTTCTGTTGGGTCCAACAGGGCAAATCATATTATAGCATTAATTTACCAAAATGTGTGGAAATCCAGGTAAAGCATGTTAAAGATGTGCTTTTAAAAGTTATACATACAGTCTATTTTTAAAGCAAAACAAAAAAAAGCAAGAGTTCTCAATTTGAATATCAATGCTTTTCATTATTTTTTTCTTTTAATAATCACTTTGGCTTTCTAAGAAGTTAGAAGATTTACTGTTTTAGTCTGTATATTAGATAAACTATTCTGAGAGTTGTGGTTCATTCAATTTTTCACTGCAGCACTTGAATGCTTGCCTTTTTTCTTAGGATTCAAATGTAAGTATTAATACTGAAGGCTTGTCTGCTTTTAACTAGATTTACTGGTATAGGTGACATAAGGGGAAGCACTATTTTTAGGACTACACAGATTCTAACAGCAGGCTTCTCTTGCTGACATAATTTAACTACGGAGAGCAGCAAGCTAGGTAACCAAAAGATGTATTCGCAGATGTAACTGTCCTTGTATACGGATATAGCTTTTCTTGTATACTGGTGTAATTTACAGCTGGGGTTTTCTTTACATTACTGTTCACTG
This sequence comes from Bucco capensis, assembly GCA_013396975.1. Lineage (NCBI taxonomy): Eukaryota > Metazoa > Chordata > Aves > Piciformes > Bucconidae > Bucco > Bucco capensis. Next base: position 63,408 of record VWZO01018192.1, on the reverse strand, counting down.
TACAGGCAAACTTTCAAATACAATCTTAATATACTCTCCACCACATATTGATTACAGTGTCTGCATATGCTTTGTAATATGTATGCAAAAGTGGTTAATGTGATTTATTTTCAGTTCTGATTAACAATATTAGGGAAAAACCCCCATATTCTAAACAAATATTTCAATGTTGAATCTGAATGTTTAACTAATATTTAAAGTGATATATGAACTATTGAAATATTAAAATGTGCTTGGAAAGTTTAGCTAAACCAGTAATTATAACAAAATAGAAAATAAGTAGATGAATATAGGAAGGTGGGAAAGTGAGGGGATCACTGTGATGGAACAGTTCTAGGTTCTGTCTCTCTGCTACATTGGACAAGAACAAAACTTCTGCTTCTCATGAAGTCATTTAATCACTGTGAGGTTGCATTGTTGTGGTTGTAAGGTCGAGATAAGGAAAATGAATGTAGTTTGTAAGTATTGTCTAAGTTTTTCTTCAGCATTGCTTTTACCACCCAGGGCATGCTGAATTTTTCCCGCTGCTTTAGGCAGATGGTCCTTCGTGGTGGGACACTGATGTGATTTCAAAGGACAGGACTATCATTCTGTACTGTGAGCAGAATCAGTGGAGGGCTTTGGTTTCAGAGTGAGCAAACAGTAATTCAATTTGAAGTAAATGGATGAGAAAATTGTTTTGCTTTTGTGATTTGTTTTATTTTTAGATGTGGTTTGAGTTAATTTTTGTGCTCTACAATGCAACTTTATGAGTATTTGTGATCGTTAGGGTTTTCAGAAAGCTGCATACAGTATACTAAGATATGGCACATGAATATTTTAGTTAAAGTTTGATGATAATTCCCTAGTATGTCTTAGTGACTTAAAAAAAAAGTCCTGTTTTTGTAGTAATTATTTTTCCTCCACTGAACACAATTACAGTATTGCCATATTTTCATTATTGCCCATACCAAGTATCAAGTAAGCTCTGAAAATTAAAAACAGGATTATTTTTACCTGCTATAGTATGCTGTAGTTTGAGTGCATATGTGGATCCCTAGCCCTCCTCTGCAGAAGGGTTGTAAACTCTACGATACTTGAAATACTTGTGTACTTTATTATTACCCCAGATGCTAGAATTCTAATCTATATTGTGAATATGTGTTAAGATCACCAATTGCTTGCTAAGATGCTGCTGTTGTAGATAGGATTTCAGAAATTACCTTCAGCGTATTTGCTCTTTCTTGTCTCCTTTAACAACTTAAAACTGTAATGTCCTGTAGTGATGCTTATTCAGCATTCCTCACAAGGTAAACTCTTCGCAAATGATTGAAATGGGCACCTTTAAAATAATAAAAGTCTGAGAAAACCTGCTATACCTGGTAACATTTATTTAATTGTACTTGTTTAGTAAAGCATACAGATGAACTACTAGGTTTGATTTGTCAAATCTATGAACGTTTATATAAATTTAAAATCTGAAGAGCACATGCCTTCCCTATTGTTTGTTAGTTTAGAATAAACATACTTTATAGTCTTTGATTTCTGTAGTCTCTCTCATGTCTTTCTGTTCCAGGCATCTTGTATTAAATATTTATAGTTCATTGTTCCTTTCTAAGTGCTTGTAACTGTTATGAATAATTAAAGAACAGAGTTAAGGGGGAAGAAGGGCATAGATGTAGCCTTCAGAATGAGAATTACCTGTAATTGTTTGACAACTGTAAATTACATACCTCTGAAAAAGAGAAAGGAAAACATCAGAAGCAGTGATACGTGGTTAGCTAAGGTACTTGGGTTCACAATTTTTGACTCTGTGATCACTAAGCGATGGTAACCTAATAGCTTTTTGTCTTAATTCATAAGAATTGTCCTTCTTAAAAATAGTTTATTACTGTTTAATTATTTTGCCATTTAAGTAATAAGGCTGAAGTAGCAACTCAAGAATTTGCAAGGAAATCTTTGTCTAGCAAGAAGAAAGTTCCAAATCTTGGTACTTAATCCTGAATTATGGTCATGAACTCTTCATGGCATTGAAGAGTTAGTATTGATAATGGTCGCTCTCTAACTTGACAAGTAACTTATCTCAACCTGTAAATCAGAACAATTCAACTTGTGAAGTTCCATATCTTTCTGTAGAGTTATCTTTTGAAATTTGCTCGTCCAATTACCGTTAGTCAAGAGGTAGATCTGATTACACCATCAGTCACTAGAATGAAGCAAATCAGTTGATGAAGAGAAAACTCCCAGACAGAGGGTAGTGATAGTTTTCTGAATGAAAAAAAAAGTCTACATTTTCTTTGTCTTAAGCCTGAATGTTTTACTTGGATAAAATAACTTTGAGGAGAGAATTTTACCTCTGTGTTGTTCCTGGAAAACACTCAGCAACAGGAAAGCACACAAAAGGATATGAGAAACTTTCCAAGAAAGCAGATGAAATTTAGAAAAAATACATAAATTGGCAGTACAGGTGAAAATTAATGTTCTATCACAACAGTGAAGGTGAAATTATGTGACTTGGTCATAATCTTGTGCTGAGAGGTTGGGTGGGATGAATTTTATGGATGTTTGAAGAAGTCAGTCCATTATGTAACTCATCTGTTGTCAATAGTGCTGCTCATTTTTTGTGAGCAAAAGCTGTAGGACAGTTAAAAAAATACCAGGGAGACTACTTACCACAGTAAAAGAGAGACAATATACTTTTCTGCTTTCTGACTAAACCAGTTATAGCAAACACACAGAATCACAGAATGATTAAGGTCGAAAGAGACCTCTAAGATCATCAAGTCCAACCATCTACCTATCACCACCTTGGCAATAAACCGTATTCCTAAGTGCCATATCTGTATGTTTTTTAAATACCTCCAGGGATGGTGACTCCACAACTTCCCTGGACAGCCTGTTCCAATGCCTATAACAACCCTTTCAGTGAAGAAATTATTCCTAACATCCAATCTAAACCTCCCCTGGTGTAACTTGAGGCCATTTCCTCTCCTCCTCTCACTGTAAACCCGGGAGAAGACACCTACCCCATCTTGCTACAACCTCCTTTCAGGTAGTTGTAGAGAGAGAGATAGTCTCCCCTGAGCCTCCTCTTCTCCCGGATTATTTTCATTTGTTCGCTACATTTTTAGCATTGAAAAATATTAATCTTACCTGCATGGAGCAAGGTGTCCTTTACCATATTATTGGGTTGTTGTTATTTTTTTAGTGTTTAGGGTTAGGTTCCGGAACTGATTCTCAAAGATAACAATTAAGAGACTGGCACATTAATAGTTCCCCTGTTTTGTGAACAGAGGGCTGCCACTTCTGTTTTAATGTTTCAAAACACCTTCAATAAGTCTTGTGGTTTTTGCATTATTGTCAAATTTTTCCAAGCCTCATTTAATTTTATATTGCTTACTTGTAATGTAGAAACAGCAATCCTTAACTTAGGATCAACACACTGTGTTTGCAGAAATCTGTTCAGAAGTTGCCTTCTGGGTTGTGAATCAGGTGGGATAGTGTCTGGACCTGCTAGGTAGGAAAGTTGGTTTTGTCCCCCAACAAAACCAAACCAGCCTTTATGTCTGTGGAAAACTTAGGAAGAAGAAGTTGCTGGGAGGGCTTTTCCAACAGGAGTGGGAAAGGACAGGGAGGCTTGAGCCGGTGCTCATGCTCGCCTCTTGCTGCTGGTCCAGCTGTTGGCTTCTCTTTCCTCTTTGATGCTGAAGACGAGCTGTGCAGGGAGAGGTGAAACAGCTTTCTGCAGAGCTTGTGCTGCATCTGAAATTACAAAAGCATTAAATGAGGTTTTTGTTTTGTCTTTATAAGTCACCCACATGCTGTATTTTTGCTTTAAGCTGTGAAGCCTGACAGCTGTGTTACGGAAGTTACTTGCTTTGCCAATGCAGTGGAATTGTTGTTTATGCCTGAAACAAGAAATGGGAAAATGCTATGCTTTCTACTAGTGGAACTAACTTGCAGCTATGAATACTTGAAAAAAATTTGCAGATTCAACTGTTGAATGATTGCTGTCATATTCTGTATATTAATCTTGTTGAAAGATTTTGATAAAAATGCTCATGTGTCTTAGCTGTAACATTCGGGTAATTAAAACATTATTGAAGAACTGAAAATGAAAATGCTGACTTTGAATATTTGTGCATGTATGCAGAAAGTGTCTTCCACTCCTGAACCATACTAAAACCTGTAGAGCCAACTTATTTGATTGAATCCTTCAGTGCCTTAATCTGCATTGTCAGATTTGTCATTTTACCATTCCAGCTAACAGCATATGTAACTGTTACTCCTTTCTCTGATCATTGATGGCTTATAATAAATATCAGATTGTCTTTAGTAGTTAAAATGGTCTTTTTGTCACAGACTGGGTAGAATTTCTTAGGACACAAGAAATTAGGAATCTAAACTACTTTATACTTGCCTAGGTTATTGCTCTTCATACCATCAAATAATTTTTAACTTTCTGTCAATGCTGTTTCCACAGTTTGAAATTGAACAGTACATAGTAACTGATAGTTTTCAGAAATATTTTTAGTTTATATGAATTTGGTTAAAATATTGCTTGTTTGGATCTGAAATAGACATGTTTTGCTTCTATCCAGTTTGTGAAAACTGGATGCCTCCTTTGCTCCATTGGAAATGCTGCCCAGAAGCCTGAAATATAACTGACTTAAAAAAATTGAAAACTTAAGACGTTCATGCCAAGCATAACTCAGACTTTGGCTCTCTCAGTGCTCACAGCAGTCTGGGTAGTTTCTTTAGATGCTTCTTACTTTCTTTCAAGATGAGACTTTTCCTCTTTCTCCTGCTCATCTGTATAGTAAATTAACTCCTGAAACCATTGCTCCTTTATTTTAGTGTCATAAATATGCAGATGTAACTCCATTTAAGAGAGTGCCTCAGTTTGAATGCCATATTTGCTCGTGTGTTGTAGTATTGAGATACAGTGTTACCAAGTTATCTTATGTATTGTTTTATAAACATAACTGTAAGTAACTGTAAGTTACAATAGCTGTTCCCAGAAGGCAAGCGTATTTGGCAGCATTAGATTGCAGAATGGAGAAGTATTAATTACTATAGAGTTTTTAAAATTTAGGTCAAAATCAAACATAGTGTAAGTAGTTACAACTTCTTTATTTTCAGCAGAGTAGGCAGTATCAGGTTGTTTGCTTTCTTTTGAAAAACATGCAGTGGATGTATGTGTTTTGAAGTAATATGGTGAAATACCACTGTGATTTAACATTTTTGGTTTTAAAGAGCTAATTAATGGATCCTTAAGAGATCAGGCGTGCATTCTGCTGTCAAAACATGGCCCTAAGACTACGTGGATAAGCTATTTTGGTATGTTAGCCTCTGTTATGGTTAAAACTGAGGCTCAGAATTGAAACTTCAGAACATCTCTTGAAAACCAGGAAAGCCAGGAGTGCTCCATGTCATCACAGTTCTGTCATTTGTCTGAACACCATTTTCAAACTGAACTGTCATTTCCTTTTTAGTTCTCTTTGTAAAACTTACCAATATGACTTGCAAACACTAACAGTGAGGAAACTAACACAGTTAATATTTAGAGACGTGTATTCATGCTGCTTTAGTGAGGTTTATTTAGGGTAAATATCCTAAATAACGGCAGAGTAGGATATTCTCTTACGTAGCTCAGCTTTAAGAGCTGAGTGAGAGTGGGAGCAAGTGGCAGCATGCCTGTGGGTGTCTTGGGCATCTGAGTGGAAGAAGTGTCTGCCTTGTAGCAGAGGTTCAGGCAGAGCTCCCCCGTGAGTTGAAGAACCTAAGGATATGTAAGACAGCAACATAAACATACTAAAAAAAAGGTTTCTTTGCTCTTTGTAAACTGATCAGATGACTAAGTAAGCTCTTCCATAAAAAGTTTGACAAAGAAAGCCTTAGTCTAGACTTCACTTGCAAAAACCATATCCTGTTATTTCCTTGCTCATTGCAGTAACAGTCTGAGCTAAATTGCCTGCTCTAAAAGCAGCGAGGACAACACAGGCTACCATTTTTCTCTGTTTTCTAATAGGTAGTGTGGTAGTGATCTCTCTCATATAATATACTCATAAATTTTCTGGTGTCCTATTTTCTGGAAGTGAGGCCAAACAAAATGAGCCAAAGGAGCCCTGACAACCTTAATTCTGTTATTTTATGGTATTAGCTCTCTCTTATAACTTACCTTAATGTTCAGTATGTTTGTGAAATTGTTGATATATATTCTGTGAGGTGGACCAAGATAAGAGATTTTTTTCTTTTCTGTTGACATAAAGTTCTCTTGTCAGGTCATATATGTTCTGATTTCAATGGAAATTTTCAAATGCATTGATTCGAATTGAATTAATTTCTTGATAAAAGTGAGTGATTCTGTTCTTTCCTCCCATTTTTACTCAATTCCCTATTTCTAGTGGTTATTTTGAAACAGCTCTGATACTTACCTGATCACATAGCAAATTGGTTTAGCTCACTAAAATTGTAGAAAATCAATTCAGCAAAAAAGAGGCTTTTTGTTTCCTTAGGTAGTGAGGTGAATCACTGTTCTAATGCAGGCCTGAAGAGCTGGGATAGGAGGAGGAAGAAACAGGACATAAAATAAGTTTTTAGAGGGAATTGGTTTAGCTGTATCATTAATCATGCAATTAGCTGGTCTGAAATTATATAGATAATTTTTGTTTGAATATTTAGCTAAGACCTGCTCCTTTGTCCATATTCCTTTAATAGTAGAATTCCCTTAGTATTTTTTTTTTTAAATAGAGTTGTTACTTGTGCAGCTAATTTAGTTTTATTTCCTTCTCATTGTTATTCATAACACTGGGTAACTGGGTCTGGCTGGGGTCAACTCAGTACATGTTGAAAAACTGAGTTTCTCTTAAAAGTTTTCTGCAAACAGCAGATATGCCATAAATACCAGTTTGGAAAAATATTTAAATACTGAACTCAAATATAGTGATTCATGAGGAGTGGGAGGCTCTGTATTTTCCATTCTGTGTTTTCCAAATAGCTGATGTTTTGTCTCTCCCCAAATGCCTATTATTTCAGCTGAGGACACTTTACTTTGTCTTAAACACAACTGCTTGTTGCTGTGTACCATTAAACAGTGCTACAGCTCCATTCAGAAGCTGTTGTACATGATGTGATTTAATGCATGCCATTTCTCCAGTATTTGAGATTTTGTCCTCTGAACTGCTAATTAATTGGAGAGTTTTTTCTTATTTTGATTTTCACATGCTCTGCAAGCTTTAGACAGCTGTGTTAAAGCATTATGAAGTACGTGCTTTTTAGTGAATTTGGGTCACTGTGTTAGTTAAGAGTCTCCTACTAATGGCAAATTAAAAGGTACTGACTAGGAAGGGTGTAGATATTTGGCTGGAGGAGAGAGGCTGTGTGGAGCCTATCAGCAGATTCTTCAGCTGAGTTGTTGATTCCAGGAGGATTAGGCTGGGAAAGGGTGCAGCAAGGCCATAGAACTTCTGCCTCCAAGGACATGGCTTCTAATGGTGAAATGCCTTTCCTGTTCCACCTTCTCTCTTCTTTCCTCCTTACTTTCTCCCTTTGCCCCAGTCTCTTCCAAACAAGACTCTCTAAGTACATGTAACTTTTGAAATCAATGCTAAATTTTGTGTAACAAAAAAGAAAAGTTGCTGATTTCAGTTACCTGATCTTTCCCTTTCCTTTTTTCTGCTGACTCTTAAGACAAAACCTTGCTTAGCTTCTTTTATAATGTTGCATGTTATGTTTTGGAATAAGCTGTATGTAGGCAACGTATACATAATGATTCCATTTTGTGTTTGCAAAACTAAGTGGTCCAAATAATAAGTGTTTATTATTACTTTACCAGTTAAAGATATTTTTAGGGTTTTCTTTGAAAATACTTTTACAATAAAAATATTTATAAGGAGAGAGATAATATGATACTGACATTGTATTTGTAACTTGTTTGCTGATCTGTGTCTATATTTTTATCTGTAAAACCACAGGTGAAATCTTGGAAAAGAACAAAATACTGTTACTGTCATGTATTTATTTATTTGCATTTAGAAATGGAGTGTTTTAAAATACTACCTTAAATCTCTGTAGATTTTTTTTCCCTTTGAATAGAACTAACTATATATAGAAATAACTGAATGCTCTTCTAAGTATAAAGAAAATCTATAAAATTTGGGGATTTTGTTTCACAGGATTCTGAGGGAAAATGGATAGGATTCTTAAATAAACAAAGCTGTAATTTTTTTTTTAAACTAACCACTTCCTGAAATAGCCTTATGTTCTCTTGTTGTTAAGCCTGGTGATTTTGCAATTGCTGATGAATTGCAGTTGCTGATGACAGGCAGTTTTCCTACTCATACTGGCTGCTTCATGTGCTACTATCATGTGTGCTATGAAAGCAAGTAATCTGTGAGTTTTCTAGGGTCAGAAGAGCAGTTCAATCTGTATTCATTATAAAGATCATTAGAGTGTCTGTTCTTATGAAGCAATAAATTGCATTGCAACTGTTGGGTAAGATGTACATTAAATTACTTTTTAAACCAACTTTTATACTATGTAACATTAAATAATAGTGTGATTTAAAAAAGGTAGAATTAACCAAACTGTGGCATGGCCTGGGTTCTCACCTACTCAGAGTATTGCTGCAAAAATGACCCTCATTCAAAAACATGTCACTTAATTCAAATTTGCATGCATCTTTCTTTTGTCTCTTCTTTCTTGTCCTGTCTGGGATTAGTTAGGCAGGCATTCTTGGGACTATGGCTGCTGTAGAGTGTGTGCTGTCATTGCCAGAAGGTGTGTGAGTTTGTTCGTATGTCAGAGCTCAGCCACTAACAATCAAAAACCTGCAGTGAGGTGCTGGGGTTGATGAGAGGTGTCTTACGCTCTATCTCTATTTTTTTATATGGTTGCTTGGTTGGCAGAGCACTCTGAAACCAATCTCTGAAGTTTCTATTGGCAAGTGTAAGAACCATTCTGTATTGGCAGATGGAAGCACCATCCTGCATGGTGCTGTGGTTGCAGCCTCTCATTTCCCGCTTTGGAGTGGTGGCTAGCCCCTCCCTTTGGCTCTAAGTTTCTTCCCAAAGATTCCACTGTACTGAGCAGTACCTAAACTTCTTTGTAACTGCAAGGTTGAATGTTTTTTGAATTACTGCTTTCCCTGTGCTGTCTCTGAATGCACAGTTCATCTGTGCATTTACAGGTTGTGAAGTTCACTCTGCATCCTTTCCTTTAAGCAGATATTTACGAATGTTGCACTGCTCATTTCCTTTATCTTCCTGACCTATTAACGTTATGAAATCTTTGTTTGAACTCCACCACTGTCCCTGTCAGTACTTGTGGTTACTGGAACTGCTCCGTAACTAATTTTGCATATATTAAGGACTTTGCTGTTCAGGAATGATGTGCATATCTCTGTGTCCGATTTAAAATTCTTTGTGCTCTCCAGAATTCTGTTTTGTAGACAGTGCTGTCTTAGTCACACAACCATGTCTTTGTCTATACCTTGAGAGAAATAAAAGTTATCATGGAGATACTGTTCCCCGTTTGGTCTTTTAAGGTGTTTTCTCCAGCTGTCTCTCTTTAGTGCTATAGATGTCAGCTGGGATGATTTCTGATTTTTAAACTGCTAGATACTTTGCTTCTAGATAAACTAAACTATTTGTGTTGTCACTTGTAATGGATATTAGCAAAGTTTCACAACACATATACCTGTGATCTTATCTGTTTCTCAAAACTTCTTGCAGATGACTTTGGATGTGACATACCTGGTTTTAGGAAATGTATTGATGAGGTAGTCATGCTGCTTTTGGTGCTAAAGTTTTCTAACAAACAGATAGTCTTCAGGGGAAGTCATGTGTTGTTATAGCCTGAGGATTGACAGGGTCTTCATTGTGTGGTAGATCCTAGAATGGCTCTGAAAGTCGTTCCAGCACAAAAATCGTAGCTTCTGCTGTAGACAGAATTATGCATCTGTGCTGTAGAGCCAGTCCCACTTCAAGCATCTTGAACAGCATCAAGAGCACTGTAAGTCTCATGAATGCTGAGAAGTCACTCCTGTGTTTGTTAAGATACATAGAGTTTTCTGATGTGCTGGTCTTTTTGATTCAGGACAGGTTTAAGACCATAAAAGAGTTGACCTAGTTCTTTGATGCCACCCTGCTTTCAGGATGAAATCCTCCACATCACATAGCAAAATATATCTGCCACCTTCTCACTTCAGGCTGTATCTCTGAGGCTCACAAACCTGTTTCCTACAGTTTGTGCATATGCTGTGTAAATAACATTCTCAATTTACCCTTTTCAGATAGGTGGATAGTTCAGACAGGTGGATAATTCTTTGGGAAAATATCCTTTAAGTTCTTCTATTTCCACAGATTGATTGTGACTGCCATGTCAAGATGGAGACTCTCACAGGCAGACTGGTAGCTCAGGATCATTGATCTCTGGATGAGGTGTTCTGGAGCTCAGAGCTGTTGGAAACTCACAAGCGTGTTTTAAAATTTGTCTTCGCAGTCATCCCATTCAGACAGTGATGTCTCCTGCTAGAAGGCTTTATTGGAACAAGCCAGTTGGTGAGATTGCTTTACCCTGAAGAAATGCAGAATACTGTTGAACTGGCTTCAGATTCATGTGTCAGGCAAGCACAGCCTTGCAGGTGGATTGGGTTGTTCCTCAGATTCGCATATGTAAACTCTAGTTCAGTCTCTAAGTAACTAGTATTGGAAATGAGTTTGCCTTGAGATGGACCTGTTTACATCAGATGGCATTAAGATATGGCAGACTTTTTTTTCCCTGCCTTACTATTTAGTGTCTTGGGTAAGACAGTACTGAGCATAGTGGAAGGCATAGATCTTCCTTCTGTTTGGTAAATACTGATCCTGTCCAGGCAAGGCAACACTTCCCAAGCCTTGATGATTGTAGTGTCAGGAGATTTATCTGTCAGCTATCTATCACTGAAGAGGGCAAGAAATATGTTCCTCTTCTAGATCTGTGACTGAGAAATCTGGAGCTTTAAGGAGTTTCAGCATGTTTCATCCTAAGCCCTAAAACACCAGACAAGGTTATCATTGCTCATTTCTGTGAAGCTTGTCCCTTGCCACTTTTTCAGATTAGAAGCTGTAGGTAGGTAGCCGAGGAAAAAGTTAGGCTCTAAAGAGAACAAAAATCTTTGTTAACAAAAATCACATTTGTACTTTATTATTTTTTTAACTTAAGGAAATTTACTTTTGTTTGAAAGCAATCCTTATCCCAGATTACATGTAGTGAGATTCTAAGAATCACCCCTGTGCAGTATCCATTGCAGATATTTGATCTGGAGTTAGAAATAAAACATACTCTGTAGGGTTATTCACTTTTACTGGTCTCTTGAGAACTTGTGTAGAGAAAATTTCTGCTGTTATTAAAGGTGGAAGAATCATACAGTTGATAAATTTTCTTGAACACAGAACAGCAAATACTAAGTCTGCCGACTTTACTAGTAATTGTTTTCAGTGAAAGACTTTTTGAATGCTTATAAATTAAATTACAAAACGGAATTCTGCATTTTTAATTTAAAGAAATGAAACATACAGCACATATGCCCTGAACTGGAAATGCATTATATAATGGATAGTTTTTGTTTCAACAGCTGTTAAGTGTAGTAATTGTTAAAAGTGTACTTTCCCTCTCCTTTCTGCCATATAAGTAATGCAGATTTGCACTGGAACATACTTCAACTGGAAAACTATTAGAGGGAAAATGAACATTCTTTTTGTAAAAAAAAATGGAAAAGCTGTGCTGGAATATGAGAACAACACTTCTAAATATCTATCATAAAAACATTCTTTCATGGAAATACTGTTTTGGATTAAAAGTTAGTTTAACAAGGCACTTAAAAGAACAAAACAGCATTTTTTCAAAATCAGAAAATGCAGGTAATGAAAGCACACAAGTTTCTTAAATTCAGTTCTTTCTCATGAAATTGATTGTAATTCAGCATTACTGATTTATTTGCAATTGTTTGGATTCATACAAACAGCAAATAGAGGTAGCTAAAGGTGAATCACTTTTGCTTCTCTTCCTGACCAGGTCTTGAATTTTCCATTCAGGCCCTTTCTGATGATATGCAGCTTCTTTGGAGGCAGTTATACTTTAATCCTCTCAGACAGTTGCCTCCTGGGTCACTTGTATTTCCTGAAGCTCAGAACCTGCAGTGAATTGTATCTGCTCCAGTTCAGTTGCTTGTGTTTCACTGTAGCTTCTTAAGACTAATGTGAATATTTTCCTGGTATAGGGGTGGGATGTGTCAGTGCTGAGGCACTCTGTGGGAAGAACGTGGATGGGTGCAGTAGAGAGGGGAACTATGCGTAGGAAGTGCTGTTAATATCGTATATGTGTAGATTAGGACCATGTCCTATGGATTTTATATAGCTAATTGTTTATCAGTGTTTCTCTAGTGTTCATGGGGATCCTGTCAGCATGGCATTAAAGCATTGTATTCTGTACTGACACAATTCAGCAAGTATCTGTAGGACTGTATAAGGAAGCCAACTTCCTACTGCCTTGTCTGAGGAACACATTATCTCTGTAAGTAGGTTATTACTGATATAATAAAATGTGTTTATACAGCATTATTATTTCATTAGCATTCAAAACTTGCTTTGTTTGATTCAGTGTTTGTACAAAATAAAAAAGACCCCGGAAGATTGCTTATATAGGCAAGAACAAATATTAGACATTATTAGTATTTTTATTTGTGATGACTCCAGTAAGAATTTCCTTCTTACTGGTCATTGCACAGATGCTAGACCTTTTTAAACTACTTTATGAACTTTCAGCTTTCAGTTGAAACCTATTAGTGTTGAGCAAAGCCATACTGATACATGTTTTCTACCCCTCCCCTTTTTTACCAGGATGGTACGAAACAAAAGCGAGAACGGAAGAAGACTGTGTCGTTCAGCAGTATGCCAACTGAGAAGAAGATCAGCAGTGCAAGTGACTGTATAAACGCGATGGTTGAAGGCTCAGAGCTCAAAAAGATTCGATCCAACTCTAGGGTGTATCACCGTTACTTCCTTTTAGATGCAGATATGCAGTCTTTACGATGGGAACCTTCGAAAAAGGATTCTGAAAAAGCAAAGATTGATATTAAATCAATCAAAGAAGTAAGAACAGGAAAAAATACAGATATTTTTCGCAGCAATGGAATATATGATCAGATATCAGAAGACTGTGCGTTCTCAATTATATATGGAGAAAACTATGAATCGCTAGATCTTGTTGCTAACTCTGCAGACATTGCAAATATTTGGGTTACTGGCTTAAGATACCTGATTTCTTATGGAAAACACACTCTAGATATGATAGAAAGTAATCAAGATAATATGCGGACTTCATGGCTTTCACAAATGTTCAGTGAATCAGATGTAGATAATCTGGGACATATACCCCTGTGTAATGCTGTGCAGTTTATAAAAGACTTAAATCCTGGTTTAAAAACTAATAAAATTGAACTAAAATTCAAAGAGTTACATAGATCCAAGGAAAAAACTGGTACTGAAGTAACAAAAGAAGAGTTTATTGAAGTTTTTCATGAGCTTTGTACCAGACCTGAAATCTACTTCCTGTTGGTTCAGTTTTCAAGCAATAAAGAATTCTTAGATACCAAGGACCTTATGATGTTTTTAGAAGCAGAGCAGGGTGTGGCACATGTCACAGATGAAATAAGCCTTGAAATTATTCAGAAATACGAGCCAGCCAAAGAGGGTCAGGAGAAGGGTTGTCTTTCTATAGATGGGTTTACAAATTACCTTACTTCACCAGATTGTCACATATTTGATCCAGAACATAAAAAAGTTTGTCAAGATATGAAACAACCTTTATCTCACTATTTTATAAATTCATCTCATAATACATACTTGATAGAGGATCAGTTTCGAGGGCCTTCTGACATCACAGGCTACATTCGTGCTCTTAAAATGGGTTGTCGAAGTGTTGAACTGGATGTATGGGATGGTCCAGATAATGAGCCTGTGATTTACACAGGGCATACAATGACATCACAGATTGTCTTCCGTAGTGTGATTGACATTATTAACAAGTATGCATTTTTTGCTTCAGAATACCCTCTTATTTTGTGTTTAGAAAATCATTGTTCTATTAAGCAGCAGAAAGTGATGGTACAACACATGAAGAAAATTTTGGGGGACAAACTACATACACAGTCTCCAAACATTGAAGAGTCTTACCTTCCATCACCAGAATCACTTAAAGGGAAAATATTAATTAAAGCAAAGAAACTTTCCTCCAATTGTTCTGGACTAGAGGGAGATGTTACAGATGAAGATGAAGGAGCAGAAATGTCACAGAGAGTGGGGAAAGAAGGGGTAGAACAGCAGAACTCGATGACAGGGAAACGATTTCAGCTCTGCAAAGAACTCTCTGAGTTGGTAAGCATATGTAAATCTGTTCAGTTCAAAGAATTCCAAGTTTCTTTTCAGCTCCAGAAGTACTGGGAAGTGTGCTCGTTTAATGAAGTGCTTGCTAGCAAATATGCGAATGAAAACCCAGGAGATTTTGTGAATTACAACAAACGTTTTCTTGCGAGAGTGTTCCCCAGTCCAATGAGGATTGACTCTAGTAATATGAATCCCCAAGACTTTTGGAAATGTGGTTGTCAGATAGTAGCAATGAACTTTCAAACACCTGGCTTAATGATGGATCTTAACATTGGTTGGTTTCGACAAAATGGAAACTGTGGCTATGTCCTTCGTCCTGCTATCATGAGAGAGGAAGTGTCCTTCTTCAGCGCCAATACGAAAGACACAGTGCCTGGAGTTTCACCTCAGCTTCTTCATATTAAAATAATTAGTGGGCAGAACTTTCCTAAACCCAAAGGATCAGGTGCCAAAGGTGACGTAGTGGATCCTTATGTCTATGTTGAAATACATGGAATCCCTGCTGACTGTGCAGAGCAAAGGACGAAAACTGTGCATCAGAATGGGGATAATCCAATATTTGATGAAAGCTTTGAATTTCAAATAAATTTACCAGAACTAGCTATGGTTCGTTTTGTAGTGCTGGATGATGATTACATTGGGGACGAGTTTATCGGGCAGTACACTATTCCATTTGAATGTCTACAGACTGGTTATCGACACGTTCCTCTGCAGTCTTTAACTGGTGAAATTTTAGCACACGCTTCCTTGTTTGTGCATGTGGCCATTACTAATCGCAGGGGTGGTGGGAAACCTCATAAGCGGGGCCTCTCTGTGAGGAAGGGCAAGAAATCAAGGGAATATGCTTCTATGAGAACATTATGGATTAAAACTATAGATGAAGTGTTCAAGAATGCTCTCCAGCCTATTCGGGATGCCACGGATTTAAGAGAAAATATGCAGGTACAGTTTTTACAATGAATTTATCAGGTTTTATTTGTATTTCTGTATTATGATGCATATGGAATATATATTTTTAAGAGTCTCACTGTGTTTTTAAGTTATGTTATTTGAGTTTAGTGCTGAACAGCTTTAGAAACGGGTTATGTCAGAGCAGCCTTTTATGTGATACTGTCTGCTGAGGTAACCTTGGATACATAAGTGTATTTTGTTGGATGTGAACTGGAAATAAGATTCCAGCATTAGATCTCAAGCTTGTTGACTTGTCCTGTCTTTGAAGAAATGCTGCATATACACTAGAGGAAAGTATGGCAATATTTTTGTTTTAGAAAATTAAGTTAAATAGAAATGGAGGAGGAAAATAGAGCTGATAGAAGAAGGAGACTCTGTTGCTTATTGGAAAATTTCTTGTGCATGAAATTGTTTCACATAGTTTCACGGTGGTTTTGGCTTTTTCTCGTTCCCAAATGGAAGGCAGTACTTTCAGAAAGACCATCTGCTTTCCGTGATTCTTCCTAGCAACAGTATGTTAGAAGTACATGGAATTAGTGCAAGTGTGTTAGAAGACATCCTCTAGAAGGAATACTCTTATGTAATGTTTAGGGAGAACTGATCAAACTACTTAACTTTACCTGTAGTTAGCCTATGGAAGACTAGAATTCTGCCCTATAAAGGATACTGTATTTTAAGATCCTTTCAAGGGAGAGCTGATCCTAAGGTTTGAGGAAACACTGAGAACATGTAAGTTTTGTAGTTGCTTTAAACTCTCTGTGCTGCAGTATTTTCCAGAACTGATAAAATTGAAAACAGGCTCTACAGTGTGGTTTCTTTGAACATGAGATACTGAAAGATACCAGTTTGAAAGTTGTGCTGTCAACTAAATTCATCATTACTTCTCAAAATGCTATCAAGAAGATATTTCAGACACATGAGGGAATATCAGTTTTACATAACTTTACTGGCACTATGTAATGTGCAGAATTTAAACTCTGCAAAACTAAAGCTTTACAGCTATATTAGGGAATGGGAGATTTTTTTGATTTCTATATTACTGAAATTTTGCATTGCAAATTGTTATGAATTTTCTGATACAAAAGTAATATTCTCACAAGCCAGATTTTAAAGAGAAACATTGGGGTTTTTTTAATGTAAGATGGAAGAAGAGCAAAAAGAAAGTGAGTTTATAGATTTCTCTATATCTGTGTACAAATAGCTAGCCTTTTTTATTCCTTAGTAGCAACTACATTACCATGACAAAAGCTGATATCGTAACTTGTAATGTGTTACTCACTGATAAAAGTATAACATGAGTGATTAAACTGGATGTGATGTTGCATGTTTAAATTGCCTGACAGGGTGAGGGGTAGTCTCTGGATATAGGATTGGAAGTCCAAAGGCAATAGTTTCAGCCATAATTCTGTCCTGCCTGCGATTAGTTAATACATACGCTCCCTGGGTCCCTGTTAGCCTCTCTGTACAATTGTTGTTCATAACAAAATCTCTTTGAATGGACTTCCTACTGTCTGTCTTTTCAACTGTGCAATTACTGTGTCATTAAGGTATAGTTCAGTTAATAAAAGTAATTTGTTTCCTAGACATTTACTTAAAGTATGCTGTGACTATAGCAGATGTAATTTAGTATTTACATAATTTTCCAAGAATATGCTATATATATCCATATTTTGTCTTACAAAAGAACAAATATTTCACATTTGATTCTTGTTTGCATTTAGGTTGGCCACTGTGCCTCTCTTTAAGAAATTTGTCCACAAATGAATCTTACCATGCCAGCAAGGTGGAAAGTAGTTTTGGTTAAAATGAATTCTGTGTCAGATACCCTGCTTGAGTAAGAAGTGAGAGAAAGGAGCACTGAGCACATTTGTAACTTAAATATACCCTGTTTTTGGTTTTGTTTCCTACAGGAACACAAACTCCAGACCTGCCATAGATCACCAGCTCCCACTTGGCAGAAAAATCCTAAATTCATTGTAGTGCTGAAAATATTGCCATCATAGAATTTCAGTGGCTACTTGGAGTCAGTATATATAATACTTGAAATTTTCTTCAAGTTTAAATGTATGGGTATATATTCTACCATATTGGATATAAAATATAGCTATAATAAATTTTAGAGAAAGGTACAAAATTGGTATTTATTTGGAAGTACCTTAAAAATTCACTTAAGTCTGATTCTGTGCTAGGAATGACATCGATAGTGGAGTGCTGGGTTTGTGAATCACTCCAAATGGGAGCCAGCAAATCCACAGCATGTCTGGACTATAGTTCAGGTATGTTTAAAGTTACAAATGGGCTGAATTCCTCCTTCCACTTTGCTTTGCTTATTTGGGACATTCAGCACCTAATATTTTGTTTGTGACATTTTAAAAATTACTTTGAAATGTCTTCAAATTTTTCAAAATACCTAACCAGTATATTTTAGAATTCATTTGCATGATTAAATTTAGTAGTGGTAGAGTACAGACATGCTTGTTTGAAATAGACTTTTATTTTTTCCTGGAGCAAGTATTAAATTGTTTGAATTTTTAACATTTTTGGTAAAATATCTGTGTAATGTTGGTTGCTTTGGAAAAAACTGCCGGTTCTTCAGGGAAAAGCTATGGTAATTACACATTGTAGCTGAACTATAACAAGTGAAGTACTTTTTCCTGGAAGAATGAGACACTGAAATTCATTTTTAACTGTAAAGAAAACTCTTTCTTTCCTTTTTGCAGAATGCAGTAGTTTCATTCAAAGAATTATGTGGCCTCTCTCCTGTAGCAAATCTTATGCAGTGCATTTTGGCAGTGTCTATGCGGTTGGTTGGGCCTGATAATACACCCTGGGTAGTACTGAATCTCAATGATCAGTATCCGACTATGGAGCTCCAAGGGATTGTTCCAGAGGTCTTGAAAAAGATTGTAACAGCATATGACATGGTGAGTAGTCCTTTGTGGTTATTTTATATGCTATTTAAAAGACTTTTCATTTTTTAGTATATTTTTATAATATAACATGTCTGTTTTGAAAGATCATTTTAACCTGGGACTTATTATTTCATATTTCATTGCATTTGCTTGAAAGTTGTTCTCATGAATGTACAGCAGCTGATAGTGTTTTTATATTGAGTAAAACGTGGAGGTTAATATACTGCATGCAAAACATAAGTGTTTATACACTTCAGAAGTGGTTATAAACAAGAGGATTTATCATGAAGAGGATTTATTAATTTACCTGTGTTGTAGTAACTTGAGACTTTTTGTATATTTATAAAACCTCTTACACTAATTTACTACTTTCCAGTTTCCAGTTTGTGGACCTTGATTTCTTTTGGCTTTGACTCAACATAGAATAGGAGAAAACATCAGGAACTGCCTTTAGGAATTGTAGTTTTACAAGCACCTTAAAGTGTTAAATTCTACACATGCTTTTTCATTTTCCTTTGCTTTATCTTTCTTATAGGTCTCATTTGGTTAGGTATTTTTACATCTGTAGGCAGCTGTAATATTAAGTTCAGTGCCTATACTTCAGTAAAAATCTAAATTGTGTCTTTGAAGACTAGAAATAATACATTTAGCAAGAAAGAAGAAAGAACTTCCTTGCATTAATTTAAAGTATGGGAAAAAGATTGAGAGAAGTGTGATTTGAAATGTCCTCCTTGCTTCCACTGGAGTAATCTTGCACAGAGTAATTGAGCTTTTGTTTATTTATTTGATGATTTGTTTAATTTGATATATCATCTGCCAGTAAGTAAACATTTCTAGGATAATTTTGCATTAATTTTATGTGCTAAAATGAAACCTTACCTGACAGAATCAAGTCACTGTTTTAAAAACAACGCTTGCTATTTAAAGAAAGAAAAAAGAAGGAAAAGAACCCAGTAGCCCAATTTCACATGTATCTTTTAAACTGCTTTCTAAGAAAACAGTAGCTTTAGAAAAGTGGTGTACCAAAATCCAAAAAGCACTCATTGGTAATTAGCAATTTAGGTAGAGTTTATGTAGTTCAGTGAATGCAACAAAATTTGATTGGAATGGTAGCAGTTACAAGAAGATAGTGGTTTATTGTCTTAGTAGTAGCTTATAGGATATCACTGTAATTAGGATGCAAACAAGCTTGGTTGTTGGGATTACACCTGTAACATACCTAATGAAGTTCTGTCATATTGATGGAGATGTCTCTACCTGCAGTCTGTTCTGATGTGTGTCTTGTTAGTTATTAAGCTATTCCAAATACCTAAAATGTTTATAGATCCAGTTTATTTTGTTGTTGTTGTTTGAATGTACTTAGGGGTGACTCCTTGACTCCAGAAATCTTTACAATCCAAGCTTGGTTTGCTCCTTGTCTCTGACACATTTTCCCACCCTGTATCCTGTAGTCTGTGCATGATTTGAATATTTGAGTGCTTTAGAAATCTATACTTTATTTTCATGTGAAAGAACAATAAAATACTTATTTAGTGGCATGTTCAAAGCATTTTTCTATCTCCTTTTCCCTAAAGGATAAACTCAATTCCAAAGAAAGACAAAGAGTATGGTAGTGCTTCTAGCTCTAAATGATACTGCGAAGATAAGTAAAAATTAAGATTATTTTTGTCAAAAATTAAAACAGTGACAAGTGTTTCAATTTGTGAAACTTGATCTTGCCAGTACTCTGTCCAGTTTGGCAAAAGGTTTTAAGCAATTCAGATCTTTAGGGCCACTGATAGTTTGTGTTTCTGAGAGCACATTGAAACTTTAGGAGACATCTGCATCATCGTTCAAGGAGAGATGTGAAGCTATTTAGCTCTTACATTCATATTTACTATAGTGGCAGAAGTTTGGAGCATGGTACTATCATAGAAGGGTTTTATTTTTGTGATTTTGGTATAAATTAATATATAGTGAGCCCTCAAAATGATACATTTTATCTCAGTGGTTGGTTTTGGGTTGGGGACTTTTTGGACATGATTAATTAACAAGTGGGCGTAAAATTGAGCTTAGTAATGAGGAGCCTAATCCAGAATTAAGGAAGAGTAGATGTACTGTCGAAGTCGTGATTACTTATTTTCTTCTGGCTTAGGCCTCAGTATAGGTCAAAAGATTGTGTTAAAGGTTTATTACATAAACCTCAGTTAGTACCATAATTACATAAGTTATTATTATGTTGTGTGCATTCTCCATGTGGCATATGTAATGTTGTTCTCAAGGTACTGTTGTTTCTGGATCATACTTTTGGCTAATGAAGGGATTCTTACTTGTCAGAAATGCTCTCATTTTTATAAAATAATAGTAAATACAGAAAGCAACATTCAGCCAAGTTTTTTCAATTGTTCAGAATTTATTTGCATTGGGAGTGCTTAAAAGACTCGTTGCTCTGCAATTGAGAAAGGGTAAGACCTGTACAATGGAATAGTCAGTCCACACTGAAATCATTACAGAAGAGTGCAGTACTGTAGAGACACATGGAAAGGTGAGAATACTTTCAGTGCAGCACAGGTACATACTTTTTAAAACAAACAATAAATGAGTTAATTAGCGTATCACTAGATACTTGGATGTTTTACATGTGAACAAATAGCAAATAGTGTTTTCTTAAATTGTCAGCATTCTCTACTACAGTAATGGAAGAGCTGTGATAAAGGCTAGTACTAATCATGGGTTAAAATATTGTATTTTTTTAATTTTATGGGTAATTGTCACCAGCATTATTGGAACCAGAAGTTTACCCAGGAAATAAAAGGATCTTTTGCTTTTATCCATGCAATAGGAGCTGGGGTGTTTTTTCAGAATAATGAAAATAAATAATAAATCTAACTAGGATTTTTTGAGAAAGACAGAAGTTGTGTTTTTCCTCGGGCTTCTCCATGCTCCTGAGTATTCTTCACCCTAACATCTTTTTACTGTTTAACCATGTTTTATTTTTCCCTCTTGTTCATGAACTTTAGCTTCCTTTATGTGATACTTCAGCATGCACTCTGTTGGTGTCATCACACCCATCACTGATCAGTGCTGCAGACTGAAGCTTGGAGTTAAGGCAAGTGCCTCTTCCACACCATTGCATGTTGTTTTTTTTTAAAAAAAAATGTCTTATAACCTTTAAGATAAGCAATAAGTAAACCCTAAAAAGTTATGCCATAGCAAGAGGAAAAAAAATATCTTGTCCTAAGTCTGCAGCATTATTCAGTGATGAATATAATAGCACTGGAAAGATATACTAAAGGATGATACAAGTGCAGCCAGATGTTATTGAGAACTTGATTTTCTCTGTCTGCCATTAGTGGAGGATAAAGTGTCCCAGCTGATGAAGATAAGGTTTTCTGAGCTTTGCAAGTAGGCATTTACTTCTGAGATGAAAGCTAACACAGAAAAGGCAGAGAGTTGTACCTCTGTGAAAGAAGATAAAGTAATTCTGCTACAATAATTAGGATTAAATATTATTAAATCCTAATTGGATAATGCTGCTAGATCAGTTTTCTCACAGTTTCTAGTGGTATATTTTGTTTCAGGTTTTTTTTTTTTTTAATGTCAAAATGTCTGCAGACTACAGTATGGAAGAACTGTATTTGATTCAAATGAAATTAAATAAGGTTAATAGATTTTGTTTGCACACCCTAGGGATAGATTTGAGAGCAGTGCTGTATATGTTGGTGGTGGAGGTTGTGAAATGATGAAAATGAGAGGTATTAAAATACAGTAAAGCTAGTAAAACTAAAATGGAAAACACCATATGACTGGTGATTAGTAGCTCTATAGCAGCCTTGAATTGGATTACCTTATCGTTGGCTCATTTCAACTACTGACTCAATACAGCAGATTGCATATGCGATCAGAGGGAAGTTAACTTTGTGTTACTGGGTTCCACGTTAGAACAGTGACATAAACTGTACAGATAGCCTGTATTTTGAACTTGTCGATCCTCTTGGAAAGTAGATAGTTTGACTCTATACATGAACAGTTATAGACTGAACTGGTACTAGTAAGGCTGTTCCTGTTTTTGCTGGAACAGAATCATAGGCAAGCCATAGGCTGCATGCCATTAGCAGTTTGGAGTCAGCTGGTGCAGTTTGCTGAGGAGAAGGTAGCTTCCCCTCCTGCTCCTTCTATTACTCCTCTTGCTCTTAGGACTGCTTTTCTGTTCATTGTGACTGCTGTACCTTTACTGGGCTGAGTATAACTTTATAGACTTGATATTGGCATTAATATCAATTTTGATGTTTCAGTAAATCTGTTTTCATTTCAACACGAGTCTTGTCTCCTTTTGCTGATTCTCCCTCTCTGATGGGGAGGCGTCATTGGATGATAGAGAAACTGCTATAGTTTAGCCCAAGGTATGGGCTAAATGTAGACAAGGGCTCAGTAAAAGACTACTAAAAACGACTGATTGTCAAGGTTTGGGTAAAATGTTAATAGTCCTCTCATACTTCAGCTACTGCTTGAAAAACTAAATATTCTTACCTTTAAAGCCCATCTTGATATCAGTATAGGTGAACTGAGTGGGATATGTCTGTATTGGGCATGTTGGATTGAAGCTCGTAATTCTAAAGGAAGCAAAGAATATATTGATTGCCTCTTTCAGAGGGCAAAAAAAGGAATGATGAGCAGATCTGTTGTGAGTTATGCTTATCTCATAAAATCTGTATCAATTATACTGTTGTTGATACAGGTGCTTGGTTATGGTTACTTTTCAAACATAGTAAGAGGCATTTCAGTCATTCTGCTGTGGTAAGAGATTTGTATCTTGAGAGGACAAGTAGATAAAGACTTTTCTACTTCATGTCACCTTACTAATGTGCTGCGTTACTCAGCTAAGAAGCCTTTGTTCCACAAATTGCCCTTTGAGGTTGCAAACTCATGGGGTAACAAAAAATAGTAGATCCAATACTGGTAGTTACCAGTTTATCTCCTAAAACAGAGTGAGTGAACAGCCTACTTTAACTCTTGCTTAACCTTATTTTGATCTAAATGATCAATTTCTGATTATGGCAGAGAAGCCTGAGTTTGAGATGATCACCAATCTTCTGCAATTTGAACTTGGTCTTGGGATTTCTTGTGCTTTGTACACCTGAAGAAAATCCAAATTTTCTATCTCGTACTTTTCTGAGGAATATGTGACTGGCATAGACTGATAGCTGTGTTCTGCTTCTTGGTTGGTTCAGAATGTTGTTCTTGTACCCATGTCTTCTAGAGTCTAGCTCCATTGGATGTTCCATGTTACAGTTTGACTCTTAGCATCATCTGGCTTTTAAAGCAAAGAACTTTGCACAGAAGATTGAAAAGCTATTATTCCCTGCTTTTAAACTTAAGGGCATAACTACATAAAAATAAGGAACCTTGTTAAAACAAAAAAGGTAAGAGAAGTAGTCAAAAGAACAGATATCATAGCATTCTAAAGATGCCACACATGGAGCCTGAACTAGATCTGTTCCACTTACAAATAACACCAGCGGAGGAAAAGATGGAGGTGATGTTGTTCCAAAGAAGGTGACATCTGCCAAAAAGCTGAAGTCATGTGGAAATGAAGCCTGTCAAAGGGTGTGTATGGCCACTAGTTAAACGAAGTATAGAAGAAAGGCCCAGGAAAATAAAGAAGCCACAGCACTTAAATTTGTTTTTGTATCCATTTGCCTATGGAGATTAAAGTTTCACATGAAATGCCTCTTTATGCAGGACTAAATATAGAATTCATCTCTTAACTGAAATGCTAGTGGAAAGTATTACACAGGAAAGATGAAATGACTGAGAAATAAAAACAACAAACCAGAAAGAGGTGATACTCATTCAAGGGTTCTTGAATATCTCAAGAGCTGATATATCCAAACTGCTAATCATTGTGTGTATCCTCTCACTTAAAAACTGACTATCAAAGTTGTTAGTGTTGTGCCAGTGTTTGAAGAGATTTCCGGGGAAGATCATGAAATTACAGATCAGACAGGCTGACATCTGTACTGTGAAAATGGGTAGAAAGTGTTTTGAAGAAGAAAATTAGAGGAAACATGGAAAAACACATCGTGCTGGGGAAAAGTCAATACAGCTTTTATGAAGTGACAAGCTCATTAATCTCTTGGAGTTCTTTTAGAAGTCAAGAAGCGTGTAGATGTAGAAGATAATCTGGTTGGACTTTCCAAAAACATTTGACAAAAGTCCTTTTTCAAGTGCTCGACTTGAAATTTTGAGCATTTTCATGGTAAGAATGTTCAGCTTTTTAAAATTGTTAGCTCTTCTCTGATAGCTACAGTGAGTGTTGAACTTAAGTTGATGTTTCAACAGGAAAAGAACTGCTAAAGATGGTTTCTTATATTGATCTTTGCATTAAGGTATGTTTTTTCCGTAAGTGGACTAGAGATAGTAAGTATAGCCCCAGCAACTTTGATCTAGCTAAAATAGCTAAGTACTCTTGAGGATGTATGTATGATTTAATGATGCCCTCAGATTTGCGAAGATCGTCGGTGTAAGGTATGTGGGTGCTTAAGAGTTTAAACAACTTTCTCAGTCTTAGTGGTGGATTGTTACTTTCTTTGTTAAAACAGTAAGTTTCAGAGTTGGCAATATAAATGCAGTGTTTAAATCCTGATAACATTCACTGTCTCACTATTTCCATTATTGCCTCTGGCTTTGTACAGATACTTTCATTATCAAGTCTCTGCAGAATTAGAACTCTCTTTATATAAGTAATAAATGGATACAGTTCAGTTGTGAAGAGATCTCAGGGAAAACATACATCATTCATTGCAATTTAATACTGCAAATAGCCCAGGTAATAGGTTTTGCCATGTTTAATAAATTATAATAATTGTAGATGTTGTTTTTCTGAGATGAATTTAAATAGTAACTGATTGTAGAGTTGTTAGTCTGTTACAAAAACTGATTGAAAACAAAGTATTCATGGAAAATATAGTGAATAGCTTGGGCAGTTTCTTCAAAAAGAGTTAGGTTGCTTATTATCAGTTTTTATTTTCCTGTTTTATAACAGGACAGTCTAAACTGAATGTTGCAATCATGTCTTTAACTATGCTTCCAAAAACAGAGCTGCAGATGATAACCTCAGCTTGTTGGACTTTTTAGTCCACAAGGGCAGAAACAAACATCTAATTCTGGACGATCAACTCCAGTGCCAAATGTTGTAAAGTATGAGCTGGTTTACATTGATTGAAAAGCTCTGATAAGTACAACTTGATGCTTCTGGGAAGTAGGATTTCTTAAATCTTTTTTGTTTAAAAGCATGAACAGTGAGGCTTTTTGTATCCTCTGACTTAATCTCTTTATGGCTAATGGCCAACTCATAGTATTTATAGGAGTATAAAATGGTATGACTATTTAGGAAGAGGAGTTCATCTATCTTACTCTCCTGTTTCTAATGTAGTCCAACAGAGTGTGTGTGGAAGAGCATACAAATAAGTTAGATGCATAACAACTTCTCTTAAATGTTCTCCATATTTTGAAGAGTGGCTTTTGTTTTATACCTCAATAAATTCTTAATCTTCTGTTTGTCTTTTTGTCTCCTATGTGAAAAAATGTTATTGGAACTGTTACTGATGGGTTTAGTTTAAAAACAACATTACCTACTAATCCTTTTTCATAAGGATCATGAATTTCTGTTTCTTCTGTCTATATCTGAAGAGAGAGTGCATAGAGAAGAGCCAGGTTAAGTGCTGCCCAGTGACAGAAGAGGCACAAACTGAAGCACAGGAATCTCTGAACAGCAGGAGGCACTTTTTGGCTGTGAGGGTGACTGAACATGGGAACAGATTGCCCAGAGATGTTGTGGAGCCTCCTTCCTTGGAGATATTTGGAAGCCCTCTGGTCATGGTCAGGGGCAGCTTGCTCTAGGTAGCTCTACTTGAGCAGGGAAAGTTTGACAGAGGACTTCCTGAGGTCCCTTCCAACCTCAATGACTGTGTTTCGGTGCTAATTTTTTTCTTGCGTAGCTGGAGAAATAATT
The DNA here is from genome assembly GCA_013396975.1 of Bucco capensis. NCBI lineage: Eukaryota > Metazoa > Chordata > Aves > Piciformes > Bucconidae > Bucco > Bucco capensis. Next base: position 37,147 of record VWZO01018192.1, on the reverse strand, counting down.
CCTGATTTAGACAATATTTGCTAGAAAGATGACTGCTTTGAGGCAACTTTGGTTTGATGTGGGAAGTCCTTTGTGTGTACAGCAGTAGCACGTAAGAGCTTAGTTTCTTACCTTGATGCTTTGGATTATACCTGCATAGGAGAAAGGTAAGTTGCTCATCGTTTTAGAGCAGCTTTGGACTATTTGGGCAAAACCACACCTGATCTTTAGCTGTAACAATTTTTGTCTTGAGCCAGAAAGATAAGTTCTAAAAAACTGATGACAGGTGATGTAAGTATTTTTGTCTTTGAATTCTCTTATTTCTGAAAATCAGTGCATTAGCTTAGAGTAAGTTTTCTAATTTGCTGAGACTTGTTCTTACTATTTCTGAATTATCAAATGTGCATTTAGAATATATTGTATGAAACGGAGCAGACGGATGTTGTGTGTCTCGAATAGGGCCTAGCTGAGATGACTTAAATAGTATTATACGCATAGAATCAGGAACACAGAATAGACTAACATGCACTATTTTATACTGTTCCTCCAGAACAAACAAAATTCATCTGTCTCTGCTATGACCACAAGTCAGAAAGGTTCTCGGGCAAAAGAATTCTTTCTACAGAGAATCCCACTGTAGTCCTTGTTATTGTGTATTAGCATCCTGACAGAACAAGAGCTATACATGCTCAGCTTTTATTTTTAAAGGTGATTTTTAATACAACAAAAGGTCAGAGGAGGACGCTTTACAGTAACCTTTCAGCTAGTTATCCAAAACCCATCACTTTGTGTTCTCTTCATTTAAGTGTGTTACAGAAGCTAATGTGTTATATTACATGCATATTGAAGCAGGTAAAATCCTTGCCTTTCAATAAAATTTATAATGGCTTCATTTCAACTTTTGAATGCTGTTTCAAAGACCAAATAGTAGTGAGACAATGAAAGGGAAGATACATCAGGAATAGTCAGTTTGCAGTGCTCCTGCACTGTGTTCCTGTCTGAGCGAAATACAGTTTTCTCTTATTTAAGTATACTTATTTTTAAAATAGTTGTCTTCCGTTTATTACACCTAACTGTTAAGGACTGTAATTCTATTTATAGGCAGTTTTTACTTGAATTAATAGTGATGTTTATCTTCAAAGACCAATCTAGTTAAAAATAGGTAAGCTAAAGTAATTCACTTGCAGTTTAGCAACCTGAGCAAGTTTTCATTATATTCTATTATGATTTGCATTTTTTTATCTGACTTAATATAAACCAGGGTAAATAGATACTTTGAAATTAAATACAAGTTAATCAGAATATGAAGATTAAATTAAATTGTCCAGTATGATGTCCTCCACATACTCTGAAGTTCCTTGTTCATATGTAATTTATATGTGGCATCAACATGGAATTGTGGGGTTTGTGTCATTTTCCTTACAACTTTTTAATTATAGAAACAGAACTAGGATTATTTTTAAATGCTTTGTAATTTACATAAATCAGACTTTTATGTAGCTGGAAATAATAGAAGCATGTAGAGCAGTACATCTGTGTAGGTGTTCTGCCTCACTCACTTGCACACTTGGCATCATCAAAAATCTGAGGCGTACTTGCCTGCTTCTCCAAATGAATGCCTCAGAGCAATATTCAGGAAAACAGCCTCAATGTTACTAAGCTGAAAAAGGCCCCTTCTAATATCTGTGGGGAAGGACTACTGTAGTCATGCCTCTTAAAGTATTATTTCTCTGAGGGAATGCCTTAGAGAGGTAGGTTGGTTTGTTTTTTTCTGTACCATGGGACATTTCTGATCATAACAGCAAATGTGGTTGCTAAAGGAAAAGAAAGTTTGGTTTGACAAAAATACCCACATAAGTAGCGTGTCAAACTTCAGTCATTGTTTTAGCGATGAAAAACCTGTCTGTTGAGTGGATACCAGATGTTAATGGGTAAAGTGTGAAGCAAAGTTATTTCTCAGTATGTACCTCAGGCTGAAAGACCTGCATGGTTCTATCTTAATCATTGTGCTTTCAGCTGAGCTTCCATGAAGGGCTTTTTGTTTATACACATCAGGTAAAGGAATAATTTGTTTTTCCTCCAGTACCAGCTATGAGAGATTTGTTTTCCTCCATGGAGTGTTATCTCCTCCATAGAGCGTTGTCTCATACATATGTACAGGTCAAGCCATAGAAAAGGAAAATGTAGAGAAACAAATCTGGGAAAGGAATGAGATGATTGCTAGGAAAAAGGAAGCACTGGGTGGTGAGTGGTCATTATCCTGCATGTTGGAGTANTCTTCATTCGCGAAGCCTAGCCACGAGGATGAGGGGAGTAAGAAAGAGGAAACATGCATCCAAGTTATCTCACCCAAGCCACCATCACACTTTTTTATGCCTTTATGCCACATTTAGTGGTCTTCTCTGCCTGGTCATGATCTGGAACATAGATGTATTTATTTTGTTAACAAATATTAGATTATTGATTTAAGTTCATATTTAAGTATTTTTTACAGATGAAAAATTTTCAGTAAAAATTGAAATTTTTTCTGATATTTCTGTATATTTTAATTTATTTTCTTTACAGATGATTCAGACTATCAGGACTCTAGTTGAAAATACAGATAGCTTATATGAGAAGATAGTACAGTGTCAGAAAGCGGGTAAGTACAAGCTGTTTTATAAACATGTTATAAAGATTTTACTGCATTTCTCTTTATTTCCCAAACCCTTTAATTGAATTTATTCATCTGTAGCAAAAAAACCCAACCACAAAACAAAACCCAACAAAAACCCGAAAACAAACAAAACCCCCACAACAACAAAATACACACCAAAATATGCCAACCCAGAAGAGATTATTGTAGTTTAGACACATACAATAACAGTGAGAAGGATATTTCAAATCACAGAAATCAAAGATCCATAGAATTACAGCTTGTCTTTGAAAATCATGAGCATTTTATAGATGGACAGTAGCTTGTTAATACAGCCATTTCGACAAATGCAAGCATGAGATTACAGGAAAGAAACTGAATAATCTTCCTTTACAATGACATTTTTTAGTCATCTACTCCAGTCTCCTCTTTTACTATGTGAGAACTTTTTCCTCTTTTGTCGTTGTAGGCTTAATGTCTTCAAGAGCCTTGGTGAAGTACCTTGCCTTCTGATAATTGCGTGACATCAGTTCATGTGTTTCATCCCTGCGTTTCTCTAGATCTATATCTAGAACCCTCTGGTTCTGCTGATTTGTTACTATTTTATCTATTTAAAGTAAAACTAGTTTTGCAGAAAATTACATGTATCTTCTGTAGCAGGCTTTCAGTCCACATACATGCAGAAAGTCTGGGTTTTTTAAAAACTCTTATGACCTATTGGTTCCACAGATTCTCTGGAGTTTTCTGTGTTTCTAATATGTATTTGAAACAATTCTGAATTGCTTCACAAATTGTCTCTTTTTCACTTGATACATTGTAATGGTTTTCTCATCAGTTTTAAATGTGTCCCTTTCTTTTGAATAGCATCTCTATTCTTGCTGCTTAATTGTGCTTGATTACTTCTGGTCTTTCTTCCTTATTTTTTTAAACAACATTATAAATTCACTCAGTGGTGATGTATCACATTTCATATTCCATTTCTTCCATTCTTTGATCCACCTCTGGTCTCCTATAAATTTCAGTCTCTTTTAATTCCCTTTTCTTGAAGAGAAAAAAATAATGCTTTCTTACCCTCATCTTTCCTTTACAAATTCTTTTCTGTTAGCAGTGTCTTCCAACTCAGATCAGCAGCAGGAAGGCTTACCCGCTCTGAGCTTTTGGATCTCCCTTTTATTCACAGCACACATTCCTCAGACTGTGTGAGCTTTAGTCAAACCATATTTTAAGAATTGTTGCTCTTCTGAGAAGTTTGCTTTCTGCTAGCTCATATGGTTCCCAGTAAACTTCTCTATATATGATTTTCTTGAGTCCTGTAACTTGTTTTACTTGAAGTGCAGCTGGGTCCGAGAATCCTTTGTTTAAGAATGCTAAAGACTTAAAACCCATGCTAAATAGTGGAGATTTTGGTCTCATTTGAATGGGGAACCTAGAGCATAGTAACATAATGCATAAGTATGGATTATGCACTAGTTCCTACTATTTAGCGCAACTTTAGCCCTGCAGGGTCAAGGTACTTTTAAAGATAAATGAGCTGATTTGCATTACCTTATAATATCCATGGGTTTTGAAGATTTTCTTATGGCTGACTGATTTTCTTATGTCATAATCTCAGAACATTCTACTCTAATTCTGAGTAAAAGATAGCATGTGTTCCTGTGTAGTTTCTTGATAAGAAAAAAGCAGGATTATGCCCTTACCTGGGTTTTTTTGTTTTTTGTTCGGCGACTCAAAATATGAAAATGCTGCTAAAAAAGAAATAATCAAGCTGCCAATAAGCAGTAATTTTTTGTTTTCGTGAACAGGCTTATAACAGAACTCTGTTAAATAGAGAAAGTGAATTTGCTTTGTTAAACTGTTTTCTAACCTAAGTTTAATAATAAGACTTTCGGCCTCCTTTAAATTTCAGAATTAATTTTAATATAAATGCACCATTATTTCATGCTTAGGTTGATGTCCTATTGAATAAGCAAAGATACATTTCTTGAGATGGCACTCTTCAGAATTCAGATTTTTGCTGTTAATATTCTCTTAAGAACATTTAACTGTAAACTTCTCATTTTGTTTCTTTAAAAGCACAAAAAAACCCCATCTGGTTTCTTTATATCAGCATATTAATTTCAGCTCAACACATTCTGGTTTTAATTAAAAATAGTTACGGAAAGCATTTTAGATACATGAACTAATGAAAAGGTATGGGAACATAGTATTACTTTGATTCCCACTGTACTTCTCATTTTTTGACAGAAATAGGAAAAAAATCTGCATAATTTTGTAATGATTGATGTGCGATTTATTTTGTTGCTACTAAACTAGCTAAAGATCCTGTGAGAAAATAGAATGTAGATTCTGAAGGGAATTTAAATGATAATTCAGTCCATCCCCTTAATCTGTTAAAGACTGAAATACTCCTGTATGTTCTCTAAAGGATTTGAATGTCCACGTAACCTTACCCCATTCCTAGCTTCCTTTGTACCCAAGTCACATCATTCTTGTACTTCTCTTTTGAATCTTCCATTGCATTCTTTTGCTTTGTAACTTAAATTCTGCATGAGCTCATCACTGATTAAAAGAGAGAACCACATCTTAGGAATTAGTTTTGGTATTCAGCAGTGGGAAATCAAAAGGACATGTGATATTCCAAGTGTTCATTAATGGTTGGGGGGCAAATAATGGGCAAACACAGTTTGCTGGTGACAAAGAATTATCAGATGTAATCAAATGTAGATGTGACTGTGAAATAGTAGAGGAGGATGTTGTAACTGTGAATTACAAAACAAAGTGTGAAATACAACAGCAGTAAGGGTAAATTAATGTGTATGGGGAAAAAGTAGCCTCAACAGTCCCTGCAAGAAACAGTCTTTAAGATTTCTCTTTTAATTCAGGAAATTAAGAGATTGTGTACAGTTTTAACAGTCTTAATTTACTGCTAATACCATACATAAATGTGCATTCCAGCACTGTGTGCTGAAAATTCAGATAACTTTCTTTTCTCTGTGGTTTTGGAGGTATAACCTTCTCTGGTCATCTTTGCAGACAGAACTTTTGTTCAGGCTCTTACCTTCTGGGATCTTGGCAATACTATCCTTTAATATAAGTTTGACCATTATCATTTTGCTTATATATATGTCATTTTCCTGGCTGTTGTTTTGATGATGTCTGTCTGTATATCAATTTCTATAATTTCTCATTGTACGTCAGGACTGAGCTGCTTTCACTTTCTGTGTATTTGCTCATTTGGTAGCAAGAGTTTCCATTGCCTGATGGATTGTCAGCTATCGTCATGCTTTCTATCATGTTGTCCCACAGACTCACTGTGAACACCCACCAGGTGTCTTCCCTCAAATTGTTTTTTAAAATTGTCCCACAAATATAGCTAGATTGACACATGTCCTCCTACCACCTTAACCAAAATAGCTTTCATTGCTTCCTTGTACTCCCCACTCTTTCTTTATCCATCTGTTCTCTTTTTAACTCATACTTTGGTGCTGTTGTGGGAGCAGGGTCTACCTTATTTATCCCATCTGTATAGTGACTAAACCAGCAAGGACTTAGTTTATTAAATAATGCAAGTAGTAAAAAACATAAAAACCATTTTCTAACATGCACTCCAAGGCAGTTCTTCAGTAGTGTCAGAAGTAGAATACAGTTTCAGGGAAGGGAATATCGAGCCATTCTGGATGCTGTCAAAGATAAACACAGTGCACAGTATTCACTGGGAAAATTTTATGTCTGAGCTGTATGCAGAAAAAGATTAGGATGTCTGTACTAGCACTGCACATACTTCTTTTAGTTGAAAATTGAAGTAATAAAATCAATATTGTTCAAATAGCTGTAACTCTTCACTTCTCTATTGATACAGCTTAAGCTGTTCAGCCAAATGACATGTTTCCACCCATTAATAGGGGGGAAAGAAATGGTTAATTAAATCTTGAGAAGCACTTTCACTGGGTATATAGGCATGCAATTGAGTTTTTATTTAAACTCAATTCCCTGTGAAAGGGAATTACTAGATTAGTTGTTCCCGATATTTTTGTAGTTATCCTTGAAAGAGAATTTGCAGTGTTCATGGTCTGGGTACTGTGGAGTTTACACAGGTTTAGGAGAACTTGTTAATCCATGTCTCCTCAAATACTGCTTCTCCTCAGCAAGTCTTCGCTTTTGATTAGAAGCCACTGCATTGAAACTATAGCTTCATATGTAAGGTGTGAAGAAATGCTGCTTTATCCATTACAGTTGGACTTCATAACTGAGCAATATTTAGTGTGTTTGCATCAGTAGGACATGCTGATTGTCAGCAGTTCCAACCTATCCACAGATGGAGGTAAAAAAAAAGCATCATAATAATAATTGGTATGGTTAAAAGTCAAATTTTGTAATGCATGTTATAGCTAAAGCACTGAAATCTTGAACAAGCTTTCAGATACACATTTGCCTTCCTCATATTTTAAACAGTAGCAACAAACAGTAACTCTTACAAGTTGGGGAAATGGCTCTGGGTTTAACTAATTATTAATCAGACAGTTTGCAAGGAAAAAGTACCCAGCTTCCCTGGAGCAAAAGCTGGAATTAAAGGAAGAAGAAGTTACATTCCTGTGGAAGCAAGAGGTAATAATAACTATTGCCAGTGAAACAATAGAGGCTTAGGAGGATCTAGAGACTGGGAGAAATTGTAATGTGCCGTAAATCAATGTCTTTAATAAATCTGCTTTCTAGCATTCAATAAAACCAGGACCTTTTTTCCTTAGAGTTTCATTGGCCTCTTGAGGATCAAGGCAGATAAATAAAATATGGAAACAGCAGTCTGTGGAGAAAAATCCTCTCTCATGTAGCTTTGTTTCTGCCCTTTATTGACAGCATTAACACATTCTTAAACATGATGGTGGCTTAACTTCACTGACATTCAGAAATGCAGTCTGTCTTCACAGGGGGCTGTCACTGTGGATGAAAGTTTTCCCTACATTAGGGATGAAATACCAAGGATCTTCTTTTCAGGGGAGATGTTATAATACACTAAGGCCTGGTTTCCTGCTGTTTGGAGGTACATAGGAAGTGTTGGTGTGTGGGTTTTTTGTAGCTTGAGTTTTTAACCATTTTATTTGCTTTGGTGTCTAGAAGGTTAAAGTAGCATAGGAGTGTTCTTGAAGATATTTGAGGGACATGGAGCTGGTTACTCAACTTCTGGAAGTAATGGAGTTTTAATTAAACCAAAGCCAGATGTTGTCTTTAACTTCATAACAGTATAAGCTTGGTGCTGCAAGTGTTTTGAATCTCCTCTGGTAGTGGTTCACAAAGAAGTTGGTAACCATATTCTGTAATAAGTGCTTCCCCAGCATTAAAGAAAGTGGCTTATATTTTAAAGAGAATTATTGTGATTGTACATGGAACTGGATGAGTTTGGGTTGGAAGACTAAATACTATTTAGTCTTTGCAGAGAGGATGGCTTTTGGCAGGCTGTAATGCCATTGTCATTTGGAATGTTGGGATAAGAAGGCTATCTCAGGCATAGAATATGTCTTTGTTACTTTTAAAGAATGAAAGGGCGGTAGGCACCAAAATGTATTTTTAACCATCTAAGTAGAGGCAGTGTGTGACTGCTTGTATGTGGGGAACATTTCCAATTAGTGTGGAGATACTGCATGCATGTTGCCAAAGACTAAAATAATTTCAAAATACTGAACAACTAATTTAGTTAATGTAGTATTTTGTCAAGTATTATTATAAGTATCTTAAATGCAAATAACTCAGGCCTGAAGCTTCTAGAAGCTGAAGCATAGCACACTCAATATGCAAAGGAATTCTGATTCTCTAGGTACGATGAAAAATATTCTGGGTAACTTCAGTGGGAGCTATGTGCTTGGAAATGTTCGAGAATCTAATCCTTGTTTCTGTTAAGACTCAGTTTTTGCAGTTAATAGTGATCCATAGATAAGACAGAGGTGCTCCAACTACTGATTTATTAAGGTTCACTTAAAGCATGTTTAAAAAGTGTGACAAGTGTTCTGTAAGCAAAATATGTGACAGTCTACAAGTCTAATGCCTTCTGTTGCTTCTCTAGCATGATTTGGTTTATTGTTGATGTGATTTGGTAGCCAGACTCTCAATCACTTTTCAGATAAAATTAATTTTAAAGAGAAAACTGTGAGGTTGAAATACCCTGGCTTTCAAAATGTGGCCAATTGTAGCAGGTTATATGTGCAGATTAAATATTTGTATGTGAAAATGAGTACTTACAGCTTGAATTCTTTCCTATATTACCATTTAGCCTGCATAGTACAGGAAGAAGTCCCTTCTTGGATTTCTTTCTTGTAAAGAACAAATCTGTGTATGGAAATTATTTACAGAAACTTTGTAAGCATTTGAGACAAGTGTGCATAGTAATTTAGCTGCAATATGTGGTAACCAAATCAAGAGCTCTATGTATTTTCCTTCCATTTTAAAAATAGTTAATATTTATTTTACTTCTATTATTTATTGCTTTTATTACTTATTTATTGCTTTTGTTTGCTTTTAAATCAAAGTGATCTACAAAGAAAAAATATACTTTATTTGGCTTGGTTAACTTTAAAGTGCTTTCCTGACGTATTAGCAATGTGTATTTTATATAGGTATAAAGAAATATTGTTTGTTATCAATTTCATGTTATGCCTACTCACTATATACATTTATTAGCAAAATTTTACCATTGTGCTATTTCATTGATGAAGTTCTTTAAGAGAAAAACCCTATGCCAGGAGGAGCCCACCTGCTGTGTTATCTCAGCTAGGTTGTAAATCATGCTTTTGGCAAGAAAGCTTTCATCAAAGAAAACAAATGAGTATATTTGGCTTTAGAAATACAGTATAGCAAGTGTTGTGCTCACTGTTTTGCTAAGGATTCCTTAAAAAATGAGTATGTCAACTCTCAGTTAAGGAAAAGGTGGGAATTTTTTTCCTATAAACTTGAGGTTGTATGCCAGGGCTTTGTGACAGTAACGCTTACAAAAGCAAACAAACTGCAGAGTTCCAAACTGTCTTAACTGTGCACACACACTCCCAATTCATAATACAGCTGGTTGAGGAAGGTCCTGAAGTCTACACTAGGTACAATTTTTGGAAATTGTAAAATGAAATGAAATTTTGATTTGAGTAATTTTCTACTTTTCAAGGTTGGTTACAGAACCATATCTACAATGGTTATAAATTCTACATAAATTCCACTTTTACTAATGGACATTTGTTGTAATTGATTTTTAGCCAAAATGATTCTTTAATGTCCAACGTCTTACCTGACTTATGTTTATCTAGAGTGCAATTACTCCTCTTGGTTTTCTTTTTCCTAGACTAAACAAGCAAATTTTTATTGGTCTCCTCATATGATATAGGATTCCTACTACATTGATCAGCTTTATAGCACTCGTACTGTTTGAAGTTACTGAAAATGGGAGAAAAGAATTGTACTTAAAATTACAGAACAGCATCTTGAATGGTAGAGTGGTCCAGGATGGATGAAGTGTTAAAGCCATCCAGTGCATTCAGGGTTAGGGAGAGGTCTGTGAGAGGGAAAAGCTGAGACAATCATGAAATTCAAACTAAACTAATCAGCATTCATTGAGGAACCAGAGTGTAGTTTAGCACTGAAAGGTAAAATAATTATTTGGAAATAAGGATTTATTTAAACCTTATGAGAATGCTTCAAAAAATTTAATGTATTGGAGAGGAGTATATGCTGCAAAATCTTTGATTATGGTTGGGTAACCTTGCTGGCAGCATTTTGTTCAGTTTAAAAACTTGCTGTTGAATCATGCTATTGCTATTTTGTTACATTTATTACAGTGTATTTACGTGACTTACAGTAGTTGGAGTGAATATTTCACTGAAAAGCTGTCCTTTAACATGGAAAATTTGAATCAGATTATGAAAGATGGAAATGTTTTCATTTTGCAAGCTCTTAAGACATTGTATGGCTTCTGTCAGCTAGACCTTACTTTTGTTCGAGTAGGAATGACCAGACTTCTTAATGCAGCTTGTGCAGACTAAGTGCCCTAATGTATGTATGTATGGCTAGGCTTTGCAAACGAAGATCCAGGGAGGGTTCCATCCACACGCCTCATCAGCGCCTTTTCCAAGCGCGCTGATAAAAGAGGCTAGCGGATAGCACCCTCGAGCCTGCACAATGGATTTTTTTTTTAGGTGAGACACAACATGCGCAGAGCTGGACCCACCCTTTAGTCCTAAGGTTCATCTGCCAGGGCCTAGCAAGCTTGGACGCTGGCAGTGAAGTCCTTAGGACAGAGGTTTAACCTCTTAGCTGGAAGGCCTTACAGGGCTAAACGAGCTCCATCTGCCTGGGTTTGGAATCAGAGTTGTCCTTCTCCTAGGATGACTGCCAGAAGGCTAATGAGCTCATCCTACCCATACAAGGATTCTAGGAACATGGGTATCACTCCCCACACTTTCCCGTGGGCAATGAGTTTAATGCTCCCTCTGCTGTCGGCACAGTTATCGCACCAGGGGCCACAGGAGACCCCCAGTGATTTTCAGACTGTGCCTGGAAGTGCCCTAATACTGCACAAGCGAAAACTCGGAAGGGAATCAAGTAGTGACATCTGAAACCTCATCATGCTGTCATAAGCAGTAGGGTTACTACAGTTTAACAAGTTCAAGAAAGAGAAAAAGTTGGACCAAGCCAGTCAGCCTCAATTTTGAAGAAAAATGTCAGTGCGTTTTTTGTGACAAATTATCCTAATACCAGTTTTTATACTACCAAGGCCAGTAACAGTAACTTTATCTTTGGTCTCTAAAATACATAAAGCTGTATTTAAGATTTAACAGCACCTCTAAGCTAGCAATAATTCAGGGGCTGATTGCCACTAGCATTCAACCAATACAACGCTACACCCCGGTTTTGTTGATGTCTTCACTACAGAAATAGAAGAGTAGTATGCTGTGTGCACAAGTAGCTGTCATCTTTAACATATAATTTTTCTGGTGTTCAAGCCAATATTACAGCATCACAAAAACATTCATGTAGATATTAAGAGACTGAAAGACTTCTGGTAGACAAAGCATATGGAATAACTGAGTATAAGTGGATAAACTTAAACAGAAAAAATTAACCGTATCCAAATGATACTTGTATGTACGTGTGTGCTTCATATAAAAGCAAAGCAGAAAATTATGACTAAGCAGAAACTTTGCAGGCCAGGATATGATTGGCCTTCTGTCCTGCAAGAAAAGAAGCATGATCAGCAGGCTGAGAAAAGCAGTTCTCTCCCTCCACTCTGTGAGATCCTACCTGGAATACTGTGTTCAGCTTTGGGGCCCCCAGCATAAGAAAGACATGGACTTGCTTGAGCGGGTTCAGAAAATGACCACAAAGATGATTAGAGGGCTGGAGCACCTCCCTATGAGAACAGTAGACACAAATTAAACTCCAGCAAATTCTATCTGAGCACAAGAACACACATCCTATATAATCTTTGTGATGACTTGGAAACTTAAGGGTAATATCCTTTTCAATATCTACTAGTATAAATGGAAAACATGAGTAACTTGTGATTTTGGGATTAAGCAGGTGATTATATACAGAAATTAAGAATGATAAATTGGCTTAGTATTATGTCTGTTATCGTCCAAGAGCTCTCAGGCAGTTCAGATTTACTAATGGACTAATAATTCTCGAAGTAATTAAGCTTCATCAAAGTAATTTGCTTGCTATATCTTAAAGAGAGTAAGAGCTGAATTTTTCTTTGCAAGGATATAGAGAATCCTATGTATTTATAAAAAAGACATTTAACATTCAATTTTCTTTGCAAGCGTATCTTAAATGCACTTTTACATATGGACATATTTTTCATTTTATTAATTTAGCTCTAAATGAAAAGCTTTCATCTTTTTTCCTTTTTGTTAAATTCTGAAATGAAGCTGACTTTTGTCATTACATTGCTGCTGTTAATGCATTAATTAGTTCCAAGGCAAAATGCAAGAAAACCAAGCAGACATAGAAGGGGAGTACCAAGAAAGATGCAATTAACACTTAAATGCCATGCTGTATTCATACTCTAAAATATATTGTGTAGCGTATATTATTCATTGCATTCAGCAGATACAAAACTGAGACTAAGAGTTGTAGTAATCAATTTCAATTTATCAGGCAAACTAGTAGTAGAAAGAAAATGAAATTGAAATCTGCTTGTCCCTGGTTGTGCATTTAGGCTTAGGGTAGCTTTAGCTTGGTATAATAATGAGGAGTTGCCCTATCCAGCTCATGAGAGATGTTGATGATAGAAGGGTGATTAGTGCTATTTGAGCAGGAGGCACTTGTTTTCTCAGGGTTTACATGTGTGTGCCCTGGTAGGATGATCTGAATTTGTTTCACTTTCTGAAAAAGGGCACTGAGATATTGCTGCTAACTGTCATGAGTATTTAACTCGAGTGGAGTAGCTTTATCAGAACAGACATGTAACATAGCATGAGTGTGAAGAAGGAAGAGAGTGAGCACAGAAGTTAGTTACTGAGCTAGGACAAAGCTCTACTGGGTAGCAGAATATGTGATCACCACTGTCTCCACTTCTGAGACACTAATGACTTCGGATACGTCAGAATAACTGGAACTTTACAGAGCTCCATTTTAACATTGATCATGCTGGCCCTCACCATTATTCTTAAACTCTTTTTGTGTGGCTTCAGTTCAAGGTCATTATTGATCACTAGTGCCTGTGGATTTGAGGGGCAATATTTATAAAGGTGCAAATGAGGTACAGAACTTCAAAAGTTTAGCAGTATAGTCTCAGAATTCATGGTGCAGATCAGAAAATAGCAATGTAAATACGGATCTGTGCATATTCATGATCATATTGAGAGTTTACGGTTTTTGGATGATGTGCACAGGAAATCATTATTTGGAAACAGTGATGGATGAATGAACTTCAGTTTCTCACCTGGTTAGAAATCTCTTTTGGGGAAATAGAATATGAATGGTTTACTTGAAGTTGTGCTCTAGAGATAGAGCTATGGAGATGTGTTTAAAAAAAGACAACAAACCACCAGCACCAAAAAAAATCTGTAGTTTAATTCAGGGAAAATAGTCGCCATTTATTTTTGCTGTAGGAAAGTTTAGATTAGTAAGACAGGCTAAAATGAACAGTTTCGTCTTTCAAATGAATTTTTTGAAGAATTTTTAAAATTTGTGTGTATGTATACATATAAATAGGAGTAAGGGAATGTACAGTGAAAACTTTCAGTCATGTTTGGTTCTTGTACTGAGACATGAGCGTAGAGAGATTGCAAAGAATAGATACTATAATATCTTTAGAAGTCAGTCTGATCTAGGACTGACAGCCAACTTAAGTTAGTATGCTGATTATGTGGTAATTAATTGTGTGTAAATTTTGAGGCTTATATACTTACTGGGCAAATAGAAGATCTCAAACAATATAGTTAAAATTCTAATTTGTACTTAAGCTGTAGCTTGAGTTTACTATATAATAGGTGTAAGTCACAACCACTTGCCAACTTCTGCCCTCAAAATACCCTTTATGTTATTAGTGGTAGAGATCCTGAGAGCACAATTTAATGTATGACTTCCATAGGAGAGTTGCTATAATCCATGTTGGGTTGATGTTTGTACCTGTTGAAGGACATTTTACTTCACCTGTGTGGGGGAAATGGTTTTGAATGCCTTGTAACAGCAGAACGGAAAGCAAATTATTTTTCTTACATGTATACAGTAAGCTGGATTAAAACTAAAGCTTTGGTCACTCTAGTCAATGCTTCGATCAAGCTAATCTGAATTTTGCCAATTTTTTTTTGTTTGGGGTTTGTAAGATGCAGGTCTTGCAGTCATGATAGTTTACATGGATATGTTAAAATGTCCTTGGTGGTTCACTTAGCACTCCACCTTCATAGTTACTCTTTTTTTCTCAGGGCTAGGGTGTAAAGGTTATTTGTGGGGATGGCCCCGGTGTGTAAACTGTGAACTGGACAACTGTGATATAAATCTAGTGCATAAAAGAGCAAGGTGCCTGATTTATATCACTGTGACCCACAGGTACTTCAGTGTGGATTTTGACTTAAGAGACATTTGTGTACATTGGCATGTTGTCTAAAATTGCACATTATTAGATCAGGTACATATGTGCTTAAAGAATAAATTTTCTGAAGCTTTTTCACTATCCTTTTGCCATTAGTTTCAAATCACTATCTTTGTGATCACAAAAACGTATTAAAATAAATACTATAGTCTCCCTCTTATTTTCCACAGCAATGGAGTTTCATGAAAACCTTCACAATATAGGAGCAAGAGAAGGCTTAAAAGAAAGAAAGCTGCAAAAATCCATAGAAAGTTTTACATGGAACATCACAATTTTAAAGGTAATGTGTCTTCCTTTGGTTACTTGCTGTCTTTTTCCATTCACAACTGATATTCTAGTATTATTACTGGTCATTATTTTGTGTCACAATTCAACTGCATTCATTCACTTCTATAAAAGTATTTAGGTTAGTTTACATAACTTGAAAACACAGCAGATGCTCAATGTGAATTTTTCTTCATTTCTGTTATTGAGGGAATTATTTCATTTAGTTTGTCTGAAATGTTCTTCTTACAACCTTTTAACATTAACAGGATCCACTGTAATCTTGAGTACATGGATGAAATAATGAATATTGATTTCTGTGAAGCGACTTGGGCTGGGAAGAAGCTATGCCACTGTTTAAACCCAGTTTTGTGATTTGAAAGGGAGCAAGAGTTAAGGTTAATGTAGTTACTGAAAACCAGAAGGGAAACTATTGGTACCGCACTCGGTGATGAATGGTGATTAACGATACATACAAGTTATATTAGTGATCCAGACTGGAATAAGTTGAGTGTGTATGAGCTGGAGATTTATCTTTGCATTTTGTCAAGCGCATTTGCTTACGTTCTGACAAAACAGTAAGTGATGCAGTATAAAAAGCTTTCAGTCAGAGACCCTCAGGAAACTAGAATGTGGAACAGTTCAGGTTTCTAATGAGTGGCCTTTCATCTCAGCAGAGTATATAAAAATTTATAGAGATAGCAAAACTGCCTCCCTTAATTTATTCCCTTGACACTGTCCTTCTAGCCCAAGTTATTCAAGCTTTGTGTTTACATCCACTAATGAGTTGTTCTCTCCCACTCAATCAAATATTTCATCACTGCATTGAACTATATAGTCTGTTTTAATTATAAAGAAAATTTTCTCCAACATACTTTATTTATAGTTCATATTGGAAATAGAATTCCCTCTTGCCACCTCTTACAGTGAACAGCAGTAATATAGAAAAGCAGTAATACACATGTATTTCCCCAGCTTTCCATCTTGGTTTCAACTATTAAGCTTACCATGGTTAGTTGGTGCTTCGTTCCCCCTTGTGTTGTGCTGCACAAATCCAATGCAGAGGAGAATCAAAAAAAGGTGAAATTTGCTACAGTGTGTTAACAGTTAATACACTCTAAACGTGTGCAGGTTCTACTTGTAGATGAAAGGACCAGATGATCACTTTTCCTTAAGACAGCATATGGAATGTGTTAAGTACCATCCCTGTGCTACCTAGGGGATAGGGAGAAGTCACTTCAGTGGGTTTGGGCAAATGTCAAAGGAATAAATTCTTATCTCTCCTTACTTTTCTGTCAAAGGTATCAGCTTAGATAGGCAAATCTATTTTAGTGTGCCTGAAGCAACAGTACCTTTACTTCATCGCAGCTGTCCACTCGCAATATAAGACTCGGTGGAGGGGAGGTTTGCAGTTGATGAGCAACTGAAATGTGAAGATGTGATTTCTGTGTAAGCCCAGGAATCAGAGAATCCACATGACCTGGCCCTTCAGAGCACTGAAGGGCTTTTCTGCACATCCTCAGGATTAACATAATTACAAAGTTAGAAGGCCTCCCTTTTGAAGAGATTATTGAGAAAGCCTCTTCAACTTTGACTTGGTTTTTTTTTTTTTTTCCTCCTCATAAATTAAGGTCCTTTCAGTAGGAAGATGCAATTTGTCCCATAATGAATAGTTTCATCAAAAAAATTGTGAGATGTTTAATCAGCCTGAGTTTGAAACTTTTAACAGATGTTACAGAAAGTTCTGATATGTTTTTATATCTTAAAAGTTATTTGCAAATATTACAGTTCACAGAGGCATCTATTAAGTGCTGTCATTAACATTTGGCTGTGCAAAAAGTTAGAGGTTGTAATTATAACTCTCTTGTATTACGTACTAAATTGAAAAAGTTTATCAGTTTCTAAGACACTGCTCTTCCTGTCTGGAGAAAAAGAGATGCAGTCATAATTTTGATAGTATACTTATGTGTTTTTTCATTTCCATTTTTCCAGTTCTCTGAAAACTGTAAGAGGACGGGGATGGAAAGTTAATGCCTAAATTTTTTACACTAAAATTTTATCAGGAGACTGACAGTCTTCAGCCTCTTTCAGAGGAATTTCTTTTTTTCTATTGAATTCCCTGCCTGCGATCAATTAACTCACCTTTTGAACAGCGTAAAAATAACCCTCTATCTATTCAATGGTCTCAAATTTTGCTGTTCAGTGAGTAAGACAGTTAAGCAACCAACACACCAAAGGCAGTGCCATGCTTAGATGGATTGATGGATTTAAATTTGTTGTTCTTTGTAATTAGGAGCAATATTTTACGTGGTCTCTTGGCTATGATTTAGGAATTGCTGTGTGGTTCTGAGCAGCAACACTAATTCTGCGTGAGCAGCAGCCTCACAGAATCGTAGAACAGAAGACTTGTAGAATGCTCACATGGTGTGGCTGATGTATTTGCCAAACTGATTAAGCTGCATTTTACCCTCAAGGTACATATTGACCTTTTTTTTTTTTTTGATTGGGACATTTTAATTACAGTTGATGCAATGGAAAGTTTGATAAAATAAGCAAATTGACAGCTTAATTCTAGGGGAGCTCTTTGTTTAGAACATCTGACATCTATTAAGTATCTATATGTATGTGTGTGTGCACACGTTACAATTACAATTTTTAAGGATTGTATTTTCCTATTTTGAAGCCCTGTGGGCAAATTTATTATTGGTATGGTGTGTTTGAATTCAACTGAAATATCTCCATCCAGTTTGTGTTATGTGGATATACATGTGTTCCCATTCTTACGCACCCCATATATGCGCACACAGAGATATTTAACTATAGAATATCTCTTAGGGTAAACTTCAGTAAACTTTGTTGCCTGAGAGATTTAGAGATTGTACATTGTTAGAAAATTCCTCTCTATAAATAGGCAATTTGCAAGACCATTTGCTGGTAATTTATTTATTGTTATTACTTAGACTGATAGCACTTGTATTTTCTAAACACAGATAATCACATTTCCTGCCAGAAAGAGTACACAGTTGAAGAAAGAAAATCACTCTAAGCGCTGTTGCAGCAGACCTCTTGCAACCAACCTTATATAACAATTTACAGACTTTTCTGCATAGCAAAACTTTTGGGGGAAAAAACCTCCAGAGACTCAGAATTTGAGATGCTCATAGGAACAGCATAACAGCACCTTTAGCATATGACTGCATAACAGACTTTGCAACAAAGAGCTGTTCTAAACACACAGAGTGTTTAATGGAAGTACTCAGAAAGAAAGTGGGACTCCTAACTCCAGCATTTGTTAGATACTTCTTGTTGACTATGAGTTTTTAGATATGTTATATTAGACAACATGAATTACCTTCTCTTGAAATAAATCCTAAGGCTTACAGTTCATGGCATCTGTTACCCTGGTTCTGCAACTACATTTATAAATAAATTTATAAAAATAATGGAACATTCAAGGCATTTGGGGTACAGCTTCTTCACTGTTCTATTTTAAAATCATCTGAATTTTACGGACTAAGTGGTTTCAGGAAGCACTTTTGTCACCACAGAGCATTCGTAAAGCCTCTGATGGCTGCTTCTGAGTTCTGTAGGTACTTGGAAAACCTCCCACATCCCAGTTCATTTTTAATATCTATGAACTACTAGTCTCTTGATGTTGCTGGACTAATGGGATTTTGGATCTTAATTAAACCTGTATTTAGAAGTTAGGACGTTAAGTCCTTTATGTCCTGAATCTGTAAATGCAGTCAGAGCATGCCAGCTGGGCATGGAGTACTGCAGTATGTCCCACTGTATCTAGCAGCCACTGCTCAGTAAAACGCTTTGAGAGGAGGATACTGGCTTCTTAGTATTCCTGATAGGAGCTTTAGGTCCCAGAACCTGAGCTAAAGCCCAGTCATTACTGATCTGGTTTCTTGAGAGTTTTTGGGAGAAAGGGTGCTTGTGCAGTTATTTCAAACAATCTCTATAGAGTTTTATTTTCATGTCCATGCGCTGTCTGAAGAACATGTTAACCAAAGCTCATGAGTGAGTTCATACTGGATTATAAAGGTAACTGTGCATATGGCTTCGTGATGATACATCGACAGAGCTAGGCACTTCAAATCAATTGCACAGATGTCTCTCCCTTGAGTTTGTGCCACATTGGGTAGTGGTAGTTGGCTATTGTTTTATCTTTGAATCAAGACATGTCAGTAGATAATGATAACACAGTTGGTTTCACAAATACTTTTCTCGGTTTAGCAGCATTCAGAAATCAATTGCTTCATTCTGAGTGTTGGAGAAGAGAGTAATATACACAGATCCATTTTTCTATTTCACCCTGGTCTGAACTTCATCCCACTTGGCCGAATCTGTTTATTCTGTACCCCTCTTCTCTTTAATAATACAGCCCCTTATCCCAGATCCTCCCTTGTCTACAAAGTTCATCTTCCCTAATCAGACTTTTCCTGACACTCCTAGTTCCCTGCTTGAAAATCCAGCTATTCCAGTTAACCCCTGACTTTTTCCTTCTTCTCTCTCCTCTATCCAGTATTCTTATCCCACTTGGTGCCTAATTTTCTCTTCTGGCAGCTTTTTTCCATTGTTTCCCAGTTCATACTGCCTCCTCTAAAGATCCTTCCAGATGAGTCTTAATTTTCTCATCACCTTACCTGATTTTGTTATATTCTACAGTCTTCTCCCTGCTGTTTGTTTTGCTTTTAGTCTCATTACCAAGCTTTCTCACTCTTTGAGCTGTTATTCCTTCTACTTCTCTCACATTTTCAGGCTTCTTTCAAAATGATAGATTCTATCAATCTGTTTTCTTTCTATATTCCAATCCCAAATGTTGTATCAGTCTTTCCCTTTCTCCACTCACCTGTCTGATCCAAATTCAGTGTTGTCACAGTGTTTGTTGATCGTTATTTTGCAGTCTCCTCCTTCAGTAAGATCTAGTCTCCACTTTTTATAGTACAGTTCAACTTCCCTTTCTGCAGTCTTAGACTTCTTGCTAGGTCAGTCTCAGAGATTGCTCTTGCCCCCTCCTTTTCTCCATCCACCTAATTGCCAGAGTTCCTGTCCCATGCTCTTCCTTCCCCTCCTTCAGTCTGGCTTTTAGACTGCCTGCATTGGCAACAAAGTGGTGTAAGACAAGGGGGTGGTAAGACAACTTGAAGAAGCCATGCAGGCAAACCCCAACTTTCTTCTAACACATACTCATTGTGTGGGAATGGAATATGCATTGTCTTGCCGCATTACTGGAGCTGTCAGGAGATGAAGAATGAGAATGAAATCCTGAAAGGCTTCACTAACCATGTTCAAAATCTGATTTTTGTTCATTAAAAGCTTGTAACTTGGATCTACTACTCTGAGTCCCTTAAGTCACTTGAATTACAAGTTGCTACCCTAGTGGGATTGGGGAGGGAAGGATGGCTAAGTGTTACAAAAGTCCTGTCAGCATTTTCCTGTCTTTATTCTCAGAACTGAATGAACCATATGGATGAGGTTAAAGAATAATATTAAACAGTAATAATAATAAATTTTGCCAATGGCAAAAATCCTGCATAGAAAGTATCAGCTTAAGTAAAAGTTTGGCAAGCATATAAGCATCTGAAAGCAAGGGGGTTTTTTATATGAGTAGTTTGGGGCAACCTTATTAATAGACTGTTGCTAGCAGCTCTGCGTATAATAAACAACTTGATTAAAGTTCCAGAACTGTGCTAATCCATGTAAAATGGAACTTGGGCTAGAAACAGATGCACTCCAGATATGACTCATTTAGTCCGCTGGAGTGTTTTAAATTAGCTTTTAGTTGTTTGTCAGCTTGGAAAAAGTTATGTGATTTTTCTTTTTTTTAAGTAGCCCTGTTTTTCTTCAGAAAATATTACTGATTGGTGAACTTCTAGATTCTTTTTTTCCCTATCTGGTTATCAGAAAAGAACACTGACTGCTACAGTTTTGGATAAGGGGAAAGGGTATATTTTTTCCTCTGAAGAAAGCCGTATTTGTTTTCAATTTGTGTGCCTCAAATGCGTAAATTTGCTTACTTCATAGAATAGTATTTCTGTTCTGAGTTGCTAAAGAAGGGTGAAGTGCACATACCACGAGTGCACGTTTTTGTCTGACTGCTTTTCTCCCTCTCCTTCAAATCAAAAAGTAAATTTGGATTTCAACCTTATTTGGCAGGGAAAGAGAGGCAACATATCTGTTATGTCTCTAGAAGAGACTTAGGCATCTTCTCAGGTGTCTATCAGGACCAGAATTTACCCAGGACAGACATGAGGACCTCAGTGATAGGAAAAGGTGCAGTCAGTGTTCGTACCTTAGTAGAAACATTATAGGCACTGACAGTATCAAGTACCTGGGATTTTTTGTTTGTTTGTGTGTGTGGTTTTTTCCCCTTCAGTTGGAAATGACATTGTTGCAGATCTGATTTTTTTGAAGCATTGCTTTCTTTTCTGTAAGCTGTGGGGCAGTTCTCCTTCAGGAGTGCAGACACAATGCAATCACTTTGGCCCTTGCAGACTTTCTGCATGTGTTTGTGAACTTTCCTGTCTCTCTGGTGACTGAGTATGCTCACAATGTCTGGCTCATTCCCTGCGTATGGGCAGGGTAAGACAGGTAAGGGCTGCAGGGAAGGCAGTCCATACTCTGCTAATGAGAACTCTTACTGCTAAAGGGCTCTAATCAATACAAAGACATGGAGTTAGCTAATACTCCAGGAAAGAGCCAAATCACCTAAATCTGGGACAGTTTATTTTACAGCTTTACTTAAAACTTAACTACTAGGACGAGTAGTAGTGCAAGTAAGGAGGGATAATGATAGTGCTGAACAGTAAACAACCCTGTAAAGTCTTTGCCATTGCTGTCCTTCTTATATGTTGGTTATCAACCTGTATTTTCATACTTCATTCGTATGTCATGCTTTGACAAACATTGATCCTTTACCATGCTACTATTGAATGAATCATGTTGCTAGGGGAAAAAAAACTCTAAGAACCAAAAAACCCAAACCAATTTAATGGCTCCCTGAAGTATTAAAATAAGCCTTCACAATTTTCTCTATGCAGAAACATTATAATCCCCATGGATTAAAAGTACAGCACAGATTACTTTCCTGAAAGCTGTTAGGTAGGAATGATCCCTGTCTCTTTGTTTATGCAACTGGTTGACTCCAGAGAAAGCAGAAAGCTTGGCTCTTGCTAACATCAAATAAACCAATTTTGAGTTTTGTTTTGGGTTTTCAGTTTTTTTGATCACAACAGCTGTACCATTAATGTGAAACAAACAGAAGGAATTTAAAACAAAACCTAGAGAATCCTACTGTCAGTTGTGTATTCTAACTTTTATGTTTTTCTTGCAGGGACAAGCTGATCTTCTCAAATATGCTAAAAATGAAGCACTGGAGAATCTGAAACAAATACATTATGCCACTCTGTCATGTGGACTCAATAAGCCAGGCACTGAAAATGCAGAAATTTCAAAGCCCCGTCGAAGTCTTGAGGTCATACCTGAAAAAGCAGGTGATGAAAATGGAGAATGAGAGAATGCTCTTCTCTTGACTATGGAGTTTATAACTCTGTGACCAATTGTAGCTGCGTAGGACATTTGCTTTGCACTTACTGTTGGAAATATTCGGAATTTTCAAAGCACAACTGGAGAAGCTAATTACAATCTATTGAAACTGTGAATGTATGTAGCAACTCTACTTGTGAAGGCAATGACATTGTGTAACATGGAAATTACATTATTGCCCAAAATATATTATATATGTAAAAGATACTGTAATTCAGTAATAGCGTGCTGAAAAGTTCATTATTGTGCCATATGGAAATGAACATTTTTTAAATGAGCTGTTAACTAGAGGGAAATCAGTTGACAAAATTTGACAAGATGCATTGATTTTCAAATCTATTGGATGCACACATCCTTTAATTCTTTGCACAATTTGTTAATTGTGCTAGTGAGGTGAATTATTCTTTTGAAAATCAGGTTCAAAAAAGTAGAATCCACATGTTTCACACTCTGTGTGATTCAGCCACTCAGATATTAGGTTTTGAAGTGGTGTTGATTTTATTGTTGAGCCATAAATTGAGACTGTAATTAGACAGTGATCACTGACTTCAGCGCACTATAGGAGAGCCATTATGTAAAAGGAAAATGTGCAATCAATCTTGTAGCCTATGTCAGAAGAAGATACATAACCTATTTTGCTTAAGATCTTCTGCAAATGTGTGTAGATAATGTGACCAAACTGCAAGCAAAATGTTGTAAATAGTTTTTCATTTTGTGAAGTGAAGTGCTCATATTAAAAAGTTTTATGAGGTTGCTCACAGACAAGTAAAGCTTTTAACTAAATTTTAACTTTTTTATTTTTCAAGTATTTTCTTCTTTCAGAATAGGTGATATCTCAATAAGCAGGTTTGTCACAAAAAAAAAAAAAGAAAAAAAAATTGTTGTTCTGGTTCTGTTTCGGTTTCCTGACAACATTAGGTAAAGGTATTGTAGCTGATCTGCTCATTGTAAAATGACTATACCAACCTAGAGTGTTCTCTTACTGTTTCTGATTTAACAATAAAATGGACTCTATAATTACAGAAGCTAATAAATTTGAAGAAAAACAAGCAAAATCCTACAGAGGTGAACATGCATTTTTTGTTCAGTTGCTGGGGAAAAAGGGGAAGATGGCACCAGCACTGTTTTAGTTAGAGCTTTTCTAGACATTCATTCTACGCTGATCTTTATTTTTTTAACCAATTCAAGATGCTGTTTCTGAACTCCAGTTATAATGAACATCTGCATATATATGACATCCTGTAAAAGTCAGTGGAGTTCTGACCAAGAACATCAGTATACTTGCACTTTATCTAAATTATTAGGGACATAAATTAAATTTTAGTCATTTTAAAATTAAAGGGCAGGGGGGGAGTTGAAAACAATTTGCATAGTAAATGTCACATCTTGAGTCTGCAGTTTTAAATGTCAAACTGCATGGGCATGGGTTAGAAGCAGTTTTAGAAGGTGCTAAGCTCTTTCAGTGTCAGATTGTATGCCTCAATAATACGATCTTGCCAGGAGCAAATTCTGTTCTGTGTTGTACAAAACGAAATATTTAACCTGTGGTAAACACCTGTAAACGTTGCTTCCTAGGCAGTTCTTGTCCATGTTATCAGCTGGAAGTTTTCTGATTGCACCTGAAGTTGGTGGGAAGGAACATGAAATTCACTGCTGCTAACAGTATTCCAAGCCAGTATGACATTTGTCTTTCAGGGCCAAATTTATCAAATCTAATCTGATTTATCTCCAGCAAAATAACAGTATTACATCAAGATTCAGCCAGGCTGTAAGTATACAAGGTTAGTTTCACTTCTTCAGAAAATTTGAAACCTAGGCTGTTGGAATTTTACTACCAAGTTTTAGTCCTAATTGAAAGGTGTGAACTGGAAAAATGTCAGTACAGTTATTAGCATTGTACTTCAAAGAGGCCTAAAAGCCAGTAAAGCTCTATTAGCAGTCCTGGCCTACCACTGTTTGCATGGCATTTACAGAATGACATCATTCATATCATAAATGAAGCATTTTTGTAGTTTCTTTCTCCAACCAGGCTATCAGAGTTGATAGCTTGGGTTATTCTTAGCATTTATACATTTCTCTTCTGCACATTACAGCCCAGAAAGAGACAAGGGAACTTTTAAAGGATTAAAGAGTTTGGTGGTGTTTTCTCTGTTAAAAGAGAAAAAAAGGTGAAAGATGAGTATGAAATGGAGGTCACTTTTGTGCATTATTCATACTCAGTCCAGATCTGTATGTACTATAAAGCCTTAAAATGAACTCAGTCAAGCAGATACTCTGAAAGAGGATGTGTAGGTAAAAATCCTTTAGAGAGTTTATATGTTGCATGTTAAAAGAACACAGGATAAACACCGACAAGCAAAGTATCTGGCTCTGTTATTAACCCAGTCATGATAATTTCAGACTCAAATTTATGACCATATTTTTCTCAATTCTATTTTCTTAAAGTGTTCCTCGCATTCTTTGATTCTGTGATGTTTATTATTACTCCATTATTACTCGCTATTTTTACAGTGTTTATTTTAGATTGCATAGAAGAAGCAGCACCCAGGATCTGGTGAAGTATTCCAAATGAAATTAATCACAGTTTGACTTTACACTTTTTTTGTCTTTGTTTTCTTAAACGTAGTGTAATACAGTTGAACTGCTTACATAATATTGAACTATGAAAGATGGAGCCAAAACACAAGTGGCTGTTTATCTGAAAGCCTTTTTTGCTTTTGTTTGGCTCCAGTAATTAGTGAATGAGTATGGGCATGTATACACACCTAAGTCAACATATCGCTCAATTTAAAAGAAAATACTAATTGGGAAAGGAAGAGTTCACATACAGATTAACTATGTAGACACTACTGAATTCTTTCTTTGAACACAAGAAAAAAGATGAGCAGTGTCTGTTTGAAAAAAGAGCATTTCTATAAGCCTCATCTGCTTTCTTCCTGCCTGAACTCCCCTCCTTATCAGTTGTGTTTGGTGTGGTACTTTCCAGCCAGTGGATATAATTACAGAGCCCAGAACCATGTCTTCCGTCCTCTGAACACATCAGCCAACTACAGAAGATAGTGCTGTTCTCTGGGAATTGCCCCAGCAGCACTCACTGAAGGGCACTGCTGAACCTATTGATGCCACTAAAACTGCAAAAGCCTTCAAAAGAGATTTGCAGGCCAAGCTTTACTGATGAAGTTGTGGCTCTTATGCTGTTGGTGGTAGTCTTCTACTCAGGTGAGTAGGATCAGGATTTAAGTGCAGTGTTGTAAAATTTCCTCTGTATCAGCTCTTCTGTTTCTTTCTTTTCTTAATGTTCTTACATTGATACAGCAATGAGTACTAGATTGATGCCCCACATACTTTCATAAGCTGGCCCATGTGGCATGGTGAAAGATGCTGTGTAAGTCCATGTTTTTTGAGCTGCTTCATGCAGCACAGGAGTATTTTTATAAGACTTCATATCTAGTTACTGTATTCACTTTTTCCTGTTTTGAAGATGAAGCAGCAGAGAGAGGGAGATGATTCAGAGTTGCCAGTATGAAAAATGGAAGTGAGTTCCAAGATGACTAAAAATTCTAGCTCTGGTCTACTAATCAAATGAACTAATCTGAAAGGACTCAACCCTTCACTCTTGCAGTGCTTGAGTTTCCCTTCTGTTCCTATGATTTCCTAGTTTTCTACTGCATGAATATTATTTTTATCAGTAACACAGATTTCTTCTTGCTACACAGATCAAGGAAACTGCTGCATGCTCTGTGCATGGTATAATAATCTTCTATTAATCCTTAGCCTACCTGGGTTTACACTTGTGTTAATTGGGGGTTCAAAATTAATAGAACAGTATTTGTAAGAGTGATCGTACAGGCATATTCATGGCACTGTATACACTTGCAATGGCATGTACTTCACTATGAAATCATTTTATCCCCATAGAGCTAACAGTTGAAGTACTGCTGCTGGAGGATGACTAGCCTGTGGAGTTTTAGTACAGTGAGTAAAATTCTGAAACTGGTGAAGTCACCTGCTTGCTTCTTTAGACTGTAATGTGTGGGACTTCACCACATTTTTTCTTTTTCTGTTCACACCTACTCACTCTGACCAATTAAGCTTTCTAGATGGAATATTTAACAACTGCATTTAAAAATTAATAGATGTGCATGTATCCTATAATGACCTTCAGTTTTTTGAAGTCCTGTAAACACTAAAACCCCCTGAATCTCCACAGTTCTTACTACCTCCTGATTTCTTTTGCTCTCACTATTTTGAAAGCAGCTGTGGGAGAGGTCAGTTCGATAATTATCAAAACTAAACCCATGTGATGCTCTTTATTCATTACAACTTGTTTGTTCCCAGTAAGAAAAAGGCAGTAAAACTCTTGAGGTTTTCTGGTTATTTCTGTTTCTGCACACTATTAAACTTCCCTTTCTGACTCATCAACTCTGTTCTCCGGGTGGCTGTGGAAAGACAGAGTAGCAAAGAGATAAGAAACAGGACTTGAGTACAAGAGCAACAGGTCCTCATAGGCTTAGGGGAGCATCCATTGAAGTCAACCAAGTTGGAAAGGCAGTTGAGGACTTAAAGGCACCAGTGAGGAGGAGTAAGATACATAGAATCAGATGTAAAAATGGCCCAGGAATATAGGCAACCATAGGATGGCATGGTCCCAGTGCCATCCTGTGGGATCCCTAATGCTTCCTGGTACTGGAAATGTTACCAGTACCTTGGGGAAAAAAGTGCAATGTTTCTTCCCTTGACAGTGTGATCTGGTGTGGCAAAGAGAGCAGTGTCACTGGGAGAGTGGTTGGGTGGGAGTGCTGAACTCTTAAATGAGCTTTCTGTGCCCAGCTGCATGTGCTGCTTTGGTGTATATGCTTGTGCCACTTCAGCTCATAGGAGTTCCCACCTGGCGCCACTTCAGCATATCAAAGCTGAGAGGAAAGAAGGAGGGTGGTGTGTGTGTTACCAGGAGAGGAGTGCTTGAGAGGCAGCACGGGAGGGTGATGTGAAAGGAACCAGGTTTTGTTAAGAGCAATCCAGCCTTGCTAAGCCACGTGCAGTCTGTAGAAGAGCTTTCTGAATGAGATTAGATGTTTTATTAGTTATCTGTTTTCCATGGAGATAAATGAGGAGCAGAGGGCCTTCTCGGCTGGATGCAGCACTGGCCTGTGTGTTGGTTACTGCCTGGGAGAAGGAAAGCAGCAGGGCCAGGAAACAGTACAGGAACTCAAAGGCATGGGCTTTGTTCTCTGGCCTTCAGCTTCCTCCATCAATAAATTGAAGGAAATGACACCTACTGCTTTTTGAAGTAGCAGAAGAAACATACTGTGTAGCTGCAGAAAAAAACCCCGGCTCTACAGAAGGAGTGAAATAAACTCATGTATAAATAGTACATCATGAGAAGGCAGCACTTTTTTGTATGAATGCCATGTACAGTATGTTTTACTAGATACTGTTTTGCAAAGTGCGCTGATGCCTTCATAGGTTTTCAGTGGCATGCATTTAGCAGACATACACAAATGTGCTGCTGATCGAAACAGAAATCCTATCAGTTGATTGTAAACAATGAAATAAAAATTCAATCAGTTGACTACAAACTAAGAATATCTGTGTGGTGTCCCAAGTCCTGGGGAGTTTGCTATTTCTACTGTCTAGTAAGAGAGTAAAAGAACATTTTGTTAAACTCTTATAATAAGGGCTTTATGCTGTGCCTCACAGTATGACCACTTCTTTTAATCTCAGACATTATTTTATGGATAAAAAACCCCCTCCCAGAAATCTTAGAAAAATCCCTAGGATTCAGCTGTAGATCTGAATCTCTGTCCTGAATTCCAGAAGTGATACCTGCTGTGATTTTGATACACCCTTAGCCAAATAATGATTACATTCCTCAAGTTTGAATATGTAACAATCTTCAAATATAGTTTTATATAATGTACTGGTGGTGCTTCTCCTTAATCCAGGATTATGGAAAAAAGAATTTGTTTGGATGGAGAAACAAAGATCATCTCCTAAACTAGGAATCTGTTAATTGTGGAGATGGGTGGGAAGCTTCCTGGGAGAGTAACAATGGCTCTCTCCCCATCTCAGAGAGGCTCATGTCTGTGACAAGGAGCAGTCAGCTAGCAGGACTGGAAATAGCATTTCCTGAACATACTCCTCTAGGATGCAGTATTTTGTGCTTACATCTTAAAATTGTACAGAACCATACACTTTACTTTTTGCTCCTATTTTTTTCTGTGCCTTGATTCACAATCAGTATTTAAAGTTTATTTTCTTGGAGAGAGTTTTATCAGTTTGCTAACTCAGTATTTTTCCAGCATGCTTTTTACAGCTAGT
The DNA here is from genome assembly GCA_013396975.1 of Bucco capensis. Taxonomy (NCBI): domain Eukaryota; kingdom Metazoa; phylum Chordata; class Aves; order Piciformes; family Bucconidae; genus Bucco; species Bucco capensis. Next base: position 8,324 of record VWZO01018192.1, on the reverse strand, counting down.
TGTAGAATCATAGAATGGTTTGTGTTGGAAGGGATCTTAAAGATCATCTAGTTCCAACCCTCTGCCATGGACAGGGTCACCTAGACCAGGTTGCCCGAAACCCCATCCACCTTGCCTTGAACACTTCCAGGGATGGGGCATCCACAGCCTCTCTGACCAACCTGTTCCAGTGCTTCACCACCCTCACAGTGAAGAATTTCATCCTTCTATCTAGTCTAAATCTACCCTCTTTCGTTTCAAAGCCCTTGTTCTATCACTACATGCCTTTGCAAAAGCTGCCAGCTTTCTTATAGGCTCCCTTTAGGTACTGGAAGTCCGCTCCAAAGTCCCCCCAGAGTCTTCTCCAGGCAGAACAATCCAAACTCTCAGCCTATATTTGTAAGAGAGCTCACAAATAGTAAGAGCCTGCATGAAAAGCAATAGTGATGTCAGCAATGTGACAACACGTGGTTTTGAACTGAAAGTCTGGTCACTATAACATGAGCACAATTTAACGCTGGGCGAGGCTGTACTGAGGAGACCTATTTAGCTCAGGAAGGGGAGGCGGAAGCAGTTACGAGATCAAGGACAGAACTGGGTATAAGAGAGAGGATATATTCATTACTGGAGGAGGAATCGGTTACTAAATCCAGCTCCTTCTCCTCCCCCGTGTCAGAGGCAAGGCTTCTCAGACATGACAGTTCAAGATAAAAACTCAATTTTGTATTAGAGATAATTCTCTGTAAGTGATGATCCGTCACACTGATGGAACGCTCTGACAGTATCTTCCCAGAAGATTTCTGGCAAAAGAAAAATGGCATTTTCTACCCACATAAAATTTCTGCCACAGCTCAAAGCTCAGAGAAAAACTGCAAGAACAATGGTCAGATATGAACAGTGTGTTTCAAGCTAATCAGAAGCACACCGATATGCTTTGCCTACCATAGCCACATTACTACAGGTAGAATGATCCTAGGAGTAGGACCCCTACACAGGTGGAGATGCACAGGACATGTTGGAGAGCTGCATGCTCTAAAATTGATACCTCCACTGTTTTCACAATCAGCACAGAGAACGACATCCTCAGGCCTGTTTTCAAAAAGACATCCTCAGTCCTGTTCCCTAGTAGTACTATGGTTTTTTGTGTGCTTACTTTCTTGTATAGATACAAACTAGAAAGACAGTAACACTGTAATGAGCAGTGCTGGAATTGCAGCTTTTGCAAATTGCCTGACTGCATAACATGCAATTCCCCCAAGTGCTGATCCTCTCTGAAAATCAGACCCTGTTTACACTTAAGGTTCTGTTCATAGAGTTTTTTTTAGAAGAGCCAGATTAAAATTATTTTACAATCTGTGCTGCAAGTAGTAGTGCCTATAACACTATAAGAATGGCTGTATTTCATATTAAAATATTACTCTTTCTAGGTTCTACTCATCAGTTTCAAATACAGATAAGGTAGGTAAATGGTGAAACCCTTAAATAAAACAGAAGGGTGCGAAATGCAGAAATCCATAAAGGCCCATGCTTTCTCTTTATAGTAGCTCACAGTCACAGCCACAAGATTTGAGGCTGACTTAGTGAGCTCAGGAAGGATACCTTGCAGTTTATACAGAATCTCAGAGTTACAGTGTGTTGCACTAAACAAGGGATGATTAAATGTCATACATCAGGGCCTAAAATAATCCCTATTTCATAATGATTGAGAGAACTTTGAGCTATCTACTGAAATGTTCAAAACAAGCCTCTCCCCCTAGCATTACTGACACTGTGAAACACTAGACACAGATTTTAGAGCTATTCAGAACTGCACAATCACACTGAATCCCACAAGCCCCAACTATAAACTGGAATGCAGAAACCAGGTTGTATATATAAATGAGCTTCCCAGTGCTGTAGCAAAGTATCCATGGAATATGTGACATTGAGAGAGATCTTTAGCTTAGCAGAACTAATGATGGCTGCTACATAAAGCTGGAGAGACGGTTCAAAAGGCAGAGGACAGCAGAGATGAAAGACACCTAGCTGGGGGCATCCAGGCCTGCTTTCAAACTCCTCATTGTATGTGTCAGCTCATGTGATGATGCTCAGAAAAAAAAATAAATCTTTGACTCGGTTTTTCTTGCTTATGCCTGTGGTATTTCTGCTGTTTGCCACTGGCTACCTGTGATGCAAAGATCCTTACCTTTAGCATACCAAGGCGGCAGCAAGCATAGCTGTATTTGTGATGCTCTGAGAGACTCTCCTCAGGGAGCCCAGAAACGTGATTTTGTCACACTTTTTACTGATGCTAACAGCTTCCAAACCTGCTGCTTCCATCACAGTTACTGTCCTCTCCCATGACAGCTGCTGACCCAGCAGGGGCTGCAGCAGGGTCAAACCACCCCACAGAGCAGTTTTGAGGCAGAGTGAGAGAGTTGTGGAGATGAAGACCTACAGCTTTGATGAGCTGCTGCTGAACCACAGGACCCAGTAACCACAGCATTATCAGCTGTAGGAAGGACTGTTCTGCAAGATCTAAGAAAGGGGCTAGAGGCTGACAGTGAAAGCAGTTCTGAAACAGGGGTGAGGGAACTCTGCAGTGTTAGGGAGCAAAGGGTCACAGAGAAAGGCACTTGAAAAACTGGTGATGTTCAGACATCCTTCTGAGCCTTTGTTCTCACTGTCAGTGAGAACTCTACAGTATGTATCAAATAATTTGTAATATCTTCAGTTAGTCTGGAAGAAAGATTAATCATTTCTGTATAGAAGATACAGAAGTGATTTTTGGAAATGCAAAGAACAAGATAAAACATATGGTTATTTTATAGGGATGTAACAAAAGAAACAGAAAGGGATGAGAGCTATCCTGATAACCTATCTGCAGTGTGATGTGGCATGTTCAAACCTTAGACTTAACCATGATTTAGGGCAAGGCAGACCCTAAATGGAACTTTTGTAACATTCTAAATCTTCTCAGCCAAAATCAACAGCTACATATAGATAAGCATATACTGTTGAAATTAGATCACAGCTTTGGCCTGGGTCATTTTGAGTTGTTTCAAACTAAGGAGAAAAAAAATGGATCTTTTTGCAGTAATTGGTTCTGCCACTGTACTTATCCTCAGTTTTCTGAACTGTCAAGCCTCATTTCTGCTGTTATGTAGATTGACAGTCCTTTCAATAGTAATTCTCATCATGGTTTGAAGGACACCATGGCCTAGTTTTCTGGGGTAAGCATTGAATGAGGGAAATGTAGCCTGCTATTACTTTATCCATGGTGTTCTGTAATGCTGGTAATGATACTGGGTTCCTTCTCATATGCTGGCAATTTGCTAGACAGGACGATTGACAGAGCTGTAATTCATCAGCCACAGGCTTGGGTGTAATAGACTGTGGCAAGGTGGCAAGTGTCCCAGTGTAGATGATTTGAGCTGTAAAAATGGAGGATTTCAAAGGTCCAGCTGCTGTTTTCATGTATTTCCATGCAGCCACATGGAATAATAATTCAGTCAGGATTATAAAGGGAAAAGATGTGCTGCTGAAGAGAGAGGAGGAACTTCCACTAAACTGTGTGGGGAAAGGCAGGGTTTTCTCTATGCTTGTCAGTCCTCCTCTGAAATAATATCCTTCATGAAATTCTATTAATTCATTACCAATTTGATATGAAAAAGGTTATGTTTCCATCAAGCATTTTATCCTTTAATTAAATTTTTCTGTTACTGATGCTCTCATAAAAAAAGGTTATGTTTGAATGAAATTTATACACTTATATGACATTTAAAGCTGCACAGGAACACTGTGAAGTTATTGCATGTAAAAGTGCTATTAACTGCATGCCAGCATCCTATAAACACTCTGCACTTTTAATCCTTTTTTAAGATCTTGAAATTTATCTGATGCTGTGACATTTTATGGCATTTAAATGCCTCAGCAGTAGGACTTTGTTCTCATGCGAACAGCTCTTCTAAGACTGAAAGAGTTCTAACATTGCAGAGGAAACAGGGAAGATGACAAAATGGGCTGGATTGCCAACTATTTCTCAAGTAAATTGTTGTAGCCAACTGAACTGCAAACACAAGCTGAAAGCTCAGACTTTTCCAGTGGTTTGTAGCATGCTGAGGCAATCTGGAGTTGAAAGTACGCTTGTGCCAAAAACAAAGTTAAATTCAAATTCAGCTGGAAAGTCTAAAAGGAAGAAGTAAGAAACACTGGTCTGGTATTGTAAAGACATATTACCACATACTGGATGATCCATTGTGAAACTGTTCTCAGAAGCTTCAAACTGCCAACTGATTTCAGACACAACATGAGAGGTTTATAAAATGAAACCTGACAAAAGTGAAAGTAGTTGAAATGACTGAGAAATGGAGTGTGCTTATTTCATTAACCATTTTCCCTGCAGTGCTTCAAATCCTAACATCACAGATGTGGGCAGGCAGGTAAGCAGCCCAAACACGGCCCAATCTCACCCCAAAGCAGCAGCTGTCCCTGCCTGCAATACAAAGACAGAGCCATCACACTGAGAGCAGGGGAGAAGCATGGCCAGGTCTTTCCCTTTTGGTAATACCGTAAGGGGATCAGGCGCTTTGCAGGTTGTTTTTCTCTTGTGTGCTCACACCACATGAGGTGTGAAGGCACTCCTCAGCAATGCAGCAGTATTTGGCATCACATTGTCAGTAGCTGACATGTAGCGTAACTGTTTTGCAGCAGGCCTTTTATGCTCTTGGGTGAGTACGTGACAACCACGACTGCATTCATCCTCTACCACAGGTTGACCACACAGACAGACAGAGAAGACTCAGCAGCTGAGAAGCTGGTAATAGAAAGTACAATAAATCTAAAAAAGTGGCAGCAGTTATCTTTGTTGATAATGTACTTGTCTTGGGCTTGCTCTGTCAAATAGGATACTAACACACAGTACTGATGAAACAAGAGGATGTTGAGTCTTGTGGGAGTATTAGAGAGGGCTGCTCTAACAAAATATGTATCAATATATAACAATGTATAAATCTATGCAAGGACATGAGAGCATTGTACATGTATGAGCAGATCTTGTGCATGGATCTTGTGCATGTCAGGCTCATCAGAGGCATTTTGATGTGAAATGTAGTGTGCGCTCTTTTTGTAGTTTCAGTGTCTTAAGTCAGCTCCTTGCATAGCTAGCTACCTCCAGAGATCCATATCAAATGCTCACACCAGAAGTGGCTTTAGTGCTTGTTCTTTTACTGAGACAGGAAATCTCTCTGAAATCAAATGGCTTTGTCTTGGCCAAAGCCATTCTAAGAAACAGAGTTTCAACTTTTTCCAAGTAGGATAAAGTTAGTACTTGCTAAGTTCTAAGGGAGACAAATCCAATTTTTATAGAGGGGGGGTCCCTATCCTTCTGCCAGTCAAAGGATGGGCACATCTTTAGGAAAACTGAGCTCAGCCTCCAAATCACTTCCCTGAGCAAGCAAACTGCAAGTAGAAGAGCTGTTTGATGCTCTGTAATCCAGAAGAAAAGTGAAATCTAAGGAGTGTTTTTGAGGCTGAGCTGAGACTGGCCTGGCCTGGAATATTTTGAGAGAGAAATATATTTTTTTAGTCCTCAAGCCATACTGTGTTCTTGAGCCTAGCTGAACGGTGTCCTGGGATCTGGCAGGAAGACTCTGCATGGTTTTTGTGTAATGTGTTACTTGGGGTACATCACTCTCTTTCTGACAACTCTGTGGCTCAGCTATGGATTTTCTCTCTGAGGATACTTCAACAAAAATTAACTACTGCCACTCACTGATAGATCTCATGTGCTATTTAGAAGGGACTCAGCTCCAGGTGAACAAGACCTGGGTCAGGATGTCATCTCTGCTGCTGGGAATGGCTATAGGTAGACCAAAATTCTCAAAATAGAGCTGTACTACTGAAAATCAAAGTTTGTTTGTGCTACGCTTCTGGGACCTCATCTTTGAAAATGTCAGTCATGATGCAAATAACCATCAGGTGTCTTTCCTGGGTTACTTTACTCGTGTAAAACAGAAGGGCAAATGCCCTTTCAATACATGAGAAAAAGAGGGATTAAGAGGTTTAGGTAGAAACACTTCTGATAATTCAGTCTGCCTGACACCAATTATAAACAGCAGTTTATAGTGTCTCCTGTCTAGAATGTTCATCTGGAGTAGGTTCTTAAATCCACATCCCTGCCTTCCTAAGAGCTATAAAATGATGATAATTAAAGATTAAACCATTTTTGCAGGTTATGTATTTTAAAGGCTTATTTTTCTCATGTTAAAACTTCCACTTTGTTTCATTTACCTTGAGCTTTCACTTTTTCACTAGAGAACAGAATCTCACTGTAATCAGAAATCTTTCTTGCAGTCTAATCATACTGAAAGCTATATTATGCAACAGATTGAAGTATCATACTGAAGTGTGTTGTCAAGACCTCAAGTCATTCTTGTGCCTTCCTTTTTAATCCTTTTTTGATCTTTCAGCATAAATCCTGGTGTTGACACTACGAAAATATATATAGCATTTCAGAAATGACAGAAACATGATTTCTGCTAGTGATACATCACATTGTCTCCAGTTGCTGTCACGTTTCTTCTTTCCTAAATGTGTTTAATACTGCCATATACTTGAGTGATGCAAATCCATCTGTGCAAATGACTTCACCTCACTTTTATTTACACTTCAGTAATATGTCCTCTGTGAATTGTATCCTTAATAATATTTTTCTGAGATCGGTATAAGGAAATTGAAAGCAACTGTCAGGCACTAGAAGTTTTTCTTCAGGATGGTGTCTCCTCATTCAAAGTTATTTACAAATTAATATAATAAAACTAACTTTAGGTAGTTTTGTTTTAAATTGAAGATATCAGGCATGGCACAGTATCAGTACAAAATTATCAAGTTATAATCTGCTCAAATTAGAAGTTAAACTGACTTGACATTTTTCTTGGTAAATTAATTTGTGTTGAAATTTTTGAAGTTATTACCCTTTGATTTCTCTCCTCCCTCCACAGTTTTAACCAGTCTAGATAATGCATTGTACTTTCTTTTCCAGGGCTGCACAGGTCATGCTGTCTTTGTCGTGACTCCTTTAGAATACTACCAGTCTTTCCATCGCTACAATGGCCTTTCTAGCCTCAGAACTTTCTCAGCTTACTACACTTAGTTAGGAAAAAATGTCAAAGGTTCTGAATGTTTCTGAACAGTTCTTGTAATATTCCTACATGGAAGGATGAATCAAAATCCATCCTTTTTACTTAAGGGTACCACTGTAACTATAAACATTTGGCTGAAGTAATGTTGTACAACTGAAACATTTGATAGACACAGTTAACAGCAGATGTCACCTTCAGTGTGAAGCAGAGGTTTATGTTCAGTAAACAAAGCATAGACCAGCAAAACTTGGGTTTTGTTGTTGAACATCATGTGAGTGTTGATGCTCCCCAGCAGGAAATATAAAACATAACATTGACTCACTTTGATGTTTACTGAAACCCACAAAACATCATTCTTTCCCACAAGTCTCAGGCTTTTTTTTTTTTTTTTTTAAGTACAGTTTGCTCAGAAAAAGTTTGTACTTGTACAAGCTGAGAAAGTTGACATAGCCACCTCATTGCCTGGGCTGCCTCCCTTTACAGCACCTCTTCACTTATTTTAAGGATAGATTCATTGTACTGAAACACTCGCCTTTAGAAGGACAGCAACAACCAATTCTAAGCTGTATTCATTGTAAGTATCTAAAAAAAAAAAAGTTTTTGAGGGTTTTTTGGGTTTTTTTTTCAGATTTTGGAACAGACATGAAAACACGTTTTCAACAACTGGAGCACTTACCAGTAACTATTTAATGACTGACAGGTTTCATTCAGACTAACTTTCACTCGTTTTTCCTTTTTCACTTTCGTTCCTGGCACTGAAATATAGAGCCAGACACTTTATGATAACTCTATTTTGCTAATTAATCTAATTAAGTGCTGTATGTAATTTTGTAGAGCAAGATTGTCATGATTAGGTTAAAGAGCTGACAGTTGATGGAGATAATTTTTTCTTAACAAGCTGTAACCTTTCCACAAGCAACCTTCTCCCCCAGGGGAGAAGTTAAATCAATAATGCTTCTGGGGAGAAAGAACTTTGCTTTTTAAGAATCATGTAAACAGATCTTCAGCAGCTTGTCATTGCTTTGTTTGAGAAGGAAAGCAGCAGCTGTTTATTAATACCTACTGTGCTCACCATTGACAAGCTTGCTACTTAAGAACAGCAACTACTGTCTAGCTATGGAGCAGGCTGAGAAGTAGGGGGTTGGAAGGTGTCAAGTGGGCTCTGAAGGCAACTTGGAAAAATAATACAGTATCTGGATCAGGTAAATGACAGGACTTAGGTTT
>VWZO01018191.1:763224-798475 GCA_013396975.1 Bucco capensis | reverse complement strand
TACCTCTAGACTTCCTTTTGCTTCCAACACCCTTGACAAATCTCTTCCTGTTATTCTTGACCTCCCTTGCCACATTAAGTTCTTTGGAGGCCTTAGCTTTCCTTGTTGCCTCCCTACACCCTCTGACAACCTCCCTATATTCTTCCCAAGTGGCTTGCCCATTCTTCCATGTACTATATATTTCCTTCTTATGCCTCAGCTTATCCAGTATTTCCCTGCTCAACCATGCAGGTCTCTTAACTCTCTTACTAGATTTCCTACTCTTTGGGATGCACTGGAGGAAAAGGTGTTTGAATACTAGCCAGAATACCTTCACATAGGATATGATAAATGACCTAATGGAGACCCTGGGCCAGAAGCTGGAGACCTGGTGAGATACTTGGAGATGATGAGACAATAGTACCTCAAATGGCACTTCACATTTAGGCAACTGAATTGTTCTTTATATATTTCCCTGTCTTCTTATATATATATGCCATACAGTGTGTCAGTGCTTGCTTAAGTATAAACCTGGAATCATCTGAAGGATGTTTCCATATGGAGGAAGACTATATTGCAGGTCTTCAGAGAGAAACAGTTTTATGCCTCCCATCTACACTTGCTTTTGACAGTTAATGAGTCAAAGGAGAATTGTTCAAAGCTGCTTGACTTAAGCTAAAAAAAAAGTCTTAGAAAGAACTGAGCACACATAGATCTCATCTCTGCCTGCACACCCCTTCCACTTGTTAGGGGGAAATGTTGAAAAGGTTGACATATTCAGTAACAATATACAGTCTATTTTCAGTGTCAGCCAGCCAACAAGCAGAACTACTCCTGCAGACATGCACTGGGCAATGTAGGCAGTAATTATTTCTTTCAGAAAGATCCAAGGAATACAAGTGCAATCCTGCTTTTCGTTCTCTTTAAAACCCTTTGGTTGTGCTCACCTACTGGGATTGATCTCAGAATCACAGAATAGCTTAGGTTGGAAAGGACCTTTAGAAATCATGTAGTCCAACTCTTTTGCAGTGAGCAGGGACATCTGCAACTACATGGGGTTGTTCAGAGCCCCAAACAACTTAATCTGGAATGGTTCTAGGGATGAGACATCTACCACCTCTCTGAGCAACCTTATATCCCTTTCTTTTCATCACCCACTTGGAAGAGGAAATGCAACCTATATATTTCTCTGCCAAGAACTCACAGCTGATGCCCTTTTCTACTCTCCACAGATGTAGACATTGTGATCTGTAACATGTCACAATGCTTGGCAGAAATGTGTTCCTATGCAAAGAACAGCAAACTTATCCTGACCCTACAGAAGGTCTAACAATGATTCACAGAGGAAAGTACTTCAAAGAACTAGCTGGGGCATAACCTGTTTCTTTCATCAGAAACATCAGTCTCCTATTCACCAAACTGCTGTGAAGCTGCCAGTTTCTGTTCCATCACTGATTAGACATTGACAATCATCATTTATGAAGGAAATACACATAAAAAGCCATTTCCCATGAAGTGTACACATTTAAGAATAGTATTTTCAGCCAAAGCTGATTGCCTGTTGACAAAAATCACAAAATATGTCTAGATTTTACAAAATTAAGCCCATCATCTACTGAAGTGCAGAGGTGGAGTGTTGTCATAGATGAGTAATGGCAGCAAAGGTGTTCAAAGGAAACCAAGTCTCCATCAAGGCTTGACACTGTATCTCAAAGAGGTTAATAGAAAATAGCTCATTGCCTTTTCAGGGCCTTAATAAAAGGTCTTCTTCTGGATTCAGAGAATAAAAGAAGTGATTTTCCCTTTTTCCATAACACCAGAACATGGTTGCAAATCACTGAGGCATGAGAGCTGTAGGGCTTCTCAGCCAGCTGCAGAGGCATCTCTGCTCTGTGTCAAAGTGATGATCAAGGGGCAGATTCCATTCGTGATGCACTGAAGTATAGCCCCATGCACCTGTCTCCATGTTGACAGTGATGTGATAGATCAGCATTGGAATTTTCTTTCATGACCATCAAGTACCATTTATATTGGCCTAAAATATTTCTTATTAGAAGAAAGTTAGAATATCTCTATCCAGAAAGTTACTGTTTTGCAAAATTGGAAGTTCCCACTCCAGTTGCCCAGGAGAGGGACTGCTTGTGCTTGGTTGGCTGTTCTTACAGAATGACTAAACCATTGAGGTTGGAAGAGACTTCTAAGATCATCAAGTCTAACCATACTTATCACTAGCGTGCCACTAAACCATGTCCCTAAGTAGAACATCTATATTTCTTAATCACCTCAAGGGACATTGACTCCCCCACCTTCCTGGAGAGACTATTCCAAGACTTAACAACCCTTTCAGTGAAGAAATTCATTCTGACATCCAATCTAACCTCCCCTGGTGCAGCTTGAGGCCATTTCCTCTTACGGTAGCCAACATCACCATCACTCATTTTCTTTCACTCTCATCATTACACTAATGGTTCCTAACCTCACTAGTACAAACTGAAGGAACTCCCTAGATAAATCCAAAGAAAAAAATGTTTTCTGAGGAAAGCAACAATTTTGTAAAAGAGGGAGTGCTTCAGTGACTGAGACACCACGCAAATCAGCTTTGCAAGAGCTCTGTGTCACATGCAAATTGATGTTAAATATCTGGAGGCAAAGAGCAAGAAAGATGACAAGCTCTCTTATGCAGTTAAGTGAAGCTACCAGTAATTACATGCCCAAGACATTTTACCAAGGTAACTCTGGCTGTGCTCAGCCAGCATCTTGCTGATCACTCTTTCTTGCTGAACATCTGTCAGCAAATCAACACATCTATTATTTTTCTGAGACACCTGGAGTTTAGCACTTAGCTACTCATTTAATTTTATACTAGTCTTTTGAGGGTATGAGGCTTATAAATGTCCTTAAACAACTTTTCCTCTTGCAATGGTCATTTTACCTTTAAAGTTAACTGAGCAGTAAAAAAATCAGTGTTCACAAAGGCACTTAACTGTACCATGAAAGGTAATGAAGGATGGACTAGATGACCTTGAAAGGTCACTTCCAACCCAAAACATTTTATGATAAAGACAATTCTTCACATAAGGACTCCTAGAAGACACTAATTTGTACCAGTGTGCAGCATTTTCCTGGTTTGTTTTTTTCTGGCCACTACAGGTACAGATCTTCCAAGAAGCCTTTGAAAAGGAAAGATCATAGAATCATAGAACATAGAACAGTTATAGCTGGAAGAGACCTTGAAGATCATCGAGTCCAGCCTTTTTCCTAGCCCTATCACCCCACTAAATGATGCTCCCCAACACAATATCCAGCCATCTCTTTTTATCAGGACATCTCTTTTTATCAGGAGGCATCAGGACAACTTAGGATCTTTTAACTTTCCAGAAGAGGACTGCTGGTAAAAACTGCCATTTTTTCCCCCATTCACTGCAAGACCTAGAAGACCATAGGCATTTTAAGGAAAGAAAGCAACATTTCATAGGAATAAGAACAAAAGGTGCAACATTAGTTGAATAGCCAGCTTCTTAATTTGCATTTCAGATTGCCAAGAAATCACTTGATACAATCTAGCCTCTTCCATCTAATCAGGGCAATTATCAAAATAGCACCACTGACTTGTAACATCCTTCAGTTACTTCACTTAGGCAGAAGGAAGATCCTAAGCAGAAATAAATGCAGGTTCTCTTGTCAAGAGAAAAATACAGGAATCCCCTGGGAGAATGCTGCAAGAACCAATTGCCTACAGCATCTAACCAAATGCAAGGCAGCCACCAAACCCTTTCCCTGGAGAAGCAGCCCCAGACCTGACTGAACTCGGGGAGATGGGAGCTGCTGCTGGAGTTGCCTTCCTGCAGCTTTTCCATTTTCCCCACCTGCTGGCCATGCTGGAAAGCAGCACAGCTCCAATATATGCCATAATACGAAACCAGCCAGTTCAAGAGACTCTTCCCACATACTGAGGTACTTCCACAGGCCGTTAATGAAGCTTCTCTGCATTTTTTTTTTTACTGTGAAAAGTGAGATCAGCATCTATGATGAGACATCTCAGTAAAACAACAATGAAAGAAAGGGCAAAAATGCCTGATCCTTAAGGCATTTAAGACTTCTCTCAAAAGGATTCCCTGTCCACTCAGATTCCAAACACAAGAGAAAACATGACTGTTGGGCTAAAATCAATATTTATGTTCACAACATTATCAGATCACTCCTAACAGGTGTTGTGTTTGCTATGGGATTTAAAGTCTCTGAAACAACCTGACAAAGCAAATGTTAAATAAAATAGAAGACAAAAGAAAAGACCAAAATTATTATGTCTGTAGTATTCCACAGTAGAACAGAGAGAAGGAGAGCAGTGCCTGCATTTCCTCACGACACACCAAAGATCAGTGAAGATACCGTGGTGCTGCAGAGTAAAAGCATTGGCCCAGGAAGGCTACACACTTAAAGAAAATGAACAAACAAGCAAACCAACCACCATCTACTGGCAAAAGACAGGCAAGTTGAAAACTCTATTCCCTCAATATTTTGTGCCTGAGCAAAGGGCAAACCATTTTCTCTTCCTCTCCCAGTTCCACGTTAATTGCCTGGATTTAAAACTACTACTACAAGCCTACAATCCACAGCAAAAAGACTCTCATTTCACAGCTGCTGTATCTCTGTGTACATCCCACTCATGATATCAACTAGCAGTGAGGACAGTTCCCTCATAGCTATTACAGTGAAGCAACTACCAACGTACTCAGAACTCATGGCAAGCTTTCTGGGAGAAGATGGGTTTGATTTTTGCACAGGGTNCGTTCGTGAAGCCTAGCCACGACGACGATGAAGCTCAGGGTGGGTGGCTCACCCAGAAACTAATGCAGGTGCATCCACTGATCTCTGAACAGTAATTTGCCATGATGCTCCTGCTAGAGAGGAATTCAAAGCTACACTCACCCATTTAGAGCTGTTGAAACTTGCCACAATAAAATTCTACAAGGAGAGAAGAGCTGGGTTGCCAAAGCAAATTTCATCTGGCAGTATTGTAGGAGCACCCAGTGTCTTAAAGCTGCCCTTATAAGAAGATGGTAAATGAGCACTAAAACAGTTACATACTTCTACCTGATAAATATGAACATTAAATGTGGTACTTAGTGACATGGTTTAGTGGCATGATGGTGCTAGGGAGATGTTTGGACTTGATAATTCTAGAGGTCTCTTCCAATCTTAATGATTCTGTGATTAAGTGATAACACAAATANCAATCCACAGCAAAAAGACTCTCATTTCACAGCTGCTGTATCTCTGTGTACATCCCACTCATGATATCAACTAGCAGTGAGGACAGTTCCCTCATAGCTATTACAGTGAAGCAACTACCAACGTACTCAGAACCCATGGCAAGCTTTCTGGGAAAAGATGGGTTTGATTTTTGCACAGGGTCTGGCTAGCTTCTAGACAGCAAGACTAACTGGCAGCTTGAATGTAGGTGCACTTAGCCTCAGCCAACACCTGGCCCCGAGCATGCACAGCACCCACATATCTGGGAAGGGCTGGAGATGCAACTTTGTGTGAAGNATGATGCTCCTGCTAGAGAGGAATTCAAAGCTACACTCACCCATTTAGAGCTGTTGAAACTTGCTACAATAAAATTCTACAAGGAGAGAAGAGCTGGGTTGCCAAAGCAAATTTCATCTGGCAGTATTGTAGGAGCACCCAGTGTCTTAAAGCTGCCCTTATAAGAAGATGGTAAATGAGCACTAAAACAGTTACATACTTCTACCTGATAAATATGAACATTAAATGTGGTACTTAGTGACATGGTTTAGTGGCATGATGGTGCTAGGGAGATGTTTGGACTTGATAATTCTAGAGGTCTCTTCCAATCTTAATGATTCTGTGATTAAGTGATAACACAAATAAAACATAAACTCCGCAGGTCCAAATAATAGTGGTCACTAAAATCTAGTCACAACACACAAAGCTCAGCCATAAATCCACAGCCAGGTATACACTGTGCTGCTGCAACAGGCTTCCACAAAAGGAAATGCAGCAACACCCTTGAAGGAAACCTTAAGATGCTACTCACAGGTCCAGCATGACACAACAGCAGAGAAAGGTGACTGTGAAAGGTATTCTTGGGGTAAAATATCAGCATTACACTCTGGGTGAATTCCCAATTAATTGCAATTATAGTATGAAAATACTCTTTCAACTACATCAGTAGTAACAAGGCATAGTATATGACCTGAGCTGATCCCAAATGTTTAGATACTGCAGTGGACATCTGTCCCAGTATTTGGTTTAGCTGTCGTTTGGTAGGCCTTTTACAGATTTTAGATTTAGTCTCTGTTGATTCTGAAACATTTGCCATTATTCTGCCTTAAGCAAAGGTATTAATGGCTGATTCTTGCCTAATTCATACAGCTACAGCAAGATTCCAGATCACAAAAACATGCTAAGATCACTGAAGATAAAGAATTAATTATCATTTAAAACTTTGACCAAGCCCCCAAACCCATAAGAAGCAGAATATATTTATTACAAAGCATACCTAGAGACCTAGATTTGCTGCCAGACAAACTCTAAGACCTCCTCTAGGGATTGCTCTAAATCTGAGCTAACAACTTACAACATGAAGTAGTGACTGTAATACCATAACCAGACAAACGGTGTGAACAAAATATTCTCCTGGTTTGAAATGTGACAGAAAATAGACTGTTCTGAGGTTATATATAGATATTCCATAAGTAAAAATATTATCTTGTGGTTTGTTTTTTTCCAGTTTTAGGGATCTGATGACAAGCTGAAATTCTGCCCTTTACTGAGGTTTAAGGGAAAATGTAAACAGATTTAATTCATTCTTATTTTAGAGTATTTCTGTAGACAGAATGAAACTGTCGCTCATCTGTAGATGGAAATACAAAATCCCTAGATCCCAGCATTTCTGATTGCAATCTGGCATCTAACTTCTTTTATATTCTCACTTTTGTGAGGTTTCTACAACAGCAAGTGCTTTCCCTCTATAAAATAGGCTTCAAATAAAGCCAAATTAACTACAGAGTAAAATGACAGTGTCACCTGTCATTTGGACAGGTGACTTTATGATTCAATCTCTTGTGGAGCAAAAGCTTTTTTTTTTTTTATCCAGCATGAAACTGATTCTTACTCTGTATAATTCTTCATCCACTCCCAAAGCTGAATATTGTATTAATGCAATTTTAAGACTGTAGATCACAGAGAAAGCAACAAGCTAGAGAATTTAGATGAAGTAGAGCTATTTTACGCTTTCAGGAGTTACCTTCACATTTAAATGCAGAATTATATAAAGCTGGCATTTGGATGCAAAAATGTTCTCCTGCCAAATCTCCAAGCAAGAGGGATGTTTCTGTAATTACAGGAGATTTGCTGGCTGGTTTGACACCTGCAGTGATGCCAAACAGGAAGGTAAACAGCCATCACACATCTGGGACAGATTTGCATGTTTGTGGGTTCAGGAATAAAGTCTATAGAAAGGAGGCAGGGTACTACAGCAATACAGTATGGCAGTTACCAGAGCATTGCACAAGTAATAAAAAGGTAGTTTTAAAACTAATTTCCTAGTCTTATCATGTGTATATTTGCATCTTCAAGAAGTCAAGCAGGTCATTTAGTGGAAAGAAGGAAAAAAAGCCGCAAACAAACCAAAATACAACCAGTCTTCTTCCAGCTTCTTAACCCTGACTTCCTGCCAGCATCTCAGGGGCTCCACAGGTGAACTCTGACTCAGGAAATCCATCTGCAGATCACATGAACTTAATTTTACAGAGACCTCCTCCTCCTCCTCCTCAAACATGTTTATCACAGTCAATAAGCATCTTGGTCAACTCTTCTTACCCTTCATATAGCCAAAGGCTACCTAAGGCCATTTCACCACTTGATTACATGCAGGTTTACATAAATCTCTTGTCTTTTCTCAACTCTTGTCCCCACAATAAGCTGAATATTTCTCTGAGATTCTTACAATAGTAACTACAAAATCAACTGCATTCCCTTAGTGTGCTGCCCTGCTTCATAGGAGTTGCACTTTACCTGACATACACTATTCTTTGCCTTAGTGCAACAGCCTTAACTGAACTACATCCAACTTGCCCCTTAGATCACCTGAGGGTATCTCTTCTTTTTAAATTGTGTGAATTCAGTAATGACTGCAACACAGCAGTGATTAGTGTTAAATTCAAGACACAGCAGACTAGAGTCATGGGGGAAGGCTCAGAGCCCACCACAGCTCCTGTTAGATGTAGGCCAGGTAGCTAGCTGCACTACAGTGCTATATTGGATTATCTGGAATGTGACCTATGAGTAAGCCATTGCTGCAATTATCAGGGTAATTGTCACCCTAAAGGAGCTACTTCTTCCAGGATCAGAACAGAAATGTAAAGGGAGAAGAGGGAACATACAATATTCAGTCAGTTCTTAAGCTTCAACCTTCTCAGCAGACTCTGCTGCTTCTGCATGTATGAGACTGCAACCTGTGATTTAAATTTAGGGTGTGAGAAAAGTGGCTTTGGAACTGTTTTGGAAAGTGTTTCCAGTATCATCTTTCATTTTACCTTTGCTTTGTTTTCAATTATTGCCTTCCTCTGTTTTTCAGATTCCTTGAGCTCTTCCAGAGCTTATTTACTCTTACCCCTAGACATCTCAGTCCTACAATCAGTTTCTATATCACTGCTCTCACCTCCATGTTTCTTCTTTAATAGCATTTTATTTCTTTTCCCTACCAAAAAATCTGGCCCTTTCTTCAGTAGGATTTGGAATCTAAGTCTTGTCTCTACCTGTCTTTTAAAAATACCTTCAGGGATGGTGTTTCAACCACTTCCCTGGGCAGCCTGTTCCAGTGCTTGACAACCCTTCTGAAGAAGAAGTTTTTCCAAATGTCCAACCTAAATCTCCCTTGGCCGAGCTTGAGGCCATTTCCTCTCATCCTATCACTTACTTGGGAAAAGAGACAGACCTTCACTTCACTACAGCCTCCCTTTCTGCAGGCTAAACAAACCCAATTCCCTCAACTGCAATGCAGAAGTTTTGTGCTCTAGACCCTTCACCAGCTTTGTTGCTCTTCTTTGGATATGTGTTTAGAAGTTACACCTTTTAAAGAAAGTAATACTCTACCAAAAAAGAAAAAAATCATCAACTGCCCAGGGTGTTAAGACATTGTTACCTGATAAGCAGAAACCCTAGCATTCCAGTATTATTTAATACATTTTCTACTGTTACTCCTTATTTTTATTAAAGAGGGAAGGGAGAACATGGCCTACAGAGGCCTAAAAACCTACATCTACAGATGAAGACTTCCACAACAGTTTCCCAAAATTATTTTTCCAGAAAGTTATTCTTCAAACCAACACCCATTTTGAATCTGTATTAAAAAAAAGGAAGAAAAGCAGGACTAAGATCTGACCAAGAAAGGAAGGGTAATATGTATTATTATGTTATAGTAACACGGAGAGAAAAACTGTGAGGTCTGGAAAGAGTGAAATCTCTCCAATTTCTGACTCTTAAGAACCATTGTGAATTGTAAGAAACCATAAATGCTCCTGGAAAATTTGGAGCTAAACAGCTAATTTTCAGAGCTTGAAAATGCTGCATCATGTACATTTGATCTGATTGAGGATCATGAAGTGTGTCCTAGGTTTTTAACATTTCTACTTAGACCAATCCATACAGACAAGCCATGACAAAATCTAAAGTATATATACCCTTTACTATACCTTTTAATAAAAAATTAAAGACTTAAAAATACAGGAGAACTTGTAAACCAATGGGGAAAACCCCTCCATATTGTCCAGATCTTCATGCACTAGGCAGTCCTGACATCAATCACAGACTCAGGTATGCACACAAGCTTAAACAATAAGTGGCAGCATTTTATTACTGTATATGTTTTTTCTTTTTAATAATCTGAGATTGCCTTAGCTCCTCAGTCCCATGAGCATAAGGGCAAGATTCAGAAGGCAAGGAACAACCATCAGGATGATGAATGAAAAACCAGCAGAGCCGTGTTTTAAATGCTTCAGCTGAAAGGCTTCGTTTCACTTCAGGCTTTGTTCTCCTCCATGGCTTTTCTTTTCTCCAGTCACGAATATGAACTCTCCCATTTAGAACTAAGATAGAAAAACAAACAAGAATGCAGCTGTTTATTAACAGCCATGGGACTTACACTGGAAAAAATGCATAGTGACATTCTGTGAATAAAATATATAGCCCACAAATGGATCACTCAGGCAAAACCAAATGTGCCATTGGTACAGAAATAGAAAGAAGTGCACAACAAACTGAGATAATATAGACACGGTCTGAAGAATTGATTGATTTCCCTGGGAGATGTTTTACTGTGATGCTGAATAGTTTGAAGCACCTCTGTATCATCTTTGTAGAGGTTTGTTTGTTTAAATAGAGTGCATAGGATCACCAAGACTAAAATCCTCTAAATTTAGATTCCAAGTCCTGACAAAGAAGTTTCAAGAACTGTAATCCTTTATTAAAACTTTATTACTCCACATTTAAAATGTGGTTACCAGCAAAAATTTATTAAGTCTTCTATAAAGAAATACTCTTGCAAAGACAATGGTTCACCATTGATACACCTCAACAAAGAGATTACAAATCTAATGTCTCATCTGAATCAGCAATGAATTATCACTGGTTAATAATGATTTAACACTTCTTAATTCATTTGTTGTGTTAGGACCATAAACTGCACACAGACATTTGTGAACCTCTGTCAACTCCTTAAATGTGTAAACAAAAGAGAACAAAAGGAAGTTAACAAGGAAGAAAGACAAAATGTAGATGAAAAACAGTGGTGAAAATGAGGAGGGAAGAATCTGCCACTTCTAAATTGCCATGCTCTATGATCATATTCTGCTTCAATCATATCTTCTATATCACAGACTTGTAGTTTAAAATAGTTAACTGATTCCATTTTGTATTCTGATAATCACTATTCAAAAGGCAACAAGTCAAGTGAAAGCTTATTATCACACATTCAGGCCTGGATGAATGTATCCCTCCAGGTTTCCTTGTGATAACACAACTAGAACTGAACTCACACCAAGCCAATCCAGAAGTTTGTTCAGTAGAGTTTTAAAAGATGAAGAAAAATGAACAGATACAGTGCTATTTATGATCAAGCATAGGATTTTTTCCTAGAAAATCAGTCTGTATTGAATAAGATGCTTAATCAAAAGTTACTCTAAGCTCCTTTTTTTTTTGTGTGTATGTGTGGGCATCATTCTGTTTTCCATGTCTTTACAAGAAAAAACACTTCAATAAAGACAACAAAAGAGCTGTAACCATGTTCTTCTCTATCCTCTTTGGCATGGTCCTTCCAGGCCATCTGCTGATAAAAAGTCCCTTATTACAGGGACATGCTAGTGAACAAAAGAATCAAACAGTCTCTACTGAAGGCCTAGGGAGTTTCCATGTGATGTAAATTACTGAGAAAGATCTGGCCTTAATCCTAGTCTTTCTTCAGAGGTAATGTGCTGACAAGCATCCATGCCAGATTAAAATGCTCCTTCCATGGAACAGGTTGTACATCTGTTCCACCTATCCCTCACGAGAGGGAATTAAACTCAGTGTGACCAACTCTTTGCAATGGATGATAATTCAAAAGGATTTCAGTATGGCTTCACAGTTTATAATGGCAAAGTGTACAGAAATCCTTAGCAGATGCTAAACTTGCCCAAATTAACCACTGGCAGCAACTAGGTTGGATTAGTCAACATTTCACAGCTGATGTCGAACTGTTGAGACATTAGCAGTTAACACACTCCCAAATTTGCAGCAGCCTTAATACTGATAAAATCTTGAAGATCTTGCATTACAGCAAAGCTAGACCTTACTTTTACAAAACTCCACACTGACAAAAACAAATACAAAACCAAAAAAACAAACACACAAAACATCACTACAACAACAGGGAAAAAAAAACAAAGAGCAATGAACATAGCCAACCACAGAAACTTGCAACTGAGTTCCTTCTACCATAGGCTATATAAACACACCAAGCCTCACAGTTACAGGTTCTTATGGAGAACAGTTTTATCTTGTGTTGGCATTTACCCTGTGGGGCTCAGTAACATCAGACCACGTCTCAGTTAAATGCTTTAGTGAACTTGGTCTGCATTTGACAGGCCCAAACTCATCAACACTTTGTAGGAAAAACAAACATTCTCTAAGTCAAATAACTCCAAACTAGCCACTTCAACTAAAGGGTTGTCTTTTCAGATACAGTCTGTTAGAACCACACTTTGCTGACAGATGGCTTACCAATCTCACTCCAAAGAGTTCCTACTAACAGTATCTTGGAGCAATAGGCACATAAAGAATATTCAGTTTTCCACAAAGGTACAGAAAGCAGTTAAACAAACCTACCATCACAGTAATGTTTTAGTTGAATTTAACTGCATATAGAGGAGATAACATAGATGACTAAGGAAAACCAAAACCCCCTTCCTTACCTTCAAATACTTGATGACTGTTCTTGAGTAGTGTCTGCAGGCCTCCATATTCACTCTTTAGCCTTTTTAAAGTCTCTTTATTTAAGTGTTCTGCTACTTCTTTCAAGGAAAGGCTTTCTGCAATAAATAACGGTGTAGCTATTAAAAATAAGTCTATATACAAAAAATCCTATGGAAAATTTAACTTACATAGAAGTTAATGATTATAAGCAGAATCTATGAATTATCTTCCAATAATGCATCAACTCTGATCGATGGGCAGAGGCCAATTGTATGAGGTTCAATAAGGCCAAGTGTGGTGTCCTGCACTTGGGTCACAACAACCCCAGGCAACGCTACAGGCTTGAGGATGAGTGGCTGGAAAGCTGCCCAGCAGAGTAGAGGGAAAACACCCTACACCTATGTCAAATTATTCTTATATGCCTTATTTGCATCCTAGTGTGCAATAGAATATAGCAGAAAAAAATGCTTTTGATATCTACTGTACTTTCTTGGTACTTCATAAAATCATAGAATTACCAGGGTTGGAAGGAACCTTAAAGATCATCTAGTTCCAACCCCCCTGCCACGGGCAGGGACATTTGCCCACTACAGCAGCATGCTACCAGCCCCAGCCTGGGGTGTTAGAAACTGCCAGGGCTGGGGCTGCCACCACCTCTCTGGGCAACCTGGGCCAGTGTCTCACCACCCTCATGGGGAAGAACGTCTAACTTCCAATCTAAATCTCCCCTCCTCAAGCTTGTATCCATTCCCCCTAGTCCTATCACTACCTGACATCCTAAAAAGTCCTTCCCCAGGCCCCTTGCAGACACTGAAAGGCACAATAAGGTCTCTTAGCCTGTCCTCATGGGAGAGGTGCTCCAGCCCTCTGATCATCCTCATTGACCCTTCTCTGGACACCTTCCAGCACATCCATATTTTTCTTGTCTTGGGGGCTCCAGACTGGATGCAGTACTCCAGGTGCAGTCTCACGAGAGTGGAGTAGAGGGGGAGAATCACCTCCCTCAACTTGCTGGCCATGCTTCTAAAAATCCACACTTCTTAAAATCTGTTTCACTTACTAAATTTACAAACATGTAAATTCATTGGAAAAGAGATCCTCTACCAGCAGAAGACAATGTAAATGAAAGAGAAGCTCACCTCCTTGATTCCAGGTAGCTGTATTTCCACCATCCATATTAAAACATGATTTTTGGGGGGCTGCATTTAACAGCAAGTTTGCCACATTGAGAACCACATCATCTACAAAATCCCGAGGGAGGGAAGCACAATTTCTGACTTGCTCTACTTTTTCTCGGGGTTGAAATCCAGGCATCCATATTGTACCAGCAGTCTCAGTCTCATTTTCAGGAAGTTCTGAGCCTGCTTCTTTGCATCCACCATTAGGGCGATCCTTATGATTAAATCCAACTCTTCTGTCACACACGACAACAGCACAGGTCTGACGATTGTTAATATATTGTGTTATCTGCTGGTCAATCAGAGCAGAGTCTGGAGGTGGATAGGTCCTATTTTTTCCAATGAGGCATACCTATTATAGTAGTAACAGGTAAATTACTATTTATACAGCGTCCCATGCTTACACACAGCTTCCCAATCCACACAGGCTTCTAAATCTACCTACAGAAGATATCCATTCATACTCAATGCTCGTTAACACTTGTGGGTTTTTTACTTTAGTTCTTGAACGCTGGTGCCACAGAAGAAATCCAGTAATCAAGTCTCAAATCCATCATGTCATACAAGCACAAGACTGTTCCTGACCCACAGATTATTTAAAACATTTAAGATGGACACTTCTTCTGAGAATATTTCAGTTTAAATTTCACAGGAAATGAAAAGAGCAAAATTAAGTACAAGAGACACATTGGCAGCTGAAAAATTGAGGCAAAAAATGAGTTTTATAAGTTTTCCATCCTATAGGAAATAACTATAAAACTTTCCATTCTTTCTTGTCTTTAGGATTGTATCTGGGCTGTTAGGATCAGACTACCCAAGAAAACAATGGATATTTTTAGTCTCTTTTCACAGAGCTCTCTTAAGTAATGCAACTTATTGTATTCTGATTTTACAACAATAATAATGACCAAACAGCCACATGCTTCAGATAGCTAGCAGCTTTAAAAAAAACAAAAGCCACACACAGTCCATGATTACCCTTTTTGTTGATGGAATTCTAAGGCAATCTTCCTCCACATGAAAGCCACACACAGACCCCACTTGAGCCACAAAATCAAGATATTCTCTGTACTGAGTTTTCTTGCTTTGCCTTCGGCTGTATTTGCCATGGAAATCAAAGAAGCAACATGGCAGCACAAAACAGCAACACGAATAGGAAGACCTACAAGAAGGATAACAAACTGCTGAAGGGAAAGTTATTTCAGAGAAAAAACAAATTTAACAAATAATCTATCAGGTAAAAGCAATAACAGAAAATTTTATTAAGTGACAGAGCTTTGTGAAATAGTATTTATATGCTCCTTTTTCAGTAGATCTATTAGCATAATCAAAAACAGTTTCACAAAGTATTTACTACAGCAAATTACTGTGTCCACTTGATTTGTAGGATTAAATCTCTACGTATCACACTTCTGCAGCTGGTTGTGAAGAGCACAACTGTTTAAGAAGAGGCAGAACCGATACAAAAAAACACCTAAACAACAGATTCACATCTAGAGAATACTCAAAACCAAAATGGTATTATGAATTCCATGAGAAAACAAATACTCTTATCTGTGCTTCTCCACAGGAAGAATCACAAAATAGTAGTGGTTGGAAGGGACCTCTGGGGATCATCTAGTCCAACTCCCCTCCTTAAGCAGGTTCACCAAGAACAGCTTGCACAGTGCATCCAGGCAGGTTGTCAAAGTCTCCAGAGAAGGAGACTCCATTTCTCTGGGCAGCCTGGGCCAGTGCTCTGGCATCCTCACAGGAAAGAAGTTTTTCCTNTATTTATATGCTCCTTTTTCAGTAGATCTATTAGCATAATCAAAAACAGTTTCACAAAGTATTTACTACAGCAAATTACTGTGTCCACTTGATTTGTAGGATTAAATCTCTACGTATCACACTTCTGCAGCTGGTTGTGAAGAGCACAACTGTTTAAGAAGAGGCAGAACCGATACAAAAAAACACCTAAACAACAGATTCACATCTAGAGAATACTCAAAACCAAAATGGTATTATGAATTCCATGAGAAAACAAATACTCTTATCTGTGCTTCTCCACAGGAAGAATCACAAAATAGTAGTGGTTGGAAGGGACCTCTGGGGATCATCTAGTCCAACTCCCCTCCTTAAGCAGGTTCACCAAGAACAGCTTGCACAGTGCATCCAGGCAGGTTGTCAAAGTCTCCAGAGAAGGAGACTCCATTTCTCTGGGCAGCCTGGGCCAGTGCTCTGGCATCCTCACAGGAAAGAAGTTTTTCCTTATGTTTAGGTGGAATTTCCTGTGTTCTAGTCTGTGCCCATGCCCCCTTGTTCTACCACTGAGAAGATTCTGGCTCCATACTGACAAGCATTGATAAGATCCCTTCTGAGTCTGCTTTTCTCCAGGATAAACAGCCTCAGGGCTCACAGCCCTTCCTGATCAGATACTCCAGNGAACTAGACACAGGACTCCAGATGTGGCCTCACTAGAACAGAGTAGTGGGGGAGGAGGACCTTGGCCTTCTGGGTCACAAGAGCACACTGCTAGGTCATGGTTAACTTGCTCACCAAGTCCCTCACTGCGAAGCTGCTTTCCAACAGGTCAAACCCCTAACCTGTACTGCTGCAGGAAACATTCTGTAAAAATAACCAATTGGCATCAAAAGCAGCAAGTCCTGCAAAGGCTGCAGGTATACCTGCAAAAAAAAACCGGTTTACACTAACCCTACATAGGTAATTATGTTTTGGGTTGTTCTGAGGTTTGTTAATTATTTCCTTTCCACTCCACAAATACCTGGCTGCAATTACAGGTATCCACGGTGTTAATTCATCTGAATGGTTTCCTATCAGCCAGTCAGTATCTGGAAAGAGATGAGTGTCACCTGGCAGAATTGTAGATTCCTGAAGAAACAAACAATACATTTTAGGTGAATTTTATTACAGGTTTCTTCAAAAACATTTTATTTGTTAACCAAGCATTAAGCCACAATATAAAATCATACAAGTTGAAAACTGTTTCTCACATGCACGTTTTCTTACTTTGAACTTAGTTCAAAGGAAGTACTTAAAGGTGTTGTTGATACTACAGAAGTACATGCTATTCTCTAAAAACATGTATGAATCTGAAATAATTACTGGGCAGGTTTGAAAGCAAGTTTTACATTTGAATCTGCACAGACCTTTAGGAAAAGCCCTGAAAATGATGCACATAGTCCCTTTTTATATGCCAAATGCATGTTTTATGACCTCAAAATTCACATGTATATGCAAAATGTATCTGTATAGGAATTAAAACACATCACAGTACTTTGGGAATTTCAGAAGTCTCAGGCTACCTCTATTACATCTCAGTTCCCCTCTTCAGAAAGCACTGTGTTGGGTGTTTTAAGTATCAGTATAGTGTGTTACTGCTCACTTTAAATACTACACCTCTGGCCATTTTTAGTTTATGTATATATATTCCTAGATAATATATGTAACAAATCTCTTTTTGGCAGGTAAGTAGATGTTAAACCAAGTCTTTGGTAAGTTTTTTTCTTATGGTTGACTAAACAAGTGACTCCCATGTTATATTTCCAGTTTGAGCACTCAATTTAGGCATAGCAGGAATTATCAGTGCCACACTCCACATTATGGCAGTCATAATCCAACCTGTATTCCCCATGTCTGACAGCAGTTTGGCACTGTAGAGTGGCACCTGTTACAGTCATTTGGTTTGCACTGCATGTCACAGATGGCAATATTCATCCTGCAACTCATGCTTTAAGTAAAGTTCAAAAGAAAATTAGCTGTGAGGGTTACAAAAGGCTGTAGGCAGGTGCTTTGTCCTTCTGTGGCTCCCACGGCTATGGCATCCTTGCAAAATCATTTCACCTTTCCTGTTCATTATAGATATAAATTAGTACTTCCCTTATACACATATTTTGTGTATTTTTATTGTTTCTGTCAGCGTTCTCTGGATTTTTAAAGAGTACAAATAAACCTCATTCATGTCTGTTCTGTTCCCTCATGCTGCAGAGAGGGACAGCTAATGCTCAGATCTTTCCCTATGAGTCAAAAAATCTGAGAAACTGCAAACAGCCAGGCCCTAACATGAAATGAATGTACAAAATTCAAAAGATTTCCAAAATACAGAAACATGGGCAGCACAAAGGGTATAGATAACATGAAGGAAAAGAGAAGATGCTGTTTGGTATGATTAGAAGTAACTTAATACAGTACAACAAGGATGAAGAAGCACCACAGCTTGATGTTGTGGATAGTTTCTTAAAGCCTTTCAGAAAGATTTGCTTGCAGACTGCAGCAAAGGAATCTGGCAGCTTTGGCAACCTGTACCCAAAATGGCAGGCTGGCAAAGAGAAGGCTGCACAGGACTGTGAAAGCTCCACCTCCCACCTGGGAAAACTGCTGCTCTAATCTAAGTTGCTAGCATTCAAAGATAAGTTGAATTAACTTTTAACAAAACTACCAGTGGAAAATTCTTTTAACATATTAGAAACTGACAAGTTTTGAGCGAAGAGTGAGAAAATTTAGGAGTCTAGAGAACAAGAAACCAGGACCACCTCACCTCCAAAGGGCAGCTGTTCAGCAGTACTGCATTTCAACAAACATCAGACCAAGAACAGCTGGAGTTGAAGTGAATCTTGCTGCACTCACATTGTTCCTGTTCTCCTAAAAAATGCTAATGTGGCACTTCATATATAATCCCTCTTTCATTTTCCTGTTCTTTCTCTTTGAAGGCTGTTATTGCAATTATTTACCACAAGGTCAGAACAGCAGAGGACTAGGTTTTTTGGAGTTCATCAGAATAACTTTCCAGAATAACCTACTCACAACTTTGGATACTAACATGCTTTAAAAGGGACAGTGGTGCAAACAAAGCTGCTTAATATTGCTCTCCCTGTAAAATCAAGGATTGTGTCATGGTGTGCATGTCTGCACATGCAGTAGTAAATCATACTAGTCTTCTCAGCTGAAAAATAATTAAGTTGCAAATATGCAAGAGTATGATACAGCATTGCCCTCACAATTCCCTTTGCTACTTAGTTTACAGTCCCACAAGGCATATGGGTGGATATATAAACCCATAGATCACTTCAGCCAACTGTCTGTAACCCAGTATGTCTGATGACATTTATATCAACACAAGCAGAAGCAATGAACAAGTGCATAAAGTTACAAAACAGTAAGATTGACATACATTTGCATAATACCTCTAAATGAGTTCCTGGTCCATACATGTCCCATATTTTTCTTCTCCTCACATCAATTCCTCTACCTGAATGCTGAAATATTGGAATGACAAAAAGTATCCTTTTAAGTACTACTTTTAGCAGAAATTATCAAACAAGCTCACTGAATGTACATATTAGCACTCATTACTTCATTCATACTAAAATTTAGACACATAATGAAGCACAGCTTCACCATTTCAGGCAGAAAGCTCTTCTTTCCATTCTAAATATGAAGGGAAAGGCTAGGAAACACTAAGAACTTCTCTGGTTGGAAATCTGACCTAGGCACCCCTATAGAGACTGCTTTTAAAACTCTGGNCCCCAAGTGATTTTCAGACTGTGCCTAAAACTCTGGATCTCTACATCAGTAAAAGCAGAGGTATTGGGGTTTGTTTCTTTGTTTTTAAGTATCAAAACCTTTCATAAGACAACTATTACTGTAGCACCCAGAGGGCTCAGAGAAGAGTGCTATTTTAAGCAGTCCTTGCTGGAGAGCCACCTTCCAACTATTGCAGGCAATTAGGCAGCTAGCAACATGAATTACTCAAATTTGAGCTAGTTGCATGCCAGATAAAAGCATAACAAGAATATTGTCTCTCTCTCTTTTTTAATTATTATTTTATCAAGCATTCTACTTACTCCTTCATTGTTTAGAATATGAACCAATAGACCATTTCCACATCCAAGATCTACAAATGACTGTTTCTTAGGCAGCCCTTTTTCCTTTCTCTCTTCTTCCCAAAGAATCTAAGACAAGAAAAGAAAATACTTTAGACTTCCGCCCTCAAGTCTCCCTGTAAGAAAGCTGCAAAGGTTATTCAAAATGAAAGGAGAAAGCTGGGAAAGAATGCAGATCTGACAGAAGATATTCAATGCGCTTAGAGAAAACTTGAAAGGTGGAAAAAACCACCAAAATCCACTAAAACTGTTTATGGAGGGGACAGCAACTACGTTGCAAAGTATTAATAACTTCCCAACTCGTGAGCACATCCTCTACTCCCTTCTGAATTACTGGAAGCTGAAATTAACCAAGGCTATACAAACCTGGGCTAAACTGAGTCTAGATGTAAAGTTGCTACAACAAAGGGTGCAAGACACAAGCAGAGGTAGCAAGGGATCAAAGTTAACTTCAACAGTGTCTCTGCAAGCAACACTATGGAAGCATTTCTATCCACTGTATTAAACAAGGAATTGTTCTTTCTAATCAGTTGGTTATACATTGGTACCTGTAGCATCACTTTATATTGAATAAAGTAACAATTTACCTAGCAAGCCAGCTTCCCTATATTCTGTATCAGCTAAAAGGACCCCAAAGCTTTTAGCCCAATTCTAGTCCCTGCTCTGCACACAAGTAGCTACTTTTACATAGTCACATAATTTATAATTAGTTAATAATTGGATGTTTGTCTGCAGGGCATGGATTAGTCTCTTTCTATCACTGTCAAACTCTTTTTTCCTTCAATGGGAAGCTACAGAGCAAATACTTTTCAAATCTTCAAATGTATTTAACCATGAAAATTAGTATTTGTAACATTGCTACTTCTTAACTTGTAAATTTTGCTAGAGGGAGAAAAGCTGCAGAAAATCATTGAGATTATCAGACTGTGTTTACATTTGTAAATATACCAATCATTGTACTTTCACCTTCTAGGCTGTATCCCAGAAATCCCTAACCAGCTCCCACACAGATCACACCTATCCCTCATTCCTGTGCTGAGTTTCTCAAGATGTAAACTGAATAGCTGCTTTTTTTGGGCATATGCCTAGACAGTAGGTGACAGAAGGTGAAGTCAAATGTAGATCCCATAAATCCTTAAAAATTTAACACTAGACCTACTTTCTCTTAACCACCTGTTTAATACACATCTAAATAATGAGTTATGTATCACGCAGATACGTGAACATTTTGCATTTTTCAATATCATACTTTAAGCTTTCATTTATATAAGCCAGTTACTGGAAACGCATAGCAGTGAAAAACCTTTAGCATAAAATTAACAAGGGGTAGAAATATGTATAAAACAATAGCTTCTGATGTCCAAATTGGTCCATCAAATCACAGAACTTTCTGCTATACCAGTGCTATTCATTTTATCACTTTAAAAACTAAAATACATCTTGTCTGTGTATGTCAAGTTTCCTGTGGCAAAGGACTGCAAATCTTTGTTGTATATTCACAACGAAGTTTTAGTATTCCCCTAAACTTAAATTATTATTGTGCTGACTTTTGTGGTATAGGGCAATATAAAAAAAAAAAGAAAATCAAATAAACTGATTTTCCCTTTGCTTTGTCACATAACTTCTCCCTCAATTCTGTCATAAAATGCCTAAGTTCTGTAATCACTGATTATATATAAATTCCTGAAATACTGTTGAGACTAGTATCAAAGAAGATCAGAATACAAACACAACTTCAATAGTTACAGACATGAATTCCAGTTTCAGTTTAAGTCACACTTGAAAACACTGCAAGAAGAACTTTGTTTCTCTGCTTAAATGAATGAAAAAGCAAAAAACAAACCCCAAAGTACCATCCCCAAAATCCAGAAAACCCACATCCTTTCTCCTATCCTCTTCCTTTTGCCCTGTATGCCTGTAATTACTTCAGGTCATTTTATTTTAAAAAATGCAACAACTATAAAATTAAGATATTGATTTTTTTTTTTTTGTAGAGAAGTTCTATTATTAGGAAATAGAATCTTCTAGAATATTAGGCAAAACAGTTCCCTACCAGCAAGTAAGCTGCAATGGCAACATCTTCATAAACAAATTTCTCAGGATCTGTCACTTCAGGCCACACCTTCAGAAGAAAACAAAACAGAGAAAGATTAATTTCTAAACCATCTGAAATTACTTCAAAAAGTGCTCAGTTGAATGTCTGCTGTCATCCAGCCAATAGTTTCCCAAATCAAATCACTATGGCTTCTTATGTGCAGGTCCCAACAAGTAAATTGCTGCATCTGTTGTAACACAGCAGGTATCTTCCTGCTTAACTCTCTCAGAAAAAACATGCTTCTATTATTCCTGTTATGTGAAACACTGATGACATAAGAACTTGTCAATTTATTTTCACAATGTAACAGGCACAGAATTATCCTCCCTACAAGTCTAATTTTCCTCTCATATGCATCATTCTATTAGTACAGAAATATCAACAGTAAAACCTTTCAACATTTTCACAGTGTTTTGCAATAGCAATTACCATTTTTTTTCTTACTTGTAGCTAGAGTCTAAAGCTCCAGAGCTTACACTTGAGAGGATCACTGGTGTTTTTCTGGATCCCCAGGATGAAGCCACATTAGAACACTGCTCCTCTAACTCAAACACACATTAATATACCATCCAAATTCAAGAAGACTAATAGGAAATTTAACCTACTTGCTAACCAGTGCTATTTCCAGACTCCTTCAGGTTTTGGAGAAGGAAGTGATTTATTTATGCCTTCAAGTCTGCACTGATTTAGGATACCTAACTCTTTCAGTGTGAATTTGGATCCAATCTTGCTTTTTCAGTTCAGTTCTTCCAAATACTAAATTGGGTTTTTTCCCCCCCACATACATAGAGAAAAAAAAAAAAGGCCAAAACATGAAACCATAAAACCTATATCTCAATTACATTGCTTCTTTTATAAAAAAATAAAGAATTCAGTGAGAGAGGCAGTTTCACTAAACAAACAACAAAAAATGCAGGACAGTATATTATTTCTGCATTTACTGCTAAACTTACCTTTACCATCTCTCTGTATTTTTCTTTAAGGTCCTGATAAACCTTGCTGTATTTTGCTACAGAAATAAGTGAGAGTGTACTTTTAAACTCACTGGCCTTTTGTTCTACAGACCATTTAGCCAGTTTGGACAAAAGATCATTTCCAAGCCATGCTAGTTTGGGGTAGGTAATTCCATCTGAAAACCAGTCTTCTGGAAATGGAGCTACAATAGACACAGACCTTTAAAAATAAAAAAAAATACAAACACTGTATAAATAGAGTGTATTTCATTATTTCAGCTACCTCAAAGAGAGAGAAAACAACGATTAAGTGGAGAAAATCAGCAGAGCAGAGGTATAGAAATAGACTGGAGAATAAGGAAATATGTAACACAAAAAAAACCAAAAGGAAAGTCTTCCCTGAATTTTATGAGGCCAATTCAAACACTGTACATGAAAGTCCATGGTGTGTTTAACACAGCTGAGGACTCATACACAATGATTTTAGCAAGATATCCAAACACTAGCTAGTAAATGTGAACTAATGAAATTCATTATGACCACAGGTAAATTTAGGGGAAAAAAAATGTATAAGCTGGCACATTCTATTATTTCATCATCTCTAATTTCATTCAGATTTCATTACAGCAATGTTGTCAGATGCTCAGGACTAAGCTGCAATCCTCTTTCACAGGCAGAGCTAGCTTCTTTTCGTTAGAATACACATACTTTTTCTAGACCACACACGTGTATTGTCTATGTATACATTCAAACTGGAAACACATTTGGTTTGTGTTGTTTTGGGTACTGAGATGTTTCTTTCAACTGAACACTCTGCATTGAGATCACAACACTACTGTCATTTACTAATCAAACAGGAAATAACATAAACCAAGTTCATGGACACACACTAAAACATGGTGTGATCCTTGCAATAACTCAGGGTGTGCTTCCTCTCTCACTCCCACCACTTACCATTCCTCATCTTTCACATGTGTAAGTTGAATTTGATAAATATTACATTTTTTAATCTGGTAGTTTCCTTCACTGTTTTTCTCCAAAGGCAGAAAGGACACAGTTCCACTGGAAACATCTGATAAAATAAGCAAACAGTGAAATATTATTTTGCGTGATGCAAACTATCCTCATTAGCACCAAAAGAAACTTTTGGTTCCTTACTATGTTGTGTAAACTGTGAGGTAATATCTAGGACAACACAGAAATTTGAGCAGGCAGGTGCCACAGTTGCCTACTTTGTTTTCATTAACTCTGTAGTTTCAAAGGCTGCCATCACGCCTTATAAGCCTGTTATTAGGCTTGCACTACAAGCAGCTTTTTGATGTGGGCAGCTCACTCACAACAGGAGCTTGCAAAATGAGAGTCCTTCTTGCCTCTTCTGTTGAAGGAGGATAATAAGGTGAGCCATGAGGAGGGGTGCCTGCCTTCCCTAAGCGCTTTTCCCACCTCAGCAGTACCTTACACACAACACATTTGCTCTTCTTCTACTCTGCTTTCCTAAGGTTGAAGAGGAAGGTGTTTAAACCAGAGTCCTACAGATGCCTGACCTCTGCAATTTGTATTTCAACTGCAGACACTTCCTAGCAGAACAATAAAACAAGATTAAAAGAAACTAAGTGCACAATAAGGGCAAAAATCCATCTGCACTCCCATAAGCAGGAAAAAATGGTATTTAACTCATATGTGAGACAGTCTCAGGCAGGACAGAATGACAGAATGGTTAAGGTTGGAAGGGACCACCAGAGGTCATCTAGACCAACCTCCCTGCTCCAGCGGGGTCCCCATAGTACATTACTCAGGATTGTGTCCAAACGGGCTCTGAATATCTCCAGGGAAGGAGACTCCACAACCTCTCTGGGCAGCCTGTTCCAGCGCTCAGTCACCCTCACAGTACATTAGCTCTTCCTCATGTTTAGGCGGAACAGGGATAGGTCTGCCACATCCACGGCACCTCCTAAACGCTGCTTTCGCGCAGGAGCCGGGGTCCGGGGCCCGCAGCCCACCCTCTCCTATCTCCTCGAAGCCGGGCTCCCGCTCACCTTGCACCGCCAGCTCCTTGGCCGGCAGGGCGACAGGCCGTCCTCGGGGAAGCAGCGTCCTCAGCACGGCACGGAGCTCGGAGCCGCGGCCCGGCCCGCCCCACAGCAGACACTCGTGCCCCGCCGGCAGCTGGCCACGTACCTCCCTCCAAAGCCGGCCCAGCTCCGCGGCCCCGCCAGCCGCGGCTCGCCCCTCCTGTCCCGCGCCACTCCCACCTCCCGAGACGACGAGGAAGGGAGATACTTCCCCGTGCGGCACCGTCCCCTCCGCCTCGATAACAGCGCCACACAACCGCCTATTAGCCACCTGCGGCTTCTCCAGCCAGACGCGCACCGCCGCCCAGAAACCCTGAGGCAGCGCGGAACCACCATCCCGCACAGCCAGCGTCCCCACCAGCCCCATAACCGTCCCCCGCCGCCTCCGCCGCATACGGGGAAGGAGGCGGAGTGTGTCGCAGACTGCTCTCGTCAGTTCCTGAGGCGGGGACGGGGATAGCGGTAGGTAGATAGCGCATCTCTTCACGCTGGGTTGGGGCTTTAGAAGTGACCACGGGCTGTCCTCTTCACGGCGGGCGGGAGGGAAGCGGCTCCCGTCAGTTCCTGAGGCGGGGACGGGGACAGTGGCAGGTAGGTAGTGCATATCTTCACTCTGGGCTGGGGCTTTAGAGGCGGCCACAGGCTGTCAAGCTTCACGGGGGGCGGGAGGGAAGCGCCTCCCGTCAGCCCTCCCCGTGTGGGGCTCTCCCCACTGCCGCCGTGTGGGGTGGGGGTACGGTGAGGAGCCCCTGCCGTGCTGCGCTGCACCCGCAAAGTAACGGGTTTGTGGCCAGAAGCGAGAGTAGGCTGGAGGATTTTTACCGTATTTATAGTTTTTGTGTGAGGAAGGTCTGTATCGTTGTACCTACTGATGATGAAATCCTGCTGGTTCTCTGAACTTCAGCATGCACTTGCATGACCCGTCGAATCACAGAATGTCCTGAGTTGGAAGGGACCTACAAAGTTCAAAGAGCCTAGCTTTTGTCTATGCACAGGACAACCCCAGAAATCACACCATGTGCCTGAAGGCTTCTTCAATTCTGTCAGGCTTGGTGCCGTCACTACTTCCCTGGGGAGCCTGTTCCAGTGCCTGACTACCCTCTGGGTAAAGAACCTTTTCCTAATAGCAAACCGAAACCTCTCTTGGCACAGCTTCTCTCCGGTCCTATAACTGGTCACTAGAGAGAAGAGATCATTGGCTCCTGCCCCTCCACTTCCCCTTGTCAGGAAGCTGTAAACTGTACTGAGATCTCCCCTCAGTCTCTGCACAAACCAGGTCACTTCAGCAGCTTCTCATATGGCTTCCCCTCTAGACCCTTCACCATCTTCATGGCCCTCCTTTGAATACTCTTGAGTAGCTTTATATCCTTTTTATGTTGTGGCACCCAAAACTGCTCAAGGTGAGCCTACACCAGTGCAGAGTAGAGTGGGGCTATCACCTCCCTTGACTAGCTAGCAATGCAGTGCTGGACGTACCCCAGGACATACTTGGCCCTTTTCGCTGCCAGGACACACTATTGACTCATATTCAACTTGCAGTCAACCAGAACCCCCAGATCCCTCTTCGTGGTGCTGCTCTCCAGCCTCTCATTTCCCAATCTGTATGTACATCCAAGGTCATTCTGTCCCCGGTGCAAAATCTGGCACTTATCCATATTAAATGTCAAACAGTTTGGTGATTGCTCAGCCCTCTAGTCTGTCCAGATCTCTCTGCAGGGCCTCTCTGTCTTTGAGGGAGTCAACAGCTCCTCCTAATTTGGTGTGATCAGCAAACTTAGTATACCTTCCAGTCCTCCATCAAAGTCATTTATGAAGGTATTGAAGAGCAGTGGCCCTAAGATGGATCCCTGTGGAACCCCAGTAGTGACTGGTTACCAACCCCAAGTAAACCCCATTTACTATAACCCTTTGAGCTCAACCCTGAGCTAGCTGTTCATGTGTTTGTCTAGCTATAGATCTACACAAAAAAATGCCACCAGACTTCGTTGGGCCTTACTGCTTTTGGTCACATACACAAGAATCTTGAGGCCAGTCCAGCCCAGAAAAAATAAGTATGCTCAGGAAAAAATGTTTAGTGGAAAGATTGACTTAAAATGTTATAAACCACCAAATAAGGGAAATGAAAATTTAAAAATAGGGAAGAAGGAAAAATGAGGTATGATTGTGAAGTTGATACTTTGTATTATTAAAAATTTATTCTTGGGTATGGCAATACAACACATAAGTGCATATGTGCATGCTTGCAGTTTTCCAAAACTGCATCTTCCATGTAGAAGGGCCTTACAGTTTTATGGAAGTCACTACTGTGACTGAAGTTTTTTTACTTGATTTATGCAGGTTTAATGTGTACCTTTTACAGAGCTCGTCCCTTCCGATTCAAGTCAATGTTAGTGATGGACAGCATGTTGTTACTGTCCTAGCTGCACAACTCCAAATGTTGGCAGGATCAAAGCAATGGAATATATAGGGCTAGAGGTGTTTATGTTTCCCCTTTGTCAAGCCACTTCTTTGTTTCTGTGCCATACTCCTGGTCACATAGACACAGATAGCAATAGTGCTCCAGTAACCAAGTGGATCTGTTGGAAGTAACCCAGTTCTGGACAAGATTAAATCGGGCAAAGGAGATGCAAATATGCAGAATTTTACAGAAGTGTGGGGGGTTTTTTTGCAGTTGAGGCACATGAAATAAATGTTTTACTACCCTTTACTTACTCTTTCATATATTCAACTGGTGGAAGATAAACATTCAGGGTCAGGTTAGACAGGGTTCTGAGCAACCTGATCTAGTTAAAGATGTCCCTGCTTATTGCAGGAGGGATTGGACTAGATGACCTTTAAAGGTCCCTTCCAAGCCAAACCATTCCATGGTTTTATCCATGCAGAGCTCCTACCATTTCCCTGGTATCTTCTGTCTCACATTTATGCATGAGCAATGGCTCATCAGTTATGTAAAAACAGACCTTAACATATAGCCAACATGTCACATAGTTAAAAGTTAAGTATTAATTAGTAATGTGGAGATAAAACAGGCACTGCCTGCATTTGAACAAGGCTCTGTATACATTCTTGGGTGCTTTTGTTTGTTTGTTTGTTTTTCTTGCATGTATGTTAGAAGTGAGGTAAAAATGATTCACATTATGTTATTTAAGACATTTTTTCTCTTGATCTTTTAGCTCATCTCCACTTTCTTATTATGTAATATTAACCCTGGTGTATATTTCCCTTATTTTAAAAGGTTTAGTTCATATTTTAATAAGAAAAATCAGGCAATTCATTTATATTGGATCCAAGGCATTTTTTTCCTTAGCTCGTACCAAGCCAATTGAATTAGAAAAACGGAAAGGCAAGCTTTTAGTTGGCTCTGCTGTACTCATACATTTTTTTACAAGCCTGTGGATTTAATGAACAACCCTTTTGATTTCTTTTTATTATTGAATTTTAGACATCTCTGGTGCTTCAGTTTGTGATGTATCTTTTCTTGTTTGATGCAGTTTAGCTAACAATGGCACCTCCACCGAGTCTGAAAGAAGCCTCTGGCACCCAAAGTTCATGGGAAGCTTTGCTACCAGATTTGCCTAAAGGGCCACTTTGTGCGTATCGTAAGAAAGCTTCCTTCAACTGGAAGGAGATGGCTGTGTTTCTAGATGGTGAGGATATCATCCAGATGAAGGTAAACTTTGTAAGAATTGTGAGCATGTTTTCATTTTGGAGATACCAATAGAAGAAATATGTGTTTTTCAAAGGGAGAGTATTTCTTTACTAATACTCTTTAGATACGGACCGTGAAGAAACTGGGTTTGCACATCCAATTTTCAGAGCAGAATGGAACTCTTAAGCAGCTTAGTTTTCTGTTTCATAAGGGTCATTTCCTTACTGAACATCAGTACAGATGCTGCATTACAGAACTTTAGTGTTCATTTCACACTGTGCTGTTTACATTAAATCATATATTCCATGTTTTTACAACACATTTAAGCTAAACTAAGTTCATGCCACTGTCAAACATAATATATTTGTCTGCCTTTAACTCACATAATTTCCTGTGGCATTCTGTGCTTGCATTAGTGCTTAGGTGGCATTGCAGTTGCACAGATTAGCATGCCTACATCACTGAAAGCTAACCCTGCCAAAAAAAAAGAGGTAAATTGCAGCACAAAAGATGGTGTGGAAATGCATGACTTGGAGATGTAGGAGGAGACAGAACTGACTTTTTTGAAGGTGATTTAGATTTACATGGATTGAAGCTAATCTTAAATAGTCACCATAATTATTAAAACCTTAGAGTAGATCAGAGAAATCAAAACTGCTTTATTTTGTCTTTGACTGATCCACGTAAGAGTATAGAATCAATACAAATGTTCTGTGTCTGAAGGAGTTTAAAAGATCTGTGGGCAAATAGTGTTGTTCCTGCAGAGAAAAGGGATGACCTTACCTTTCAAAGAAAAGAACAGGAAGTCTGGTTTTCTTCCTTTTTACTGTGTCATTCTCTTGAGAGAGGAGGAAAGGACTTTAAAAACCTTTTTAAAAGATTTTGCCAACAATACTGTGCTTTTTTATTTTCCTAAATTACATGAAAGACAATTAAGAAGATAAGCCTATCTTGAAGACTGAGATCTGAGGTAAAAAAATACCATAGTGTATCATCTAAAGAAAAAAAAAGATCCAAATTAAAACATTGAAAGGTGCACATCCTCATATCAAATGGCTGCCTATGGTGATTTCATTAAATGGAGTACATTTCTACTTTCATCAGGGAAGAGAGCAGTTGTGGTAGCTTAATGGCTTTATTATCATGACATATTTCTAAGTGAATGTAACCCCTGGAGTTTTATCTTTATTCTCAGATTGAGGGTCATTGCCCTTTAGATCCTGCTAGCAGCTTCATATAGTGCAATAATGAAACTGCTATAAAAAGTAATTTTTATCATACTGTTCTCTTGCATTCAGAGTGAATCAGTACCACACTTACTACTTCATGATGAAGGAGCTTTCATCAAATGTAACTGCATGAACTGTATATGTAATGACAGACCATTTAAATATGTGTTTTTAATTCTCTGGAGTTTTGAGTTAATTTACATTTTCCTATCAAATGAATGTAGTTTGAGGGCTGGTATTATCCTAGAAGAACATTATCTTGTTTTGTTAATGCGTTTAGATTAACATTCTCATGTTAGCTTTCCCCCCCCTGAAGAACAGAATCTTCTCTGCTCTGGAAAGTGATCCTCTCTTTGCACGTCAACCTGGAGAAGAATTGTGCCGGGAGAAATATCAGGAGCTGACATTCCTGCGCTGTAGAAGGCTCTTTGAATATGAATTTCTTACTCCAGAAACAATTATGGAGAACCCATTAAAGATATTTCATATGATTGTGTGTATAGGAATGTATGATTGGTCTCCATGTATCCAGTATGCCTTACATTGTGGTGTAAGTACAGGTCAAAAGGTATAGTGATATATCTTTGAATTTAAATGTCATGTAATAGTGGTATTCTGCTGCTTTCTGCCTATTTTGTTAAAGATATGTCTTTTCCCAGTCTTTCTTTTCAAAAATGAAATTCCTTTTTCCTGTTCAGAAGAATCAGAGAGCTGTGGGATGAAGTTAGTAGGTCTTTGTCATTAAGATCTCTCTCCATTGGAATCCCACCTGGAAAGTAAAGATGCGACAGTATAGACAAAGCTATGGAAAGATATTTTGATGCCTATAGTTCCACCTTCTTTTGTCCACTCCTCTGCCTCCTCTTGATGGCATTAGCAGGCAAAGAACTTAGTTGTTGGGCCCTACTTTGTGACTATGTCATTGCTACATATATAGGTATCAGAAACTTCCTTGCCTCACCCTCAGTGTGTTGATTCAGGGCAGAATCCAGAAGGAACAGAAACCTGTGTAAAGTTTCTCACTGACACTAGTGACTGGGACTCTGTTCATTGGGTGCTCCCTAAATGAGTCTCTCAGAAAGAATACTTGACATAGCTGGTCAAATAAGAGATGAATTAATTATTACTGTTCACGTGGCAGGGGCTGGCCTGGGAACTAGTTTTGTTATGTGAATATCCATCCAAGAAACCTGAAGATACATTTAAAAGCTGTTCTTGTCTGATCTTAAAGCAGCTACCTCCAGTTCCCAATCCATTTGCATTAAAACAAACTAGAATAAAGTTTTACTTCACCCAAGGGGACATCAGTAAGAACAGATGGAAAGTGAGCTCATT
Source organism: Bucco capensis (assembly GCA_013396975.1). Classification (NCBI taxonomy): domain Eukaryota; kingdom Metazoa; phylum Chordata; class Aves; order Piciformes; family Bucconidae; genus Bucco; species Bucco capensis. The sequence continues at coordinate 767,626 of VWZO01018191.1, read as the reverse complement.
AAGCATTTTTAAGAGCTTGCAATGAAGCCTGAACAGGTTACAGCTATGAAAATTTCAGTCCTCTGTTATGAGGCCTTGACCAGATCAAATCCTGGCTTACATTCTCCATCTGTAATCTAAGTAATGGTTTACTGTGCAGTCTGCTTTCCCTGGTCTTTTGAGTGGACATCACTACTACAAATTATTATGCATGTACAATTTGTTCTTTGAATCATGGGGTCACTGATTTCTTTCATAATTCTGTGTTTTTACAGGTATTTGGAGGTGCAGTATTGGCTGCTTCTAAGAGGTTTTTAGACTTGGTGAAACAGCTTTATAGAATGGAGGTAAATTTTTTTCTTGATAACTTGTAAGAAGTGGGCACCATCCGAACTGTGGCACTATCTGCACCCTTGTGTTATTTCTATGCTCTCTACCTGCCTAGGTACTTGTAAATAGAGAAAGAAATGTCCAAGGAGAAGATTGAAACGTTGAGTTGTGCTTATGCTCATTGCTAGCTATTATGCCACCTGTCATAGAACCATTTGGGTTGAAAGGGACCTCTGGAGCTCATCTAGTCCAAACCCCTGCACTGGGCAGGGACATCCCCAACTAGATCAGCTTGCCCAGAGCCCTGGCAAGCCTCACCTGCAATGCCTCCAGGGATGGGAACTCAACCACCTCCCTGGGCAACCTGGGCCAGTGTTCCACCACCCTTGTGGTAAGGAATTTTTTCCTAATATCAAGTCTAAATGACTCTCAATCTACACAAAAACTGAGGATATGTTTTTGTCAGAATAATTTTGCCTGAGGCTTCAGAGGTTTTCTTGTTTGCTTGGTTTGTTTTTAATTCTCACTGAAGCTTGCTATTGAAGAGTATGTATTACAGGCCAAACCACTTTAAGTTAAAGGATTCCAGTATGCACATTTCAGTGTGGGTTCAAGCAGGCAACATTCCCAATTGCTGCTGAGAACCAAGCATATGCATACATTGATGTGGCACAAACTTATCCCCTTCAATAATGTAGGATGCTTGCAATTTTGAAAATGAGCAGCCTCATTCTGTTTTTCTCCTAACTTTGGGAATTCCCAGAACTGCTTGTAAAGTAAACAAGCTTGCTGATTTTCACCAGACCACAGTTATTTCAAGCCAGACACCTAAATATTTAGTCAGTGGATGTAATAATGTGCACCTGCCTGAATGAGTCAGGCATCAGGGAAGGAAAAATGTATCTGTTACCCTACTGCAGGTGATGCCCAAGCCTTAGGGTTACATTGGATTGGTGTTTTGTAATTGCAAATGACTTTCCTGTAGCTATATTTGCAATAATTTGAAAATCTTACCATTTTAATTGTTGTATCAGAGTAGTCTTATGTCTCTTTATTTAGATTTTTGGATGTTTTGCTCTGACTGAACTCAGCCATGGAACTAATACCAAAGGCATCCGCACTACTGCTACGTTTGATGATAACACTCAGGTTAGTCCTTACAGCATAGGAATAACATTTGGAGCTGTTTTGTTTGCTAACAGGACAGAATGATTCAGCCCTCTCTCCCCTTCATTTGTTTCTAAGAGAAAGAAATGGATTCCTGCAAAGAATACAATTAAGGGTGGATATGGGGATTTCAGCAGATAAGTATGTTCCCACACAGCTTTCCAGTGTTTTCAAAACAATGATTCTTTTCCATTGGTACTTTTGACTACTGTAAATCAGTGCATTTAATACTCAGAATACCTTTAAAAAAGAGGAGAGTGATTCCATTCCAGCAGAACAAAACAGAAGAAAGTGAAATGATTGTCAATCACATATCAACAATTACAATATATCTAGAAATTTCTGGTTTCATGTACAATTATTTAATTTGGCTTCTAGTTGTAATACAAAAGAAGGATAGCATCTTTCTCTTTGTTGTGTCTCTTAAGGAATAGTTGGATATGCAGATTAAATTGTCTTTTGTCTTTAAATATGAAGGCCTTAAGATTGTTTCCCTGAGGGTCAGAAAAAGAAATACAAAAAAGAGATAATAAGGCTAAAAGAGATAACAAGACTCTTCTTTCCATTAGGATACTGCTTACTATTCATAATTTGTTTCCTAAAATCAACACTGCTGCAGAAATAGCATTTTTTCCAGTAAATTAATAGAACTCACTGTAGTTGTACATTAAGTGAGAAGAAAATAGAGGTTAAAAGAGAAGGCTGATAGGGCTTTCTCTCCTTGTCATCTACATGCTTGGTATATGCCAAGTTGAATTTGAAATGTGTTATTTAATATCCCAAGAAGGCAGGCTTTCTTTCAAACCAAAGATTGTGGCATTTTATTGCACTGTAATGTACAGAACTGGGTGCTATAACTCCAACAAACAGTGTCACTCGTGTGTATCATGAAGTGGCTTCAAAGGAATGAGAATTGAGAATCAGAGGTTTGAAACATAAGGTTTTGTATTTTTCAGTTGGACAACATTCTAGTCTGCATTTTTACATATACAAGTAACATTTGTGCAACATGGAGGATCAGATCCCTTTCCAGAAAAAAACACACAACCCTGTGAGTTTGGCAGCATGAAAAGTTACATTTAAATAAATTGAGTTTTATGCTGGTAATGAGTATGCTGTAGTAACAGTGATTGAAATGACTAAATATTTGTTTAGATCATGATCTCTCAGTTCAGATTTCATAGAATTGTAGAATGGTTAGAGTTGGAAGGGACTTTTAGAGGTTATCTAGTCAAACCCCCCTGCAGCAAGCAGGCTTTTACATCCAGAAAGCACACTATTTGGAATCTAAAAATCTGAATGCTGAAGCTATGTCTAAATTTCAGGATACATGTATTCTTCAGAATTCCCACTCCTCATGGTCCCTCAGTTGTCCAGACTGGGAAGTGTGCTGCCTTTCACATTGGCAACCAGGCTTCCTTTCCACAAAAACGATGTAAGAAGCAGGTGGTTCCTGCACAGGTTTCAACCTTCACAGCTGAAACAGCCCCACCGTCCCTCACGTGGGCTCACAGCTCAGCTTAAACTAAGATCTAGGAAGAGCTTCTGAGTCCATCACTTTGCTTTATTTTTTTTTAACTGCTTACATGAGCAATTGAAAGGCTGAATCTCAGGCCTCACAATGAAGTAATGTACTTTTTGAGCTCTAAATTATTCCTAGCTACATAAATTATTTCCCAAGTTGATCTCAGCTGATGGAGTGGAGTACAGAATGAAAACCTTGTGAGGTTTTTATGATTTATACCATTTGCTCTTTTCTCTCTTTGTTAAAGGAAGGAGTTTATCATCAATACTCCTGACTTTGAAGCTGCAAAGTTTTGGGCTGGTAATATGGGGAAACATGCCACTCATGCAGTTGTATATGCCCAGCTCTATACCCGTGATGGACAGTGCCAAGGATTACATTCCTTTGTTGTACAGGTAGGATAGAAATATTGCTGATCATTTGGATTTTTTTCTTTTTGAGGGGAATGGGTTCAAATTAAAGACTTTCTATTGTGCTTTTATTTATATCTGACCGGGAGCTATAAATTATTTATAGAAATAATTATTAATGAATTGTAAATAATTTTTATATAAACATAAATTTATTTATTTCTGACCAGAAGATTATTGAATTAATGCCTTTAACATTTATTGCAACTGCAACAAGTGTGTTATTTTTAAATGACTACTGATTTTCTGATGGTAGTTTTATACTCTCAGTTTTCTGCAAAAAAATTAAAAGGGCTGAAAAGCCTCCAGATTTTCACACTGCCTCTATAGGTAGAACTAACCTATGTGAAGTCTTGAAAGTCTTGGATGAGGCTTAAGATGATTTATGTCTGCAGTGCTGCAGGCTGATCTGCACAAAATCTACAAGCTTCTACCACAGAGATCAGTTTATAAGATTAAAGGCATCAGAAAATCTGGCAATGCAGTAGAGAAGTTATACATGGTAAAATGAACTCGTTGCAGACTGAACAGAACTTATTACAAAATCAGGGAAGACTTGTGGAGTCTCCTTCTCTAGAGACATTCAACACTCACCTGGATGCATTCCTGTGTGACCTCATCTAGGTGACCCTGCTCTGGCAGGGGGGTTGGACTAGATGATCTTTTAGGGCCCTTCCAACCCCTAACATTCTATGATTCTGTGATTCAAGGCTGATCGTTACATAAAAAACTCCATTGATTCCTACTGTGTCTGTGTATACCTGAAGAAGGTTTCAAGCTAGTCTGATGAGAGCAGTCATCAGTGTAAAGGCATATTTAACACAGTGCTGTAATTAATGGAAGTTAGTTTAAAGAAAACAGAAGTTTCACATCAGCCTGCACCTCAGGAAGTTTTTCATCATCCTCATATCATCACTGGCGATTCAGAACTTAAATCAGTCCAGCAGTTTAATTACCTAGGCAGCCTCATCTCCTCGGATGGTAAGATTGA
>VWZO01018191.1:579682-763132 GCA_013396975.1 Bucco capensis | reverse complement strand
CGCTTGGAAAAAGCACTTGGGAAGAGCGTGGATGGAGCCCTCCCCGGATCTTCATTCGCGAAGCCTAGCCATGATGTTGATGATGTAATTAATGTCACATTGCCAAAGTCATTTTCATTAAGAGACCTATGTCCTGAATGAGAGGATGTATAAATACAAGTTATACCCAGGTTTATGTGCTAGAAAAGTCAGAGAGCTTTCTTTAGTGTTTGAAAAGTTCAACCAATAACTTGTATTGTTTCACCACTGAGATAATGTTTTGTTCCACTTGTATGCAGATTCGGGATACAAAAACTCTCCTACCAATGCCAGGTGTGATGGTAGGTGACATAGGAAAGAAGATTGGGCAGAATGGAGTGGATAATGGGTAAGTCAATCCATCTGGAGGAGGAAACAGTCTGGATTATGTCACACTGCAGTGGTGACCTGTGTCACTACTGTCTTGACTTCTGAGGTATTTGCTAGTGATTTTAAGTTGTTGGGATTTCTAAAAAAAGCCACAGATTAAAAAAATCTTGAATGTCAGTATATTATGTCTGAATAACTATAGTCTTTCTGCTTCTCTCACTTGTCCTCTGTGAATATCCCCAGGCATTCTTACAGTCATAGATTCTGCAACAATAATAATGACAAAAAAAACCCTCCCCAAATCCATAAATTTCTGAGTAAAGAACTTAATCAGCTTTTCTGGGTGCAAGCCCTTGATTATTTTGTCTGACAATTTCCAGCCCTCAGGAAGACTAATGGAGGTCCACAGCTAAGGTTTATTGTTAGTGAAGGTGTAATATTAATGAGATCCAATACAGAAACTAGATATCTTGTTTAAAACATGGGATTTCTGAACTAATCCTGTTCACTTCAGAAAAGAAGGAGAAGGTTAGTTATTTTTTTCTGTGTTCTCTGTGTCCCATTGAAATAAAAAAGTACCTGGGCTCCATTTCAGAGTCATGGACTTCAACAGCCTTTCTGTGTCTCTGCTTTACTAACCTAAGATGTCTGATGGGGAGGAGAGACAGTGAGGAAACTGAGGTAGATTTCTATTGTAAATAGCCATAATGAAAAAACTATGATTTAAACCCCTGTATTAGTTGCATACCTCTATTTAAAGACAGAGACCAAAAGCAGTAAGTAGTGGTGGGAGTCACTTGTTTATACCTCACATTTTCCTTTTTCTGTTGGTTCTGTTTGTTACAGATACATGTATTGTCCTTCACAACATGCCATTGCAGTAAACAAAGTATAGACATCCTAAGGTATCCTGTTTTCAAATGTACTGACTTTCCAAAAGGTCACAGGTCTTCTGTAGTTTGTTGTGTCAATCAGCCTCCTCCTGATACATCCCAAATGGCCTGTGGTGGCAAAAGTAGAACTGACTTTTATGTTTATGTGGCTCATTCTCATTGATGCTTTGGTACCCAAAGACACAAGAAAAATAATTAAAAAAATATATATGTACTAATATATATGTACTAAATAAAAATATATATATGTACTAGAGGCAAAATGTGAGAAAAGGCCTGAAAAAGAAGGGAGTTTGGGTTTTGGTAGGTACTTTTGTCTGCATCTGCATTAGAATCTAGTAGCCACCAGATGGCACAGGGACATGGGCCCAAGTAATCTAAGTGTAGTTCAGCTCCATAGTTCTGTAGAAACATGCCAATTCTGTTCACTCTTAATTTGCAGCATGGTTTTATGCGCAGCATGAGGAAGGAGCTAGATAGAGTGTGCTTATAACATCAAAATGTATGTCATTTTAAAATCCATTTATCCTTTATGAGGAAAAATAGAGCATTTCCTAAAATGTTGGTAGTAAATGAATAATCTGAAATGATAATCCATATAATACATTGTAAATACAAGATACCAGTGACTTTAGATGGAGTCTCTTAGCTTAGTTATGACATCATATGCCATTTAAAGCCATCATAGGACAGTCTAATCTTTCTATTTACTTTGCATATGCTATTTTAAAAATACTATATCCTGCTAACAGCCTGAGGAGCCTCAGTCATGGACTGAGGTCTCTTTAAGTATGATTAAGACAGTCCCTCCACTAACAAAGCTTAAATTTAAGACAGCATGTGCAAATTAAGATAGAGGGACAAGGGAGCCAGCCCAAGGTTACCAACAGATAGCCTTCCTTCAGCTGAAGGCTCTAGGAGCCTGAGTTCCTGATGTACCTCAGCTGTTTTCTTTGGAAAGGTCTGAGGCTAGATGTCAACATTGCTCACAAAAACTTCCTGCTCACACTGAGCTGTCAAAAATGTCAGGACTTCTACATATAGCTTCTTAGAGGTACACAAAGGCCTACATGAGGACTGGAGAGGTTGTAAGCTTCATAGCTCTGCATTTTGTACCTCAGATACATTTCCATGTAGCTAAACTCAGGATAAATGGCCAGAGTGAAGATCAGAATCTAACATCTCTGGCAGACATGTCACATTTTGTTCCTGCACTTCAAGAACTTTGTGGTGTTAATTTTAAACACGGGTACGGAGAGTTAAGATGCTGAACATTTATGTAGGGCATGGGGAAGAAATTCTAGAGCTTCCTTGGAAAATGCCATTGATTTATGTTATGTAAAAAAACAGAGTAGGTGATTGTAGTTGTCCTTGGAGAACAATTAATCTTTTGGGTTGTTTGGCTGAAGGCTAGTTTCCTGCTAATGCAGTGTATAATGTTTTCAGTAAGAGAAGGAATTTCAGAAGTAATGTGGGAATTTTTGCAGTGTAAATCCAGTTGACTAGCCTGCTTCTTCGAAGTCTGTCTTTCCAAATAGTTCTCATAGCTTCATGATTGGAATGTCCAAAAATCACAAAAATTAAAGATTTGCAAGTCTTTATAAACTTTAGCTCCCCTGACCAAAAAAAAAAAAAAAGACAAAATCACTTTAAATCATTTAGAAGTATTTTTCTTTCTCTCCATCACTTGAAACAATTTGTGTAACCAATGCATAAATGGTTTAAAATAGCACTGCAGTTTTTCTTATGAAGAGTTTAGACTGGTTTATGTTTTGTTAAGAAGGTATAAATCAGACTGCCACCAGGGGATGCAAGTGCTTCAGTCTTTATTTTTACAGTATTAAAAATGTCCACCTGTTGTTGCTAGTGCTCTGGCAGTCTTTGAAGTATGCTGTTCACTCAGGTCTCAAAATGGAAGGTGCTAGTTAAAAAAACAACCACTGAAAAAAAACTCTTTGAGTATTTAGAGTCCAGGAGCTTTTCAATAAAATGAATGGCAGCTATAGAAAGAGGAACATAAAGCAAGAGCTTGGGCAAGTGCTGATGTGCCTTTCTGTTTCTTCCCCTTGTTTTCTTTTTGCCTGCCTTGGGTAACATTACCAAAATTACCCATTACTGCAGTGCATGGCAGTAAATGATTGCGCTCCCCTGACTGGTGAAGCAATTTCATGGTCAGTTGTACCTAGCAGCAAATTGCTGCTTTCCCCATGCCAGAAATAGAAATGATGCCCAACTGGATCTGCACAGGGAAAATCAGTTACAATTGTGTTTCTGAAGTGGTGCTTTACATGCCTGCCTTTGTAAAGCATGCTCTGAGCTCATTCAGCTTTATCCACTGATAATGTGGATACAGGTTGTGAGCAGGCAAAACCTAGGATAAGGAATGAACTAGTGAAATGAAGCTATCAAAGACAAAGCAAACCACTGCCAGACAGAAAACTATTTAACAGAATTGTTTATAGGAGTGAAAAGTATCTTTCTAGGGGAAGAAGAATTGTTAGCTGGATCTAATTATAGTGATGGACTTTGGAAAACCAATTTTTTTTTTATTTACTTTCATTTATTTATTTAGCTATTTAACAACCTTTCATGTAAAGTTAAAATGTGATCAATCCCTCCACACATCCAACGTGGTAAGATATTCAGCATGTTCTCTAGAAATCACTGAGGCCAGCTTTAGTTTTCTGGATACTGAAAATGAAACAAAACACTCAAGAGGGAAATGGGTGAAGGGGATTTATTGGGCAGAAAAGCAATAAATGGTGCAAAAGAATCCCTCCTGGAATGAGATTGCAACTTCTGAAGGGCCTCACTACAATTCCTTGTATATTGGTAGAGATGGCATATATCCAGCAACCCCCCAAACTACTACAGGTGACTTTTAAATGGTTAATGATGATTTCTTTGTTACTGTTCCAGTGTCAGTGCCAATAATACATTAAGATTCTGCTACTGTTAAATTATAGAACAAATGAAAGTCTAGTCCTTCAAAGGGCTTTTGTCTCCTCATATTAATCCTCTTACTTAGATTTTGCAATGGTTGCAGTTCTTTCACTGGGAAGATAGGAGCTGTAATACATGGTTGAAGCCTAAACAGTCTTGAGCTTCAGCTTACAGTCTGAAGCAGTAGTTCAGAGAAGATAAATTTCAATACTCAGCTTCTTTGGTTGTTTGCTTCCACTCCCACACTGCCTTTTTCTTTGTGCTGGGACAAACGTGTATGTAGCTCTTAGGGGGAACTCAGTTAGAGAACTGGAACTGCCTGAAAACTAATCTGACAATAAAAAACAACCAAATTTTGGCTGTCTTCACCCAGATCATTTGTCAGGGCTGGTTCACTGCAAGGCCACAGAAAAGGCTATTCCAGTACAGGGAAAGGGATCGTACAGGGATGTGAATAAGCAAGTGTAGAAATCAGTCCTGCTTCCCAAATAAACAAGCTTATTCTTGTTTAATATCTTTATTGTCTTGCAGTCTCTGACCCAAGTCATGAGCAATTGCAATAGGAATGAAGCAGATATAAAATAAAAATAAATGTCAAAAATACCTGTACCTGTATTTACATGATCTGAGTACAGTTCTATCAGTGCTTCAATTCCTCTGAACAGTGCCACTTTCATAGTTAAGCCAAATTATTTTGCAAGAGACATCTTACATATTTGCAATTGAAGTCAAAACAGTGATTTCTGCAGTGGAATCACTGATATTGCCCTGTTTTGTCCTTCCCACTCAGTTTCTGCAGTCAAAGTTAGGCACTATATGGGTACTTGAAGTGCTGTGGACATTGCTAAGATGTAATCATATTGCTGAAGAGTGCTGCCTTATCCTCTCATTTTTGTCACCCACATATACCTCAAAACTGTAGCTGTTGCCAGTTCACATTGACAGGCACTGAATGGTGTTATGGGGAAAGGTAGATACAGCTCTGGGCACATGTTTGTTTTATCACCCACAGATATACAGCCTCACATGTGCATTGAACTCCAAACAACCATTTTTCTTCCTTAGCAGAGCTCTGTCAGCTCCTGGCAGTTGACAGAACTCCTTGCAAGACTGACATGTAGACTGTAAGAACTTCAGGGTGAGTGAGTCTGTGTGTGTCCATGAAGTCCACTGAGGTAGGATTAGGAGGCCTATAAAATATTGTGTTGTTTTATCATTGCTGTTGAGCATTAATGTTACAGAGCTCCAGTCTTAGATTCTGTAAGTTTTTCACTAAATCTCTGAAGTGTTATTCTTCCCAAGGTTCACTGTATCCCATAAACAGCCATCAGATCACTTGACTCATAGCTTTCCAGTACCATTCACCTGCTTTCTGTTTCTAGCTAGAAGGACTGAAGAAACTATCACTGCACCATCTCTGAGGTAATCAATAACAAAAGCTGGCAGGGCAGGCATTTTAGTGAGTCTGAAATTCACCAAAGCATGTTGGAGCTGTTTATCCTACAGGTAACAGCTTATTAATTTAGCACTGGTAAAAGGAACTTGTAGCTTTTCCAGCTGCTCCTGTTTCATCAGCATTACTGCAGGCCAGTTGAGTTACTATTGCATGATTTAAAGCAAGTAAGATTAACTTTGCTTGAAATGTTCCATAAACTACTGGCCAAAGAACCCAAACAGGAATGCTTCTATTGGAATAGCACTTCAGTCTGCTCAGCTAATCTAGGTAGAAATCTGTGGGTTTTTTTTTTACTTGTGGGCTGCACAAAGCAAGATTGCACATTGCTGTAGAGCCCTATGATATATACTTCAAGTGACATCTATCTGTGTTTTTCACTGAGAGGTCTTCATCTCAATGACATTATTTGCTATGTAGAAGAGGCCTTAAGTAGGGTAGCTTTCAAACCTATGATCTTGTCATCACCATGTGAAATATAGCCATTTTCCAAACTTGCTGGTACATGATATCCCCATGACTGTGTCTATAGTTCCATTGTTATATTCCTTCAATTCTTTAAGCAGATTTTTTCCCACAAATGCATTGACAGATGTGCTCCATGTCTATTCACTGTACTTTGTAGGCTAAGAACCATTAGAAATGTGGTCACTGACTTCATTAAATCTTACTGTTTATTTTAAATGTGTTCCAATATCGAGTTCAAATTGGCCAGTGTCTAACAATTTCAAATAACCAAGTTCATGGAGAAGGAGTATAACAGCAATTGGCAATGATCTCACAAGGTCACCTAGCTCCCAGATCCTGTAAGGTTCTGCTTTTATTTTCAATACTGCTGCTTATCTCTTTTATCTCTGAAATATTTCTTTATGCGTGGAAATTTTCTGTGTGATTTTTTAATTGCTAGTTTTCTCTCTCTATTGCTTCTTAAAGCTTTTGCCATCCTATATGCATTTATTTTGATAGCAGTTTACAGAAAAAGAAGGAAATAATGTATCTGTAATGGACAAAATCAATGGAAAACAAACTCTCAAAAATGTTATTTAAACTAGTTTTTTATTTTAAGAAAATAAATTGTTATATAATGATTGGAAATCTAGTGTTCTGATTCACTAGTTCTGAAAAAAGTTATTATAAGAAAGGTATACTTGTGGGTTTTATCACAATCTAGGTAATCTAGATTTTTTTTCTCTTTCCAACAAAAGACATCCTCTAGATTTAACTATTTTGTATTGCATCACAACAGATAAGAGTGGGTAAAACTGTTTAGGTCATTTTGGGAGCTGTTTTGTTTGACACATATCTGCCACATGTTCAGTATTATTAGGCTTCTTGGTAGCTTATTAGTATACAGATTTGAAGCTGCTTTTTAAGAACTAGTTTCAAGCATGCTCCAATACAAAGACTTTTCTAGAACTGCACAGGTTTGCTGAATGAATTGAACTCATCACTGTGGTGTAAAACACAAAAGGACAGTTTGCCTGAATCTAGTTCATTGACATTACTCCTATACATCTTACCCTTCATCACACACAGGACTGAATGTATGTGCAAAGAGAAGGCCCTGGAACCCTTGGAAATTTCTTCCTAATCTGTGCCCCAAAGATTCTATCATCTGTTGTGTCAACTCTTCCTTTAGTCTGGTTTATGATTCCCACTTTTATCACCTATTCAATAGCTTTTAAAAAGAATATTTCCTTGCTTTCTTTCATGCATTTTTTTCTACTTGGAAGGGGTCCTTTATAAACATGCATGAAGCTCCCTTACTTTCATCACTCAGATTCCTCCTTAAAATTCTCATTGGTTCTAACAGCTTATAAAAAATGCCAATGCTTAGCTGCCAGTGTGCTGTGACTGGCAGGTATCATATCAAGAAATTACTCTTCTGCAGTTAGTGTTTGCCTCACTGTTTGTTTGAACATATTTGTACTTTCTTGCCTTATGCTTGGATTGTAAGCTCCTAGGAGGAAGCATCTTCTGGTAGTTCTGTGGATGGAGAGTATCTAGGAAAAGCTTGTGCTAAACTAGGGACCTAATCCTTGCCACACACACTCTCCTGTAATTAAAGGAATGAGTAATAATAATTAAAAAGCTCAAGTTGTGTCTAACATACATGCCATTGCTTAAATATATTGGATTTGCTATGCAGTTTTAGTTGTGATGGATTTTATTTGGGATGTAGGGAGCGGAGAATGTGAACTTAACCAAAAGATATTTTTTATTTTCTGTGATATGAAAAGAATATTAAGAGAGATGGAAATCAGACTTCTGCAAATTCTGAATTTGCTTCTGTTACAAAGCAGTGTTTTCTCACTGAAACTGACACTTAATAAAAGCACTTTCTAGCATCATTAAGGCCAGTAAGCAGCTGGTTCTTGGTTAGGAAAGCATACTTTTCTCTGTGGCTAAGTCTGAGAATGCTGTGTATCTCTAAGGCTGAATAAATTCAGTATGCAGATCTGTTTCCTTGGAAACAACTTGTAATGTTAAAGCACATGCAGCAATGCAGCCCTTATGTGATTTATTAATGTGCAAGACCTGGCTCTCGTGAGCCTTATTAAATAGATCAGGCTGTATTGGCAGGAAAAAGGAATTTGCTTTGATTACAAATACAGCTTTTCAAGTGCTATTAGATACTGAGATATTCATGAGTGGAGCTGATACCACTGCTGTTGTGCCAAGGTGTATTGCCCATTTGGGTGAAACAGTTCATACACTTTCTTACTGAAGAATATCAATACTCAGGACATTCTGCTTGTTGTAGCAATGTCCTTCTTTACTGCTGCTAGAGTGGTTACCTTGCTCTTCCTTTTTAAGATGCCACATTCCAGGGAGAAGAAATCCTACTTTGAGTTTAAGCAAAGGAAAATCCTCTGTGCACTTCATTCTTAAGGCACTCTTTCAGCTATGTCCTCATTTGTGGTACAGTAACATGAATGATACTCACAGATCTGTATTTTAGACTCATAAAAATATATAGTATCTTTATTCCAAAGCAGTCTCCAGACTGGACTGAACAACACTTCAGTAAAGACCATGGTTCAGCAGAATTGTTTGTGGCAGGGAATTACTAGGATTCAGAATGGCCCATTCAGATTCTAAGCAGGAGAAGGAAGTTCTTCATCTTCCCAAGCTTTTCAATGGCTGATATCAAGCTAAGTAATCTCATACAGACTGAGAACTGAGTTCAGGTTTCTGAGCTGTTGGTGAAAGTGTCTGTCAAAATGCCTTGTATAAGGTCTCTAATAACTAACTTTACTTGCCTCTCCCTCAAACAGAATGCATTGCTCATCCTGCCGTTGTTTACTTTTTTACTTACAAAGCTGCTGAAATGGACTCCAAGAGTCAATGAGGTGTTTGGTTTGGTTTAAAACAAAACAAAACAAACCTAACCAAAGAGTTATAACAAATAATTTCCCATCTTGAATTTCCTCTGCTGCCCTGAATCTGAAAGCCTTTGTTCTCACAAGCATACTCTCCTAAAATGACCTGCCTGGCTCAGTGGACGCCTGTTTTCAGTTCACTGCTGTGCCTAACATCATTGTGCAATCATGTCTTTGTCATGACCTTTTTTCTGTAATGTAGACATCTCAGAATATGTCGAGGTAGATTTTACATTGCTTGTGTATTTGTTTAAACAGATTTGCCATGTTTCACAATGTCAGGATTCCTAAGGCAAACATACTGAATGTAGCTGGAGATGTCACAGCTGAGGGGAAGTACTCAAGTTCAATCAAGGTATGAATCAAGGCTTTGTTTCATTAATATAACTTATTAAATATACAAAGGTATAAGAAGGTTAAGAGATAGAGCACAAGCCTCACATGTTGGGAAGTACTAGATATCTGGACTTAAATAAGTCTATTGATGATTTCACATGAGATAGTCAGGTTGATGGGGTTTTAATTGATTTTACTGACTTTTTGCTCTTTACACTGCCTCACTGATCCTAAAGTAGTTTAGAGAAACTACTTTGAGTCCTGCCTGAATGCCTTAGCTGAACATGTCAAGAAATAAAATTGGCCAATCCTCTGGGCTTCTGCTCATGCTACCAGAGTTGTATCTTTACAGGGGATGTAAACGAAATGTTAGCCTCACCATTCAGTCTGTGCCTTTTATTCATTCAGGATGTTAAAGAGCGTTTTAGTACAGCTCTGGGAGCTTTGTCCAGTGGCAGAATCCTGATCACAGCATTTTCCATGACCAATTTGAAGCTCGCCTTATCCATCGCCATTCGCTTCTCAGCAGTTCGTCGCCAGTTTGGACCAACTGATGATGAAGAAATTCCTATTCTGGAGTACCAAACACAGGTAAATACTTTGGAATGCACATCCCCTAGCCTTTTATATCAAGGAACTCAGATTTGGAGCTACTGAAGATCAAAATAGCAACACTGAAGTTAGTGAACTAAAAGTTGTTTGTGTCATCAGAAGTGTCATCACTTCTAATGATGTCATCACTTGTGTCGTCATTCTAGTGCAGCTGTTGGGCTTCATTCCAACTCAAGACCTTATCCTGGCATGATCAGGCTTTTGACATAAGTTCTTGGAATAGCAAAACTTAAAATAGTCATGTTTCTCTGAAGTATCTACAATTCTAAAAGAGTAACCATTTCAGAGAAAGACTGTATTATGTGCACACGTGAAAGTACTGCAGATATAGATTTAAATTAGTATTTGTTTAAAAATGTCATTGTCTCTTCTGCTGCTCTGCTACTTTTCTCCTTTTTAACCTTTATGTGTGGGAATCAATGTAATGAAATCAAAAGTATGGAAATCAATTACATTCATCATGGCGAAGTCTCAAGCTAGCACTGTTTTAAGGGGAACATAACCATTGTTCTTCAGATGATGCAGATGAAAAAGACCTTTTGCTCTGGAAAAATAGAACAAGAGTATGTAGACTAACAGGGAAATAGAAAAAACCTCAAATCTGCTGAATGGAAAAGGTTACTACACAAGAAGTGCTGAAAACAAGCCTGCACAGTTTGCCTTTGCAATGTGGATGTTCTTTTCCAGGTTTGCACTTAGCCTTGAAACTTTGACAGATCTCATGGGTTTCTTCAAATTGGTGAAAGCTTCCTCCTTTCCACCTCTTCTGAATAAGCCAGGGTCTGCTTTCTACTATTCTTTGAACTTTCCAGTTTTTCTCAGTGTTGGCTTGTTCTCTGGGCTCTACTTGCTGAACCTCTCATTCCCTTCTTGCTCTACCACAAAAGCTTCCTCAAGCAGTTTCTCTTTTCCTTCATGGGCTCTGAGTTGCATGGAGCAGTAAAGATGCTTTTTTTTCCTCTGGTTTTGGAAATTTTTTTTTTCCTTTCAAGTGCAACCAGCACTCATGTACATTCAGCAATGAACAAGCAAGTGGAACAGTTACAACTTCTGTGCTGTTGGTACTGAAGAAACACATGAATCTTGACTGGCTCCAAAATGCTAGACGTTGTATAAATACAGGGAAAAAATGTCATTGGTCCCCAAAGCTTCAGTGAGCTTTTGCACTGGTTAAACAGAATGTTTATCACAGATTCATAAAATGCATGAACTAGAATAACATAAGTGTAACTTGTGTATAGAGTAGTTAATTATGTTTCCAGATGTTATTGTTCTCTTCTTCACAGAACAGTTTTCCAAAGTAGAAACAAATGGGTTGGTTCAATAGTAGCAGATAGTTACTATCTATAACTATTAAAATATATATCAATTTGTGATAAAATCTGTTTATTTGTGATAAAATTACTTAATTTTTCTTCTAGCAATGGAGACTTCTTCCTTATCTGGCTGCTGCATATGCCTTAGATTATTTCTCCAAATCCCTGTTTGAGAACTTCGTAGAATTTTATGCAGGTGTAGTGACAAAGCAGAGGAGTCAGAGGCAGGTGAGATATGTACACATTTCTTCTTCACTAAGTTTTACTGTAATAAACTGGAAATAATTAAATGAAGCACTTGCTTAGACGTTTTAGGCCATCTTACAATCAAGAATGCTAGAGCAATGTCTCTGAAATATGGGACATACAAAGTAATGATTGAAGTTGCCTTCAGAAAAGCCTCCAAATTAGTTTTGAAGAAGTGGTGAAAGTTTTGTTGATTTCTATGGGGTTTAAGGTTATATTCCCTTGCAGAATTTTTTATCATAAATATATGATGATAATGTAAATTCAACTTATAAGAGTTGGAAATGATACTTCAGGGGGCATATATCAAAGGCTTTCTGAAATGGTACTGTTCTTAATTCCTGCAGAGATTCTGTGAGTATGGCCTGAGTTTGCAATTCATATTCATGCATTAGGGTAAATAATTTTAGGAGAAAAAAGGGAAGAGTTTTGAATCTTAATGCTAAATTTCTCATCCATAATCAGACCACTGGAAGTCAAACCTTTACAGAAGAAAAGTTTGATCTGGCTGTCTCTGTGCAAGGACTGATTCTTAACCAAAGTAACTGCAGTACAGGTTTTTTATGGCATGTACATTTTATTTATTTATTTACAATATAAATTGTATATTGCTGTATATTGCTTAGATCACGCTTAAACACTCAGTCTTTTTTCAGCTAAAATAAAGATGATGAAAGATTGGTATACTAATGGCTGGGTGTTCTAACTAGTGCTAGTGAAACACTAGTTAGTGTTCTAACTTCCCTCTTTGCAGAGGAATCTGTTTGATTTTTTTTAATCTGATATTTTACCTCTGGATATCTCCAATGCAGTCACTAGTCTGAGGCAAAATGGTGACTATCAGGAAAAAATCATGATAGAAGAAAATCAGACTGTTGACTAGGCTAAGAATGTAATCCTTAGGAATTCCTTTTGTTCTACAGGAGATATTAAAAAAAAAGAAATAAGAACAAACAAAAACTCCACCAACCAGGGAGTTACTCTTAAGCAAGCTTTGACAGTATCAATCCACTATCTTCAGAAACTGGAATTCCAAACATTTTCAAAGGAGGGCCAACAAAATTACTGTAAATGCAGGCTAAAGTGATTCTCTCTGGAAACTGGGGGGGTGTGTGCATTTAAGTTTGTCTACTCTTTGCAAAATTGATGTTTGAAAAATCAGTGAAAACCATGTAGGGCAGTAACTACTATAAATATCCCCTTGTTGACTAGGGAAAGAGGGATTATTTATCTCACAGAGGGGACAGAAGCTTTCTCTGGGCATGCTACCTTCAACTGCCTGCCTCTCCATTATTGGGAGGGTGAGGTTGTAAAGCAGTGCACACAGACATGGCTTTAACTGGTTACAAACTGACTTTGTGTAAAAATTACTACTCGTTTGTAAATTGTTTTTGATAAAGGCTGATTTGGGACGTGAGATTCATGCCTTATCTGCTGCCAGCAAACCACTGTCTTCTTGGACTGCTCAGCAGGCAGCTCAGGAGTGCCGAGAAGCTTGTGGAGGGCATGGTTACCTTGCCAGTAAGTTACAGACAACTGTATACACTGATCAAAACAAGAATGGTTATGTTGATGTCTTCTCTGATTATTGTTGCATCATGGTGTCTGAGTTTTAGCAGTATGTTTAGAAAGGGTTTTTTCCTCTTATCTGTATTTTTTAAAGTTTGTTTTATACCTGATAGCACAGAAAAGAACTGCACTGGTGTTTGGACAGATTGTACATGGAATTCTGTCTCAGTTCCAAAAATCAAGATGCAGGCTTTATAGATGAAAATTCCCCTTGTAAGCTGAATGACACACTTTTCTAAAATCTTCACACTATGTTCATTTTGTGGTACTTAGGGACATGGTTTAGTGGCATGATACTGATAGGTAGATGGTTGGACTTGATCTTAGAGGTCTCTTCCAACCTTAATGATGCCGTGATTTTCATAAGCTAAACAGCAAACTTTCAGGCTCATTTGTTGGTAACAATAGATATACATACAGGAACAGACACCTGTCTTGCATTTTGTCACAGAAATAATGATGTAGTCACTCTTAGCTTTCATTAGTACATTGTAATATATTCAATTGTGCACTTGTTCTTCTTGAGTGAGTCGTCTGGGTGAAATCCGAAATGACAATGATCCAAACTGCACATATGAGGGAGATAACAATGTCCTGATTCAGCAAACTAGCAACTACTTAATGAGCTGGATGAATTGCATAAGAGGTAAGTTTGCATGGTGGAATCCTATGCCAGACCCAAGAGTGTGTAGATAATGAAATTAGGAGATAATTTCATACTGAAAGCAGCTCAAAGTCATTTAATCATTTTGTAGAGCGTAAATAATGTGCTGCAAACTCCGTCATATGATACATGCACAATGCACAGATATTTGCTGCAAGAAATATTCTTTCTCCTAAATCTTGCTTAAGCTAGCTAGGTGTTTTGACATCCCTAATGAGGTCAAGTAGCAGCTTAATCCCTCAAAAGTGCAGTGTAGTTCACTTGGAACTGCTAAAGTTGTTGTAAGTTTGGGTACCTTCTGGCCATTGTACTTAAGAGTTCATATCACCTAACTTGATAGCAATATCTATCAGTACATTTTGTAGCTCTCTAGGTAAATTACTTTGTTTCAATTTTCTAACAATGAGTTTCACTAGCATCTTATGGAACTAGAAAACACTCATCAATAGGAGTTGAAGCCTATGGGGCTTGTACTCAGGTTTTTTCAGCACTTGTCCACCAGTCCTCATTTGGCTAGACTAGGCCATAACAAAATAAAGATTATGTCTTAATTGCATCTGGCCTATCAAGTCCATGCATAGCTTTGCATTAGGCTTTTAGTTCCAAAGAATATGATTTCTTTTCCCATAAATCACTTTTATCTTCTTTGGTATTTCAGATAAAGCTCCTTTTGAATCTCCTTTTGGAACAATAAACTTTTTGCAAGACTACCATCATATCCTTGGCTGGAAATTCACAGCCATTAGTGCTGAAGATTGCATGGACTCTTCAGGTAGCTTTCTGCTATTGTTACACTGATTCCAGAATCCTGAAGGAGCCAAAAATTTGAAAGTCAATTATCTACTGCTTATTAGATACTTGTAATGCTACTATTTGCTGGTTTTCTTTGTATTATATGCATTTCAATTTATTAAGAATACAGTTTGCATTTTAAAATATGTCCTGTTGTTCCCAGGCACAATTCTGGAATGGAGGATATAGCATCAGATGTTTTTCTTCCATTTTTGTTCCCCTAAAAGAGCATTTGTGATCTAGTATTGTTGCCACTGTATTGTTTTCCAGCGAAACTGTTGTAAGGGGCATTGATTACCACTACCTTGTATCACTAAAATACCTTATTCTAGAAAATCATACAAGTGATTTAGAAGTATGTTGAAAAGGCCTGAAGTCTGCCTGCTTTTGGCAGTTGCTTTTGATTGCGTGGAGAAAAATGAGTAATGGCAAAACAAAATGCCCTGCAGTTTTTCTGGCTTACTCTGCTACTATCAAATCAAATATGACATTAGATGCCATTCCAACTTTTGTATCACTGTGAGCCCAGATTGGCTCTTGGAGGCAAAAGTCAATAAAGAAATGAGCAGACAATGAGAGAGACAGGACATTGAGCAAAAGTGAGTCTGTGAAACTAAGAATATGCTGAGGGAAGAAACTCCTGTCTTAATGTATAATGGGCAGTTGAGTTGATTCCTAGAATTCAGTAACCACTTCGTCGTCGTGGGTAGACTTCGCGAATGAAGATCCAGGGAGGGCTCCACCCACGCTCCTCATCAGCGCCTTTTCCAAGCACGCTGATAAAAAGAGGATACCAGATAGCACCCTCCAGCCTGCACTAGGGATTTTTTTAGGTGAGACACAGCATGCGCAGAGCTGGACCCACCCTTTAGTCCTAAGGTTCATCTGCCAGGGCCTAGCAAGCTTGGACGCTGGCAGCAAAGTCCTTAGGACATAGGTTTAACCTCTTAGCTGGAAGGCCTTACAGGGCTAAACGAGCTCCATCTGCCCAGGTTTGGAATCAGAGTTGTCCCTCTCCTAGGATGACTGCCAGAAGGCTAACAAGCTCATCCTACCCATACAAGGATTATAGGAACATGGGTATCACTGCCCACACTTTCCCGTGGGCAATGAGTTTAATGCTCCCTCTGCTGTGGGCACAGTTATCGCACCAGGGGCCACAGGAGACCACAAGTGATTTTCAGACTGTGCCTGGTAACCACTTCAGTGCTCAAATAATTGCCAAAGCGCTGAACTTTGGATAGCAATGCATGGTACTAAGTGAGATAGTGTTGTAATAGCTATGGGATAAAATCTGAATAACTTCAAACTACGAAGGCTTGTAAGAAAAAGACTAGTTCAGAACAGCTGTTTCCTTTCTTTGTTGCATGTCTCCAACTTGTGAAACCCAGCAGAGCACATACTAATACCTAATCACATGTTCTCTCCTCTCTTGTAGTTCTTACTGAACTAAACTATAGTTGTTCAATTCATTTAGAATCTGGGCTGTTAAATTAAGTGCCTAACTTTAGTCAGCGTGCAAATACAATATTCTACATCAAATCTTAAGCTAAGACACAAGCAAGAAGGATTCATAAAAGTACTTTAGGCTGAAGTGTTTTTTTTTCAAAGCAGGTCATTCATATGCAATTACATTCAAGCACCTTTGCAATGTTAGAAATCATGTGCTTCTACAAAATGTGCACTGTCTTCTAGTCTTGTATTCTCAGAAAAGACTGAGTGTATTGCAGACCTAAGTCTTAAATGAGAAGAAAATAACAAGCTAAAAAACTTTGGTGGTGTTAGAAGTCTAAATTGAGCTGTGGATATACCTTTTCTTTTAGCTTGGGGTCAGTTTGAACTAGTGTTGGGGTCAGGCATGGTATGTACAGTTGAATCTATCTTACCCAGATGTTATTTGTTGCATCTACAGTACTGTCATGTTAATGGATTGGTTAATTAACACTTTCACTTTTGATCTCAGGTAACTGAGAACTGCAACAGAATCTACACATGACCTTACATTATAAATGTGAATGTTAAGAGTCTGGGTTTTCTCTTTTTCACAGTTCCTTTAGCAGCATATAAATGGCTGGTTTGCTACCTGCTTCAAGAAAGTGACCTCAAGCACAGCAGGGAGAAGCAAGCTGGGAAGAGTGATTTTGAGGCAAAAAACAATTGTCAGGTAATACTTACTCAGCTTTTTATTTACTTATTTTCATCCAAGTTTTTCAGATCCTATTAGCGTTATCTTCTTGTGTCATGAAGTGCAATGTCCTCAAGCATAAAGCAGCCAGTCAAATAACTAATAAAATCTAATGCCTCTGCAAGTGCATTGTATTGAACTTGATAGCAGGAGGACAATTACCATCAGCAGAAATCTTGCAGGGTGTATTTCCCTTCAGAGAAGTTGCAGGCATGTGCTGAGTAACGTCTGTAATTTTGATAGCACAATTTCTGAAGACTGAATCTACTACTGTTAAATCTACTGGAACATCTCATTATTAAATCTCCATCTGCTCTTCTGACCAAATACATACTGTAGGAAAGAATCTTACTCTGGCAGGTAGGTGAACTAGATGACCTAATAGGTCTTTTCTTTCTCTTAATTTCTATAGTGCAAAGTACTCATGAAAGATACCAGACTGAAAGCACTGGAACCTGAAAAGGAAACCTTGACAGTCTACATACAGCAGATCCACTCACTCCCCAGGGAGTTTTAACAGCTAGGAAGGGCTTAACTCCAAATTTCAGTCTTTATTCCCAAGCTCCCCAAATTCTTCCATTGCCTCCATAAGAAAAACTGGCTGGCATCCAAGGAAAGAATGCTTGTTATTTGTCACAGTGAGGTCTGTTCCCTGAAGATGGTCACTGTCATTCACCTTATCTGCAAAACTCATTAAAAACTATAGGAAGGTATATTCAACTCTGCACCTAGAAAGAGCCAGCCTGGTTTCAACAGGGAATGATTTGTGTTAAACCACTGGTAGAATGGAAGAAATATTTCCTGTTTTTAAACTCTTCAGGGTCAAATTCATATTGAGAATTGCCAGAAAATCAAATCTGATTGCCTGTCAGTTGGCCAGCTTTTGGGAAGATGGTGCTAGGGCCTGTGTGTTAGAGAGAGCAGAGTATGAAGATTCTCTTCTTTTTTATGTTCAAATGTGCTAAAATTTAAAGATACTTAAGCACATAACTGCTTTTGAGATAGGCATTGATATCCCTTAGGTCACTAGGTTGTCTTTTCCACCTACAATTCATCTTCAGGAGAGCAGGATTTTTTATTTTAAATGGCATGCCTCAAAAACATCTGAAAATGATTTACAAACTGTTCTTTAAAGATGTGTATATGTTTGATTTAAAACTTTCTGGGCATGAAGAAGCACTTTTCTGTCAGCCCAGTGGCTGACTAATATATAATATTTATTCTTGCTGTTGGAGATTTGGAAGAGATTCCTAGCCTGTCCCTAGGTTATTTTGGTTTGGGGATAGCTTGATAGAAACAATATAGAAGTGCAAGCAAATGTAAAGAAAGAAATACAATTACAGAGGGTAAGAAAAGGGAATTAATGCTTTATTTGTGATGTTAAGAAGTATTTCATTCTGACTAGGAAATTGACATTCATATCTACAAAAGTCCATCTAATAAGGGGGAAGTCCTCCCTCAATCTGCAGAGAATAGATGTGTATTTTGCAGCTTATACTTGGATCTGAATTTAGGTATAAGAATGCCACTGAACAGCCATCAAGAGATACAGTAATCTTTGGAATATACCTTTTTAAATGCCACATTGGATCTAAATGTAAGGGTTATGCAAGTATTTAAAAGAAGAAAGAAAAGCTAACCAACTAATCCTAAACTAAAATAAACCCTGAACAAAAAGACTAGAGGCAAAGAGCAGTTTACAGCACTGTGAAAGATCAGCCACAGCAACCATAGGACATGTGCCACAATCCAGCAAAGGTGAAGTATATAAAAGTAGACAAGTGTTCCTCTATGAGTACAGTGACTTAAGGTTTTATACTCCATATTAACAGTAACTGCTGCCTTGCCTTTCTGATCAGACAGTTGGCAAGGATTAGCTGGGTAGTTCTTTAAAAACACATTGCAATCTATTGCAGTCCATAAACTGAATCCAATCATGTTAACCAGATCAGATTTTTTATTTGTTATGTGTTATGTGAAGGGACTATAAAAGTTTTCAGGTTACTGCACCACTTTGAAGCTTTTAGCCTTTTTATAAAACTGTGCATAATATTAAATGGATGTAAACCTACCTTTGTCTTCTTAGAATTATATGGGTCTGTTCATGAGCCTAAAGTCAACAAACTTGATTTTGTGTAGTTTTCTCTCTGATGTAGCTACTTGATCTCATACAGTGTGAGTGCAGCTGGCAAAGGAGTACACATAGAAGTGCACTCCTGTTGCATTAGTATAAGAGCACACCCAAACTGGAACACAGTGGAAAAGCAGGATTTTATTTCTAAGAGGTATTAAATAACTAACCATTGCAAAGACATTGTAGAAAGAGATTTTTTCTACAGTTTCTTCTTAGACTTTCTTTCACCTCAAGATGGATCAACAGATCTAAACCAATAAATCTCCACTAACTTTACCAGGGCAGTGCCATTTTTGCACTGTCTGAGGATTGATTCCTTGTATTTAATTACTCAATGTCCTTCTGTTCTTTTTCCTAAGGTGTACTACTGTCGATCATTAGCCATTGCTTTTATTGAACAGACAGTCTTACAAAGATACCATGACTACACTCATGATCCCAACATGCCACCTACTCTGCAGCCTGTGCTTAAGAATCTCAGTGCTCTGTATGGACTCTGGTCTTTAAGTAAACATCTAGCTGTGCTCTACCAAGGTGAGATTATCTGCCTGAGTATAATGTGTTTGTTACTTTACACAATCACAGACTGTTAGGGGTTGGAAGGGACCTCTGGAGATCATCTAGTCCGATCCCCCTGCAAAGGCAGGAGAACCTAGAGCAGGTTGCACACAATGATGTCTAGTTGGGTTTTGAATATCTCCAGAGAAGGAAACTCAAACACCTCCCTGGGCAGTCTGGGCCAGTGCTCCACCACCCTCAAAGTAAAGAAGTTCCTCCTCATGTTAAGATGGAACTTCCTATGTGCTAGTTTTTTCCCATTACCTCTAGTCCTGTCACTGGGAACCACAGTAAAAAGACTAATCCCACCCTCCTGATACCCAACCTTTAAGTACTTATAAATATTGATAAGATCCTCCCTCAGTCTGCTCTTTCCCAGGCTAAACAGCCCCAGCTCTCTCATCCTCTCCACATAAGAGAGGTGCTCAAGTCCTCTAATCATTTTAATAGCCCCTTTTTATGAAAGTCCTAACTTGGCAGTGAGAGGAAATCCTAATTAGCTTTTAGATTTGAGCATATTCTTATTGCTTGTGTAGTATAAAACAGTCATTCTGGACAAAACTTTGGGGAGCAGAAATCTGGAGCAACGAACTAACCCAAAAGACTCTCTCTTAGCTTAGAGGTGATGCAGAGCTCACAAGTTTTGCTGTGGGCTAATACTGAGGGCAGAGGATGGGGGATAGGCAGCAAGATGCTGTAGTGTAGCTTGCTAATGCAAATTGTTCCAGATGCCTTAAGACTGACAATTCTGCAGTCAACTCATTAACAGTCAAGCCAAGAGCATCTATTTAGTCCTGTGAATACTGAACTGATTAACTCCTGTGTAATAGGATTGTATTAGTGTAATATTAACTGGCAAAAGCTGCTTTGTGTATGTATTTGCAGGTGGCTATGCTTCAGGTGAGCAGGCTGGGAGATTTATTCAGAATGCTATTCTGGAGCTCTGCTACAAGGTAAGCTTTCAATATTGTTTGGTGTGATTAAATAATATTTAATATTATTTAATACAATTAATACTATTTAGTATTAATAGTAATATTTAATATTAGTTAATATAATTAATTGTATTTAGTATTAGTATTTAATATTATTTAATACAATTAATACTATTTAGTATTAATAGTAATATTTAATATTAGTTAATATAATTAATTGTATTTAGTATTAGTATTTAATAATATCTAATATAATTAATAATATTTAGTATTAGTAGTAATATTTAATATTAGTTAATATAATTAATTGTATTGAGTATTAGTATTTAATAATATCTAATATAATTAATAATATTTAGTATTAGTAGTAATATTTAATATTAGTTAATATAATTAATTGTATTTAGTATTAGTATTTAATAATATCTAATATAATTAATNAATAATATTTAGTATTAATATTAAATAATATTTAATATAATTAATCATATTTAGTATACAAATACTAAAAAGAGATGTATTCTGTACTTCAAGGGGTAAATTAAATATGACATCAATAGTTTCTGTAAACTTTCTGTCAAGTTTAGTAACTCATTGTTACCAAAAACATGGAAAACAATATATCTTAAGAAAAGAACACTCTCATTTCTGGCCCTACAATCTTCATTGGAAAGCCAGTGAAATAGTGAAGTCTAGTTCTATTTATTCCATTATAGTGTTAGCTCATGACTTTTTTCTTTCTTAACACAAAACCTTTTCAGACTGCATTATATATTATTCACAGGTAAGCAAATTTTCAAAGAATTTGGATGTTAACATTTTTTAAGTTCAAAAATACATGTTTTTATGTGTGTAGACAGTGCCATCTTGGTTAAAATGTGTTTTAAAACCCATAAGCAAAGGGGAAAAACCTTTAAAGTGCAGTCTCTTTTGGCAATTAACCTGGGAGGAAAAAAGCAGAATAAATCTAGACTTTTTCTTGTGGATTTTCTGAAGTTCCCAATAAGTGGTACTTTATGAAAATAATCTTCATGCTGCTCATAGTTCACAGGTAACCATAGACAACTCCAGAAATTACCAAATGTGTGTCTTTTGTTTTGAAACAGTTGAAAGATGATGCAGTTGCCCTGGTTGATGTGTTTGCTCCTCCTGACTTCATTCTCAACTCTCCCATTGGTAAAGCTAATGGAGAGGTAAGAAAACCCATTTTAAAATTTGTAAGTTTAATCATTAAGAAGTGTATTGGCAGTAAATAGCCATAACACATTCAAGACACTTTGCAGCTACAAGAGAAAAAAGAAGATGCTTTTTTCAGTGGAAAGTACAGAAAATGACATTTTGCATTTGCTGGAGATAGGCTTCAGTGGGAAACTCATACAGTATTGCTATTTTGCTCTTGTGGCCATTTGTGCTGATAAACAACAATAAAAATTACACCATCTCCTAAAATGCCTTAAGGAATAATCTATCTTTAGTCTACAGCTTAATACCTTTGAGAAGTAGTCAGGTGTATTTCCTCTCTGCTGAGGACTATTGCTGCTTATTTTGGTGTTCATATTACACCCAGGCTGTGTGTTGTGCATAGAAATGGTGTAGAAATTATGTCTTTTAATTCTTCATAAAATTATTTTAATAAGAGAAAGGAAAATATAAAACCTGTTAAAAATTATATAAGAAACTGCACAATTATTTGAGTATTCTCTTCATCCAGTGAGAATTCTAGGATATGACAAGAGTATCTTGTCCTAACCAGTGCAAGGTACAGCATGACCCAAGGATTCTCAGTAATCTTGAGCACAGACTTGAAGGATGCTGTTTTGTTTGCTTTAATGGATATATAATCCTTCCTCATTAAGATTGACAGATATTTTTTAGTGTAGTCTAAATTACACAAAGCATGAGTTGAATCAAGAGCATAAGAGTGGCCATACTGGCTCCAGCTCACAGAATACTCTGTAACTGACAGTGGCCAAGGAGAACACTGTATGAAACAGATGAAATACTGAGATGTTCTTTCCCTGGTGTCTCAGCTGTTGGCAGTTGGTGGTTTAAGAGATACCTCATGCCATAGGTTGTATTTGCATCATTCTGTTCTATAGCCAGAGAGGTATTTATCCTCCATTTATCTTTCCCATCCATTTTCAAATCCTGCTCTCTTGTAGCTTCCATGGCACCATAATTTCTATAAGTTAATGATAAGTATTATGAAAAAATGCTTCTTAGTCACAGTCCATATACAACTTACTATCTGTGAGGGCCTTTTTATTCCTCTAACAGGCCTTGTT
Organism: Bucco capensis; assembly: GCA_013396975.1. Classification (NCBI taxonomy): domain Eukaryota; kingdom Metazoa; phylum Chordata; class Aves; order Piciformes; family Bucconidae; genus Bucco; species Bucco capensis. Next base: position 740,480 of record VWZO01018191.1, on the reverse strand, counting down.
TTCCTTGTCTGTATCTTTCCTGGTTCTGCTATATCCTTTCTGAGGTGGCAGAACCAGACCTACAAGCAAGATTCTAGATTTGGGTTTACTAGGTCATAGTCCTTCTTTCCTTCTCCCCCCCCCGCCCCGACATATTTAAAGGTAATTCAGGCTTTGTGGCTTGCCCATGAGAGGCCAGATCCTGCCTCTTTCACTGCTGTAAGGAGCTTACAGCAGCAGCATGCATTTTGCTACTCAAACATCTGGCCATTCTCTAGCCAGCCTTCCAAAAGCAAACCTCTCTGCTTGGTGCTTGGCCAAGAGAGCAGATACCATCAGCATATCCCCAGGCAGCTCCTGCCCCACCAACACCACTACTCCCCTTAACCCATCACCAGAACCTCACATGAGACCCAGGCAACACACAGAAGGGCTCATCCTCACTGAGGATGCACAGCCAGTGCNAAAGGGTTGTCAGCCATTGGAACAGGCTGCCCAGGGAGGGGGTTGAGTCACCATCCCTGGAGGTGTTTAAGAGACAGCTGGATGTTGTGTTGGGGAGCATCATTTAGTGGGGTGATAGGGCTAGGAAAAAGGCTGGACTTGATGATCTTCAAGGTCTCTTCCAGCTGGAACTGTTCTATGATTCTAAATAGCTCTGTTTCATTCCAAAGTCTCAGCAAACCAAAATTTTTGCTTATTGGCCAACCCTACTGAGCAGGACCAAGCTGTGGGATAACTCTTATGCAGAGACTAGTGTCACAGTATGGTAATTTGGTTTAGACCCTGTGGAGAATCACTAGAACCTGGGGAGACTGCCAGAAGTTTGACAGCATTGCTGACTCAAGTTTACTCAATGCTTTTCAATATTTTCTGTCTTCATGGATGAAGTTGTCCATCGTTCCCATGGTGATCAAGCAATACAGAAGGAAGCCCAGATGTTTCTAGGGAGATGCTGACCTAACAGAACAATTACTTTGGTAACACAGGCTCTACAAATAAAGGAGGAAAGGCTAGATTCACATCTTCAGCCACCTTGACAAGAGGGCAGTAATCATCACTGGAACCTTTGTTTCCATTTGCGTAGATTTCTGAGGATTAAATTAATGAAAGAATTCATGGAAGGGAAGGCCCAAAGGTAACTCTAAGAGAAGGAACATTGTAAGAATGTTAAGAATCTCTGTATTGGCCAAAAGCCCATATTCACTCATTATTCTGTCTTGTAAGAGAAGCTGTAAGCAAATGCTATAGAGGCAGAAGTATAAAATATGGTGCAAGTACAGAGTGATCCATTCCTAGAATACTACCCCCTTTCTAACAGCCAGCTGGAGATTTCTTATCATCAGCTGATAAATCTGTCAGGTAATGGATTTGGCTGGCTCTTAGCTTGCACAAACACAGAAGCCACAGAGGCTTATTAGCATTAGAGATTAATATTAGGAGTATAATATGTGAGACATGCAGCTAGGACTCTAAACACTATTGACTTCTTTGGGTACTAAATATTTGCTAAGGTTTCATTGAGTCATATTGAGAAAATAATTTCAAGCATTGCTATCCAATCCCTGTTCTGCAGAACTCAGGAAGGTTTTCTGAACTGCCTCTTAGTCTGTGGTTTTCAAACTGTGTAAATATTTTCAACTGAGATTTGAAAAAGGCTGCCACTCTCTCACTCAAAGAAAACACTTAATAAAGCTCCTTGTCTCCTGACTGTCTATATTTAATTCTCTAGTCATTGCTGCCTTTGCAACTTCTAAAAACCAGTGCAAACATTTTAGTAAGAATTGCAGTATAGTAAAGAACAGATTAGCCAAGCATAACAAGAACATGAATTTAATTCAGAATAACCTGTGTTGTACTGCAGTGGAATGTCTTGCACCAGGAGCCACAGATCCTTACTGGAGCAGAAGAAACATTTCCAAATTAGTTATGGGCAGCTTTAAGCACCAAATAAGAACCTAGATACTCTTTAAAAGAAACTTTGATGGTATGGATATCTATTTCCCCATAGAAGCTTTGCCAATCTCAGCTTGAGTATGCAAAGTTATCACCACATGTATTCCCAGGTTAATTAAAAATTATTAGACAAGATTAAATCAAACTTGAAATGGAATAAACAGTTACCAGTAGCCCATGTAATCAAAGTTAAATATACATTTAATATTAAATATTTCAATATTTATTGAAATCATAAATATATAGAGCCAAGCAAGCCATCTATTGGTGTAGAAGAGATGCTTCTCACTTTACATCACTGACTGCTTTTATACTACATTAATATTGTATTACAGTGTACTCCAGCCTACTACTGAAAATGTGGCATCTTTCTATAATGTTTTTTTTAAGTGTTAAGCTTCAGTTAATTATAAACTGCCAAATATTGCTAAAATAAGACTTTTGCAGAATTTACTTATACCTTTTTTTTTTTTTAACCATTCCACATAAAATGACAAATTGATAAAGATGATGAATTAACAGTCTGCTTCTGAGAGAGGAATTTGGTATGCTGAGATCAAACAGTTCACATCTGGGAGAGAAGTTATGTTACTTTCCAGAAATGTATTGAAATAAAGGTAAAACCAGACATGCACAAGTGCTTTCAGACACAGTCTTCAGGTTTGGATGGAGCAAAGATTAGCTTAATATAACCTTGTTTCCAAATTTCTACCTTTGTTAATCCAACTCATGTCAAGTTGAAGACAAGAAGTTATGAAGGTTGCTGGTTTCCTGCTCTTAGGCCAAGGATGGGCTAAATGATTTACACAGATGTCTGATGTTTACAGTACTTTGAAATTTTGTGCTTTACTTTTGTGTTTATTCTTGCCTGTACATAATTATTCACATCTGTGATCTAAAAATTCAATCACTGTCTCATATCAACCCGTAAGATAATTTATCTTGCCGAAGTCGTCTTTGGTTTATTTTCTGTATGAATTAATCTTTTTTATTATTATTACTTTGCAGTTATATAAAAATATGTGGACAGAGATCCTTCAAGGCAACAAAGCTCTGAACAGACCTTCATGGTGGGCAGAATTTTGTGTTAATAAACCTGTTATAGGCAGGCTGAGGTCAAGATTGTAAACCAAACAACTTGCAAGAAGCTGGATGGGCCTGGGATGGATACTGTATTTCAAACATCAGGAGGAAAGGAAAGCATGTGTCAAGCACTGAAAATGAAAGAGATTTTTGTAGAGAAGTGCCAAGTTTTAAGATAACTTTGAAATCAAGTCCAACTTGGTCTCAGGGACTGTTAACATAATAGTGGCAGGAGCAAGAGCAACACATCTGTGCACTATTCATATTTACTCAAATGAAAAAAAAAATGAAGATTCATTATGATCACTGCTTCGTGAAGTTCTTTCTACAAAAGAAATGTTCAAATCAGTCTCTTGACTTTTGTGTCGTATTACAGAAGGTACACAATTAAAAAGTATTTCCCACCAGGGATTAGGAATAAGCTAAACAAAAGCAAAATAAAAGAGAAATTGAAGAAAAAAGAAAAACAAAACGTCAAGAACACCAACAGTGATAATCCTGTGTTAAGGGATGGGAGTCATTTCCAACAGCCCTTTTGAAGCCTGGGAAGCTCTTCTGATTCACTTCATATGTCTCTCTATTAAACTACTTGATTCCTCTTCAAATGCAGGAGGGAGCTGGGATTTCAGATAATCGGTCTTGAAATTGTGTATAACTGTAGATAAAATGAATTGAAACCAACTTGTTTATACATCTTTTCTAAAGAAAAATGAATGGTAATGCAAATTGAAAAGTCTTCTACATGTTCTGGTTGGTTATAACCTTTTCAGTACTGAAAAACCAGTATCAAGCCTTACATATATTGACAGACACAGAAATTGCAGCTATGTTTTAGGTCAGAATATATGTGAATTATTATAAATATGGTCCTACAGGAATATATGGCAGTGATAGGCATTATTGAATATTAGGATAGTTCTTTCAGTTATATTAACTATCAAATATTTTTATGCACAAGTGGAAGAGACACTAACAAAGCTTTGGAAATTCAAAATATTTTAGTTTAGGTATGCTGTCAAAATCGAATTCACTTTTTCCTCTATTGTATCTATGCACTGAAGTACTGTTAAAACCTAATTTCTGTTGCCCTTACTGTTGTGAGCAATCCTATCAAGCCAAAGAGATTATTTTATGTTAAAAAAATGAGTATTATTTATGGCTAATCAGGGATGAATTATGCTTTGGCCTATTAATTACATGTGATTTCAATATATGAGTGTGAATTCTATTTGAGCAGGATCAGAGCTTTGTCCTTGGGGGGTTTATAATTTCATCTGTTGTTCCAGTGTCAAGATATGAAAGTTTTAAGTCTTTACAGACTGCCACAATGTGACCAAGTAGCTCTGCAGAGGTTTCTTTGGTTCCATCTAAATATGACACAGCTCAGGAAACTTTTACTGGCTGGGGAATGTATTGAAAGGCCAGTGTTAAAAAGATTTCTGAGTACCTCAAGGTACATTTATTTACTCAACAGGTTTTTTCAAAGGTTTTCTTTGTATTTATAAGAGTGGAGAAAAAAAACACAGTATTAGGTGTTTTAATTGAACTCTTTTGCCTCTTTTAATCATGTCCAATAGGTGGCATCATCCCATGGAAAAAAAGAAATAGATCAATAGAGCTAAATACCTATCATTAGATATGGAATCATGGAGTCTCGTGGTATCTTCATCTATTTTATGTATCAATAGGGAATCCAACAAGTGTCTAGTGCAGACCTGGAGGAAATGCAAAGACTACATTATGCCTAGTACCCTGTGTGAGCACCAGGTTCTCTGGCAGTGAAAGGGGCACATGGGGAAGAGATCCCCTGCTACATAAAATGCAGAGACCAGTAGCACTGATCTGTCACTCCACATCCTGTACTACCAGTTGATCAGCAGCATTATTGCACCATCACTTCTGAGCTCCTGATAAGTGGTGTGGTCTTTCCCTGTCTCCTTCCTCACAGCTGCAAAACACAGCTGTGTGTAAATCCTCCATATAAACTGTAAGTCAATTTATGAGGCCTTTGTAGCCCAGAAGAACAAAAAACAAAGGTGTTTGGCATATAGCTTAAGCCACCTTCATAAAAAAAACAAACCCACATCCAAAACCTCTGAGAAATCAGCTATGTCACAGAACAGAAGACTCAGTAAGCCCCAAAGATACCCACCAAACACATAANAGTCTTATTTCTTATGCCTATTTAGTCAACATCCAGATTCCCTGATAAAAGCTGAGCCCCTCTGTGCTGATAAGGACTGTACAAGCCAACAGCAAGGTGTGCTGTTTGTTCTGAAAAGCTGCTAGCTTCAACTAGAGCAAGCACTGCAGAGAGTGCAGTGACAAGAACATGATTCTGGGCAGGCAAAATAGGACACTCAGTAAAATAACACACTTATGGGCACTGATACAAACTGTCACACAGCTTGCACTAAACTGAGAACTTCATGGGAGCCTAGGATACCCACAAGGTTAATAGCAGGAGTTAGGGACCTGAACACCAAAGCTGAAATAAGGAAAAGCACACCAGGGGTGCCATGAGGCCTTGGGCATTTACTCTTCATAACACCACACATCTACCTAGCCCCAGCCTTGGGGTGATGGTGGCTGCTGAAGAGACTCAAGGGAGACCTTACCAGTCTCTACAACTACCTGAAAGGAAGTTGGAGTGAGATGGAGTAGGTCTTTTCTCCAGGGTTAAGAGGGGGAGGACAAGAGGAAATGGGTACAACTTGCAACAGGGGAGGTTTAGACTAGATATAAGGAGAAATTTCTTCACTGAAAGGATTGTTAAGTCTTGCAATATGCTGCCCAGGGAGGTGGTGGAGTCACCATCCCTGAAGGTGTTTAAGAAATATTTAGATGCAATACTTAGGGACATGTTTTAGTGGCAAGTTAGTGATAGGTATGGTTGGACTTGATGATCTTAGAGGTCTCTTCCAACCTTAATGATTCTGCTCACCAAGACTGTCTGCAAGCTCCATGCAGGTATTCATCAGCTGTTGGGCTTTATGTGCTGCCAGAAAAGGCTGTCTCCGTTTACTCTTACAGTCAGCACAAGGCCACAGTGGAGCAAAGGCAGGGCCAGAGCCACTCTGCACTTAGTATTAATCAAAATTCTAGTATTTCCTGTGTGAATATCAGGATAAACATGCTTTAGTCAGTTATGACTATAAATTTTCTGACCTGTATGTTAAGTCAGACCTGTGTAATCAAATGACTAAACTATCTTTTTGCTCTGAAGTCAACTATAAGCCAAAGGTTCCAGAGGTCTTCTATATCCATCTTCTCATAGCAGCAGAAATTAAGTGCAAACTTGCATAACTGCAGCATGGAGGGAGATATAAATCATGGAATTTGGCATCCAGTTATCTACTAAATCATAGGACACTAATTCAACAACTACCACAAGATGTCATTATTATGTGCAGTTTGTTCCCCTTTACAGAACATCAAATTAAAAGAGGCCTCTGGCAGAACAGGAAAGTCATTTCCTTCACAGTTCAAATGCCAAATAAAGTTGCATGTGTCATTTCCACTTGGTTGGGGAGCTGGGTCAAAGGCTGTCAAATAGCTTCAGTCCAAACCAATTAGGCCATGAGAATCTGTCCTTTCAAGCTGCCACATAAGGCAGTTAAATCTGTCACCAGAAAGTTGGATCCAAGTAGGCCTTAAAGAGCCCCAAACTTAGCCCTTCCCCTGTGCCCATGAGGGCTTGTCTCCTTGATAGTGGCATTTTCCTTCATTCTGACTTGGTCAAACCACCTATCTGCCTAGGCTATTTCAAAGTGATTTCCTTTGTAATATGATATTTCTGCTGAGGTGATTCAGGTGAAGCAAAAAAATCTCTTTTCTGTCATTTGCATTAGGACATTGAATACACACACCTGCCTTGCTGCTGTGGCAAGATAAATACATTAGTATTTCACATCACCTTTTGCAGGAGGAGGCTTAGGGAGCCATATGGAAGCCCTTCCATCTTTCCAGCTGCAGTTCTGGGGATGCAGCTTTCCCAGAGGTGCTTTCTTTCTGCAGAGATAAGTAGACTTCTACACTGCCATTTCTGCCTGAAAACCCCTTTCCCACTGCAATTAATGATTTATCATGTGTTCTGCAGGGTAGCAACTTTCTCTTCTGTTTGCCTTCATTCCTGTATTTTCTTTACTGACTTAATGTGCTTTCAAATCTGAGTGTTGACTGAATAGCAGCACATTCTGTCACCACAACCAGTCTCTCAGATGCAGCCACATGGACATCATGGAGGACTTTGTTTCCTCTTGTAGCTCTGTACCTCCACAGGCCTTAGCAATGTTTTGTTATTCCCAGTTCTCATTAGCCTTGAGCTCAGATCCTTTTAGCTCGGTTCACTGGCCTGAGGAGCAGCAGAAGCAAAGGAAGCTCGCTGCATGAGACATCCATGTGACAGTATAATCTGAGACAGGCAGATCCAGCCAAGGGAAGGTCAGCTGGGATCACAGCAGGCTGCCCACAACACTGTCAGTGGGAACAGAAGCAGAAAGCTTCACTCTTCTCCAAGCAAGTCAAGTCTCAGGTTTATCAAATGCAGAGCATTTCACATCATTTCATTTCACAGAATCACAGAACACCTACAGCTGGAAGAGACCTTGAAGATCATGGAGTCCAGCCTTTTTCCTAACCCTATCACCCCACTAAATGATGCTCCCCAACACAACATCCAGCCATCTCTTAAACACCTCCAGGGATGGGGACTCAACCACCTCCCTGGGCAGCCTGTTCCAATGGCTCACAACCCTTTCAGTAAAGAAATTCCTCCTAATATTTAACCTGAACCTCCCCTGGCGCAGTTTCAATCCATTTCCCCTTGTCCTATCACTCTCTACCAGGGAGAACAGACCAATTCCTGCCTCCTTACAACCTCCCCTCAGGTAGTTCTAGAGAGCAATGAGGTCTCCCCTCAGTCTCCTCTTTTCCAGACTGAACAGGCCCAGATCCCTCAGTCTTTCTCCTCATAAGGCTTATGCTCTAAGCCCTTTAGCAGCTTGGTAGCCTCTGTACTCTCTCCAGCACCTCAATCTCCCTCAAAGAGAGTTGAATGGTTTTTTTTCCTGAGAGCACTGCTCTCTACCTTGCCTTTTGCTTTCCCAAATTTTTGCAGTCTGGTTGCATTTGTTCAGCATTCCCACAGCAGGAAGCTTTCTTTAATAAATACAGTTTCCATGAGGAATTTTTTTTCCCCCACTGTGTTTGTCAAACAACAGACCAGCAAGTCTACAGCTAGAAAAAGTGGCAATGAATTTCCTGAAGAAGATTTACATTTTTTCCCCATTTTATTTGGAAACTATGGCTAACTGAGATTTGCAGAAGACTCTAAAGACCCAACATCAGTGAGCAATTACAAACTTCATCTGCCCCTGTTCCTCCATCCTCCTGCAGAGTGCCCACCCCAACTCATTTCACATGCTTGTCATCTCTGTGCTCATAGCTTTGCTAAAAATTTGCTTTTGCCAAATCATGAAATAGCCATTGCTATTCCTCATTTTATGCTAAGAATATTTTTAAAGTGTAAGTTCTTTGGGGGAGAAAATGCCTCAACTCTTAAAGGCAGTTTTGTTAAGAAGGGCAATTGCTTGCAGTGTCTGTGCCACAAAGACTTAACCAGCAGCTGGAAAACATAGAGCTCAAGTTTTGTCAGATCTGTGACTGATAGAGATATGCCTCATGTTTTCAATAAGTGATCTGTGGGCCAGGACATATTCTAAATCATCCAGATAGCATAGAGCATATACTGGCACTGCAACCTCCACAAGGTCTTTTAGGGCAACATCAACAATGGAAAAGCATTACCTGAGAACAAAACCTCTTTATACAATACAATACATTGTCAAGAGTTAGGGCTGGGTCAACCACCAACCCAGGGACAGGTAATCTCTATTATCCCCTTTTTCCCCCACTCCAGGGAGGAAAGGGAGAAATTAACAGAATGAGATTTGTGAATTGGAAATGAAACTTAAACTACTTTAATGAAAATAACAAGAAGAAATTGAAGAGTATATACACACACACACAAAACCAATGCCAGGACCAAGCCTCCTTTGATGGTAACTACCTCACCACTGATGCTGTAGCAAAAGGACTTGAGCAGCAGCTGGGACCCAGGCTGAGGAGGCTGGATCCTGGAACTCAGGAACTCTTGAATTGAGATGGAAGGCAGAATGAGTAGAGTCCTGTAGCAACAGAGCTGGGCTGCTGATCCTCTCAGGGCTCAGTCTTCCAGGATTGAAGACAGAACACAGAGAATCCTAAGAAGCAGAGCAGCTGATCTTCACAAGGCTTAAGTACTCAACCTTCTGACTCAGACCTCTCCTTATAGATGCTAGTTGTTCATTAGCTGAATTAAGAGCCTGTTTGCTTGATCTTAGGCCTCATGCAAGAGATCCCAAGGTCCATGCTCAATATCAAAGCCTCAAGGACTGAATATGACCTATATGGCATGGAGTACCTTATTTTGACTCAAACTAGGCCATACATTATTCTTGGAAAATGTAAGAATCAAACCAGGAATCTATAGACATCATTCCCTATGGCAAAAAGATGAGCTGTGATGACAAAATTTATAAGGAGGCAAAAAGAAAAAAGTGCTCACCAAGTAGTTCTGCACTCTATTTACATGCTTTTATCACTGGGATGTGATGAAATACTTAGTAGTCCTTTAGTAACCCAGGAGGATGTTAAGCAACACGTGTTATGGTAAACACTTTAAAATCAGCACACCCATGTAATTGGAAACAAAAGATGATGAAGGCTTGACTAGGAAGACTTGACTGGCCTACTCATACTCATTTCTGTTAGATTTAAGATTATCAAAGAAATTCCACCAGAAAAGAGTTGGCTGGATAGTACACCAAAGTTTTTAAAGGACAGAGAAGTGGTGAACATGATTCGATCACAAGGGAAACAATGGAACATTTGAAAGGGGATTTAATTAATAAAGTAATTAGCACATAATAATACAATAAATATCAATTATAAGATCTAGTTATAGGTGCCTCTTCTCACAGCAGGGGGGTTGGACCAAATGACCTCTAAACATCCCTTCCAACTCTAACCTTTCTGGGATTCTGAGTCTATATGATCAATCAGAAATTTTATAGAAAATAGACTTTTTTAGACAAACTTGATTTCATTCTTGGAGGAGTTCCCAAGTACTCTCAAAGTCTGTTTTTTTAATAGATGTAACATGTAATGTGCACGTTTACCTCTAAGACACCACAGTGAGTGTTACATGACACTATGTGTAAAAACCAAGCATCCTTTCTAGCAGTAAGACACACTTTAATTGGGTTAGGAACTCCCTGACTGACAAGAGCTCAGAAAGCTGACAGTGGAGAAGTCATTGTGTGTGCTTTAGGCAACTTGTTAAGGATAATCTTAGACCTGCCACTGCTTATTCTTTGTCTTGGTGAGCTCAAGTAATTGTAAAATCTCTTTTATTAAAATGTACAGAGTCAGTGGATTGGTAAATAAAGATTAAAACTGACTTGACATGCAGCATAGTCTGAATTGCTTAATAAGATTAAAACCAGGCTGGTTTTGCTCACTCAAGTGTGCAACAACTCCTTCAAAAATATAGGGATAAAGAGATATTTTGTTATTTCTAGGTTAGACTGAGCTGATTTAATGACACTCAAAGAAGCACTTTTTTTGGAGGGCAGTTCAAACAGCACCAGCTGTTCTGAAAAGGAAATTTCAAGGATCTTAGTACAGCACATAACAAAACCATAGACTTGTTTGGTCATCCCAAATAATATGTGTATATGCACACACTTTCCTCCAAAGTAAACTATTTCCTTCTCCTCTGCACTGGCTGATTGTTCTCACCAGCAACTGATCTGGATTGATTGTATTTGGGAGAGAATGATGTGTTTTATAATGTTTTAAAAGGTTACAAGAGTATCACAGGACTAAGAAAACCTATGTTCTCTTACAACCTTGACATCATCAGAGAATTGTTTCTTGTGTAATCCCAGTTTTAAAAAAGCCACATCAATGTTAGACCCATAAAAATGCAGGAATTCCCTGCCTGGAAAATGGCTATGATGTTGTGGAAAGTGAAAAGTTGTATGAGGAACTCTGTGTCTGTGCTTGCAGAAACCAGGTGCCAAACCACTGCTTCCTCAGGGCACCAACCAGCAAAGGATGCAAAACAAGAGCAACCACATTGATTTCAAAGCTGGAGAAAAGAGTGCTACAGCAGGAAAGTGGACAAATCTGATGCTTAGCATCAAAGTAATGCTGTCAAAAAGGAGCTTAATGAATGATGTGGTTATGATATAATCACCTTGTCCTAAAGTGGAAGAAAATGTTGAATGTCAATACAAATCTAATTTATGTCCAATTGCTAGGGAGAGAGTTAAGGAAATGGTTTACTTTGGAGGAAAGTGTGTGCATATACACATATTATTTGGGATGACCAAACAACAGTCTATGGTTTTGTTATGTGCTGTACCAAGATCCTTGAAATGTCCTTTTCAGAACAGCTGGTGCTATTTGAACTGCCCTCCAAAAAAAATGTACTTCTCTGAGTGTTATTAAATAATGATTTTTTTTTTTAAGCCCACACAAACACTTGGCTTTTTCCATCTAGTTTATCACTGATGAGTGTTTGAAAAGTCCACAACTGAGCACTGGCTGTGTTTCACTAGTGTGATGGAAGAGCCAGGAAAAACATATCTCTTGGGGAGTATTCCCAGTTGTAAATTTATTTTTGAGACATATAGGGTGGAATTGTAGTTCTCTCTCTGTTTTGTTCTCTGTACAAATTCTTATTAAAAGAATGTCTTCCAGCTCCACAGAAACTGCATATCCTGTCCCAGTCCTAAAGCTGTGGATAATTCCCACAGCCAGAGGCACAGGGCAGTGGCAGCACATTTTTTACCAAGTATTTCTGTAGAAACTCTATTTTTCCCACCTGAGGAAGGATGCCACCATCTGATCTCTGACAAGGTGATAAAAAGGGTGACTAAGGCACTGAGGGAGCAGCAGCAGCAGCTCAACACAGGAATATTCACACAGTTGAGCTATGCTCTAGGGTGGATGAAAAGCACACATGTTTTTCCACAGCAGCCAGTTGCACTGAGCGTTGTCCATCTACACAGAATCCATTGGAAAGGATCCAGTCAGAGCTGCTCTTTGGTCTCACTGGTGGGCTCTTTTCTGTGTGGCCCCACAACAGGCACCAGATGATACTTTGGAGGTGGTGCAGTGCTCTCCTGCTCTACTTCAGGGAGAGAAATCTGCTCTTAGCCTCCATAGTCCTTCATGGTTATAGGGAAAGCATGTGTTCAGGGAATTTCACTCCATGTTTTTGGCTCTTTTGTTTTGGGTTTTATCTGGGTTTGTTGTTGTTTTTTTTTGATGGGGAGGAAGAACTAAAGAAAATTTTACCTTTCTATCTATNGGTCCCTTCCAACCCTAACCATTCTATGATTCTGTGATTCTATGATCTAGCAGGTTGTTTGTTTTGAGAAGCAAGGAACCAGGCACAGCATTACTTAACCATGTTGTAGTTTCTACTCCTCAATGTCCATTTTCTGGTGTCTCCTCACTATATTTCAGTTGTGAGGCCAGTTCCACAAGCAAACTTGGAGCATTTGCAGTTTTATTTCTGTTGCCAGACTCCCTGTTCACTGTGGGAGGATGCCATATGCAACCAGAGGATGATTCTCCTCTGTGTTAAGAAATAGTCCTGGCACTAAACTGTTTGAGTCATCTTTCTGTTTTGTTTGACTTCTCCCATAATAATATCCAAAACTTGATTCACCAGCTACTCTCAGAAGACAGGATTTTAGATGTATAAACAAAAACAAAAAAACAACAACTTTTGGTTTGTTTTTTTTTTCATTTTAACCTAAGAAAGTCCAAAGCTGAAAGGGTCATGCTGCATTTTGCTTCAATTGAGGTTAAAGAGCAAAAACTTCTACAGAAAGGTACATTTTATAGCTGTTCAATTTGCAACATGATTGATTAGGGCTTGTTTGATCTGGAGGGAACATGGTAGCATCATCATTAGTAGTGAGGTGTGTCTTACCACTTCTCAGAACCATATTACCTCTGAATTACCAGAATGAGTCTCTCACATGTGTTCAAATTCCTGTTCAGAGATGCAATAGTTGCTCAAGAAAAACAATTAAAAGGTCTCATACAGATTATTCATTGATATTCCTACATCATAAGAGTTGAGGTGACTCAAGATGTCATCTGGTCAAATGCTGTTCTTCAAGACATGATTAACTATATCAGTGTTAGTCCTTAAATGTGATATTTTCTTGACTACAAATCCAACATTAATTTGTAATTAACACAGTGGAAGAGGCTGGTATGGCTGTTATTCTAGAAATCTAGATTTATTTCATCATAGGGTTTTGTAGATTCTTGGTGCAGGGAGGAGGAGAGTTTATTGTAGTGCAAGAGAGATGGAGCTGGAATCACAGACCAGTGTCCAACCATCCTAAATGCTGTACAAAGCCCTCAAAAATATATCTCCAAAACACTTGTGATTTAAGTAGAAGACAAGAAATAATGCACTATGAACAAACTAATCTGTCTGTACTGGATAACATCATGTGCAGCAATCTTTATGTTCCAGGTGTCATTTTTAGCCATTCTTTTTATAAACATGGTGTCAGGGGTCTTTAAGGGTGAGATGTCAAAGAAGTTAATGGGAAACTCCTTCTGAGAGCTTCCTACATTGGAAAAGAAGCTGATGTGAAAATAAGTAGCCAGCACTTGACATCAAGGATGACATCATGGAGGCTGGAGTAAATATCCTATCAGTGCATGAAAGCTTTCAAAATTAGGATTAGGCTCTGATGAGGCTTGAGAGTACAGACAAAAAATTTATGCTTAATCTAACATTGAAGGCAGTTGAAGCACACAGAAAACAAAGAACAGTGCTGGGAGAAAGTGCAAATCATCTCTTGCTTTTGGCACAGAAATGATAAGGTACATTTGCCAAGGAAATAATGGGTACATCATTTCATGAGTACATCATTTTATGTGTAGGTTTTATTTTATGAGAGAGAGAGAGAAGTCAATAGTTTTAAAGTTTAAGAACCAGACTGACTGACAGTAAGTTTTCATCCACAGTTTCTCTTTAAATCACTGTTTTAAGTAATTACATCTGTTGCAGTGTTTGTTCTGTTTTTTTTTTGCTTCCATATGTATCTAGGCAACACCTGGAATAATATTATTCTCTAAAAACTTCTGAAATCCAGTGGTTCATTGCAGCATGTTGCAACATTTTCATTTTCAAGATAGAGATTTCACACACACAGAGACACAGACACACAGTTACAAGACTCAATCCATGTATGTATGTTCAGATGGAAAAATAAGAATGTTAAGCAGGCTTAGTCAAATACTTTTCCCTCTGATTGTTCCTTCTTTTTGTCAGAATTCAGCCAGAAATGAATGTATAAAGCTAAGGGTATGTGTATGTATATTTTGTTAACACACAGTCATAATATTACCCCAGCAATCAGCTCCTTATGAAAGCATTACAAATGGCAAAGAGATAATAAGGAACTTTCTGTGATGTGGTATGTTAATTAGAATTATAATGAAGAATTATAAGACCATTGTCTCAAAAGCTTCACTGCAAAATGTGGGAGAGGGAATTCTCCTATTAGATCCAAGAATTGCAGCGAAACTGTGAGAGTATTTTACATTTTAAGTTTATGAAAGAAATAATTGGATAATCTAATTTGTCTGATGTGGTCGCAGTTGTATTTTTGAGTAATAAAGGCATCTAGGTGAATTACTGTTACTTTAACAAATGCATCCTACAGCAGATATGATCATTTTAATTTCCTCAAGATGTTTAGAGCTATTTCCTTTTAATTAAAAATCAGAGGACCTAATAGAACTTGCATGCCTGAACATAATTTGTTGATCTGTGGTTGCTATGAGAATATTCAGAGCTATAGATTGTCTGTGGATTAACCTATAGCTATGTAACCAAGAAATGCTTTGAAAAGCTTGAAGGTTTAATGCAAACTACAGTTTGATGCATACACCCTCTCTCATTACTTAAGCAATGTGTTTTAAGTGATTACACTGTACTAGTTCCACACTTCAAAGGCAAATTCTGTCTAAAGCCCTTCCTTATGAATTGTCCTACACAAACTCTGCCATGCAGGTCATGGAGTAGGGGAGT
This sequence comes from Bucco capensis, assembly GCA_013396975.1. Taxonomy (NCBI): domain Eukaryota; kingdom Metazoa; phylum Chordata; class Aves; order Piciformes; family Bucconidae; genus Bucco; species Bucco capensis. The sequence goes on along the minus strand of VWZO01018191.1, from coordinate 725,284 downwards.
GTGTGGCAAAGCAAACAAGTCAACATTCAAACCACACACAAAACCCAACTACTGCATAGTCTTTAGTAAGAAGTGGTCCCTGAACCAGAGGTTTTCAGCTTCTGAAGGGCCCAGGGACTTCAAGAAGCAGTAGCAGTCACCAGTGCATAAGAAACTGGCTCCACAGCACCAGAAGTGTGCACTGGCTGACTCCCTGCAGAAGATCCAGGACAAGAGCTCCCTAAAAGCAGTGCTTTGTTATCTATCCTCTTGCTGAGCCATAGCATGTGGGCAGGACACATTCACATGTCATCTGCTGCTCTAACGGTTTGGGAAGTGTCTTGTTTCTTTGTCCTCAGACAGAAGTCTGTGCATGGCAGGGTGTAAAACTGGTTAAGTCTGGTGAAGATCCCAGGTATGGGTTAAATCTGAGCAGCAAAGATGTGCACTTTTGGAATAGCAACAAGGGGAGTACAAAAAGAAAAGTTATGGTTTCCCTTCTAGCAGGAAGCATAAAGCATAAGGCATGGCCTGAACCCAGTGCCTCTGGCCATGTGGTTTAACAGCACCTGCCCATTCCCAGTTGTCCAGACAAGAACAACGTCTGCAGAGGGTTGGACAAAAACATCTGCACATCTCTCCATAAACACAGATTACCATATGCTACCAAATCACCAAAGCAGCCTGGGATTCAAGAGGAGGGCTTCTGATGAAAGCAGATGAAGAGTGTAGCAAAAACGTTTTAGCTATGTTAAAGTGTCACCAGAAGCAGATTTCTAGAATCATAGAATCCTGGAATGGTTTGGATTGGAAGAGACCTTGAAGATCATCTAGTTCAACCCCTCTGCCATGGACAGGGACACTTTCCACTAGGCAAGCTTGCTCAAAGGCCCATCCAACCTGGCCTTGAACCCTTCCAGGGCTGAGGCATCCATATCATCTCTGGGCAACGTGGTCCAATGTCTCACCACCCTCATAATGAAGAATTTCTTCCTTATACTCAATCTAAACATACTCTCTTTCAGTTTAAAAACATTGACTCTTGTCCTATCACTACATGCCCTTGTAAATGTCCCTTCCCATCTTTCCTGAAGGTCCCCTTTAGGTACTGGAAAGCTGCTATAAGATCTCTTGAGAGCCTTCCCTTCTCCAAACTAAATAATCCCAACTCTCTCAGTGTGTCTTCACAGAAGAGGTGCTCCAGATTGCACTGAATTGTTTACACAGCAAAGTATCAACTGACACAGCTGTTTTCCCTTTCCACTTGTCAAATTCCATTTTATTTTTGGTTATTTCAACATTCTGGTTATTTTGATGAAATACATTTTACCATATTGCTTAACTGATTTCCCTGATTTGCCTCGTGATTTCAAGGTACTGGGAAATGATTAAAGTCCCAAATAGGGATAAATTGGCACAGGTACCATTAGATCTTCCTGAATGGTGAAAGAAATAGGGTTTTACAGACAGAAGTCTTCTCTCTTAAGGGCTCTGCTAAAAGGAAGAAAGCTCTGCTCAGAGCTTCCACTTTGCAAAACTAAGTAATGTCCTCCAACAACACTACACCAGTGGCTCAGTATGATTGATCCAAGCTCTTCTTTGCCTATCACCTCTCCTAAATATATTCCTATCTCCAGGAAACCACATCTCAGAAACCACCACCCATCTGTTGCCAGCTGGCATTTTTGTCTCCGTAGAAGAGCCAGAAGACAGCCACGAAGGCTGAAAAGCAAGATTTCTGAGTTATGTGCAATTTTGGTCCAATTTGAACAACTACCATGGCTTTGTTTCTTTTTCTAATTTCCCACAAACAACTCAGAAAATCAGTTGCAGAAACACTGCTACATGGTATTCCAGAAACTACATTCCAGAATCCTCCTACTCCTTTGAAAGTAGCCTGCTATTTTGTCATAAGACTTCAAAAACACTACCTCTGGGTAAAATGAAGACATGAGAGAACAATGTTGAGCCCATCTCTTGTTTCTTCCCTTAATCATTTGCATATCTGCACCTTTTATAAGCTTACCTTCCTGTCCTACAGCACGTGGACCATACTGGTGGGCCACCAGGTCATACAGCTTGGCTCTAGTTTTTCAGCCAGGTTTCTTCTGCTGTGATGTTAATCTTCTCACATGGCTTTCCAATCCTTTAAACACCCAACAGGAGTCTTGTGTATCCAAAGTCATGTAATGAGGTGGCCCTATGGGAAACTTATGCCTCAGATCAGGTGACAAATACACATCTGTAAGCCTGCCTGGGTCACAGGAGGCCAAGATACAGGATCCTGTGATGGTGAAAGGAGTGTATATGGGTTGTAGAAGACTGGCAGTGCTGTGCTGAGGGTGTCTGAGATGCACTCACTAGAATATGTGCCTCTCTGAGCTAGTGTGTCAACCTGGTTTCCTGTATTTGAACTTGTATTCTGTCTCAGGAGTTCTCACATCTGGTCTATATGAAAAGGAAAAGCAAGACATTCAGTCACCCTGCAGCTAATCAAGCTACACAGATGCCACATAACCATTGGGATGCAGAGAGTCACGGCTCTTTAGCTGTCAGCCCCCAGACTTAAGCATGTGACAGCAAGTACAAGCCATTCAATGTCTTGCCTTGCTTTATTTCCCATCAAAGCAAGTCCTTTATTCAACCTCGTGTGACCCTCTCAACCTCTCCATCTCTGCCACCAAGCCAAGTCCAGGATGCCCACAGCTCCTCTCCCACAGCACTCTACCCATTCCCCCTCTTCGACTCTACTACACTGTGTCCTAATTCTCCTCCCCAGAAACATTCATTTATGACATTCACACAATCACAGAATGTTAGGGGTTGGAAAGGACCTAGAAAGATCATCTAGTCCAACCCCCCTGCCACAGCAGGATCACCTAGATGAGATCACACAGGAATGTGTCCAGGCAGCTCTGCAATGACTCCAGACAAGGAGACTCCACAGCCTCCTGGGCAGCCTGGTCCAGTGCTCTGGCACCCTTACAGTAAAGAAGTTTCTCCTCATGTTAATACTAAGCTTCATGTGGTCCAGCTTGCTCCCATTCCCTCTTTTCCCAACATTGGATGCCATTGAGAAGAGCCTGGTTCCCTCATCCTGACACTCACCCTTAACATATTTGTAAACATTAATGAGGTCTCCTCTCAGTCTCAGTCATTCACTCTGTTCTTGTGCCACTCTACCTGAGCACCACTGTAGTTTTTGACCCAGCCAGATTAACATACTAGAAATCCTCCTTTGACTCAAATGCATGTATAGCCAGAGGCTTCTTTTCTTCCTTTCCTGGCTTTGGGGATTTTCCAGTGGGACAATTTACGTTGAAGCAGATGTGGGATCCATAGGACTTCTGGCCATGTCCCCTAAAGTCAGTGTGTGTGAGGTGGCTCATACTCTTCTCAACTACATGGCATGGTAGCTTTATGCTGTCTATAGCTTAACTCTTTGTTGGGTATTGTGTTTGATATAATTTCCCCCAAAAGCCAGAGACAACAGTAGCATCATCTGATTCATAACTACATAATAAAAGGCAACCCATCAGGAAGCTATTGTCATTTTTCTTTCTACTTCTACCCATTGTGAGTAGTTAACCAAGGAAAGACCTCCTAAATGTCCCTCTGTGAGTACTGAGCAATCCTTATTGTACTATATCTCTTCCTCATATTAGGAGCTCTACAGGCACATTCAGCTGAAATGATGTACTCGCTTCTGAAAAATCTAAGCCCTTGCAACTTAGACATTTGTACTAAATAGCAGTAGAGGCATAACCATCACAAGAGGGTTTTTCAGCATCTTAAAGGAGCTGATGACTTGGGCTAAGAGTATATAAATTGATGATTTCTATGGCAAGATGCTTTGTTATCCAAGATAAAGGTCAAGCACATCTGGAAGACATAATAGTTGCATCCTATAGAGACTACATCAACTCTCTTGCTGCCAAAGTCTACTATAAACAGGCACAAAGGGCCAATCTGCTGATTTTCCCAGCTGACACTGGTTTATTTAAGGGGCTAAGTCAGTTTTCAATTATTGTTCTATTAAGACAAAATGAAATCTATTGTGTGAACTCTCTGCCAAATTACCATTGCTGCACGCTCCATCTCCTTGAATTTTGAAAATGTCATTTTCTGTTGTCTTAGTTATCTCCTTGGTCTATATATAATTATTAAATGGGCCTTAAAAGCTTTTAGCTATTTCACACAACAAGGTAAACATATTTTTTTGAAATAGTTATAGCAAGAAATCAGCTTTAAGTGGGACAATCATTTGCTGTCCCAATCTAAGATGCCCAATACACCTTTTTAACATCCCAGTACTCATCCTCACTTTAGTTTTGAAATGCTAAACCCATTGTAATCACTTGAGACTGCATGGCATACCCATGGGTGGAAAAGGAACCTCATACAAGGAGACAAATGTAAGAAACTGTATAGGTGCAGGACATGCTAACAGGAGGCAGCCTGCAGACAGATGCATCCAAAACCCTGCTCTGTAGTCACAAAGCCTAATTCAGGATGGCAACTGATACCCAGGACACTGCAGAACCCACAACCCTCCTTGATTGGTAAGGCTGAGTCTTTAAAAGGGTGCTGCCAGCCAGGAGGTTGTACCCTCATTTGAAGTACTGACTCAGGGAAGGACCAACATCCAGCTCCCTCCAAGGCTTGAGATGTCTGAAATGTGCTTTTCAGGGAAGTGTTTTTAATGCTTGCTTCTGAATGGCTTTGGAGTCCCTTCTGTTGAAACTAGGCCTACACCCCAAGGTGTCAGAAGCAGAGCTACAGCTCAGCAGTAAAAGTTTAGAATTGGTCTCAGCTTCTTCTTTGCTCAGCAATACCCCCCAGCAGATAACCTTCCTTAATCTGCTTGGCTGAAGTTGAGCAGGAGGAGTATGATCAATGCAAAATTGCATCATATCTTCAGTGAGGCTCCACTTCTGACCATGATCTCCACTAGTTACTGCAATTCAAAGTGCTATCAGTTTGTATTCACCAGACTGGATACTCTTTGTGTTTAGAAGAAAAGTTAGAACAATCTCAGTCTGATATTGGTTTGTGCATTTCATTAATCACCTGCCGAGTAATACATTGCTTGAGAGCTTCAAAACTAGGAAAGGAGTATTAAATGCAGAGAAGCATTAAAATGGATGGTCTTGCAGCAGCTGGTTGAATGGACAGGCAGGAGGTGAAGGACTTGTCTTTATTCCTATGCCTTCAGATTAACTTGCTTATGGCCTCAACTTAATTCAGCCCTTAATGAACTTTTCTTTGCACCCAAACTTCACTGTTTGACCAGCAATGTAGGTACATGGGATACATGATACATATAAGGAACAAACTTCCTTCCACCTACTAATCAGCACCTCTCTAGTCTTTGGCTACACTTTGCTAAAGCAGTACAAACATGCCATGTACAGTATTTTTATAAAAATCTTTCTACTCTTTATTCTTTTTTATAGAACAGATAAAGTTAAACATTTGGACTGGTGGACTTGGCAAAGTTAGGTTGTCAGTTGAACTTCTTGATCTAAGAGATCTTTTCCAACCTTAATTACTCAATAATTTGTGAAAATGGTGATTCAGCTCCTTTACTGACACAGAACCTCTGTAGCTTCCCAGAGGTGGAGGACTGTTAGATGCCTGCCTTATGAGGTGATGCACAAAGGGTGATTTGTTTTCCTAGGAACCCTGTGCTGTTAGAGATGATAGGGTCTGGACTCAGTTCCAGGAGAAAGGGGAAGATAGCACCAGCACAGAGTGGGAGAGGCTGTGATGAATCAGCACATCTGAGACAACAGCAAACCCAGAGCACAATCAGTATGTTGACTAGGACCTGTTTGAGCAGCAGGTGCATGTTAGTCAGCATCTGCCAGGAATATTCACAACTAAGATCCCCAGTGTGTGCTTCACTGGGCACAATCCCAGCTCTCCAAACACTGCCAAAACTGCCAGTTCTGTGATGTGAACCAAGTATGTCTTCCTCCACTATAAGTCAGGCAGGGTGGGAGGAAAACTAGAGCTCAATCTGCAAGCTGGACATTGGCCAAAGGGCCTTGAATACATGGGGTGTGGAGAGACATGTAGGAGAGACTGAAGAATTCATCTCAGGTTTTTACTCTATGGATAGTACTTGAGTGGGGAAATCACTTATGATCTGTGATACTGCATCAAGCTACAAGCTGAGCAACCCTCCATCTACACCTACATTTAGCACAGAGGGCTGGTCTCTGAACCAGCCTCTCCTGGCCATAGACACACATCAAATGATGCATCTGAGGTACTCATCTTGAATTACTAAATAGAAACAGGCATGTACAGGGTACAGTTCATAGCAGCTCTTTCAGAGGTCTTTGTCAGACAGATGAGCAGCATTCTCTCCTGGCAATATTAAAGGTATTTGTTTCTAGACCAGAATATTTGTTAGGGGAGATACCTCTAAGTCTACATTCACATCTCCCCAGTTCTGCTGCACTTGTGCCCAACCAGCTATGATATGATCCAGAAACAAGCCTATGAATATCCAGCTCTGCCCCTTTCAGCTGTCATGGAGGGAAAGAAGAAAATCCACTGATGGAGTGATGGTTCCTCCACTCCTGAAGCACTGTTACTGAGTGTAATTATGATCATCCCCAACTAGATCAGCTTGCCCAGAGCCCTGGCAAGCCTCACCTGCAATGCCTCCAGGGATGGGAACTCAACCACCTCCCTGGGCAACCTGGGCCAGTGTTCCACCACCCTCGTGGGGAGGAACTTCTTTCTAATATCAAGTCTAAATCTACTCCTCTCCAATTTAAAACCATTGCCCCTCATCCTTTCACTCCAGACCTTTGCAAACAGGCCCTCTCCAGCCTTCATAGAATCATTTGGGTTGGAAAGGTAGGAAGAATGAAATTAAAGTAAAAACTCATACTTTGACCTTGGCCTTAGACTGCAAAAAACCAAAAAAACAACAACAAAAAGATTTAAGTGGGGATTTTTAGCCCATGGCATATTGGCTTATTCTTTGAAAGTGGTAAAGAGTAAGGAAAAATCTCAGATCTATAGAAAGTCTCTTCAGTTCACAGGAATCACCAGAGATGGCAGAAAGCAAAGAAGACTGGCTTTAATAACATGCAAACGTGCCTCAGTTTTAGAACTGGAAAAATATCCAGTACTCCAGATGGAGAGCAACTTGAAAAACATTCTTTGTTTATATTTATTTATTCAATCTCATGGTGTCCTTGGTTGCCCAGAGGAGCTACTGAGAGTAGTTTTTACTGTGCTGGTGGTTAGAGTTAGGTTACACACACTTTGAGAAATTCAGCTGTCTGCCACTAATGAATTGTTCAGTGCAGCTTAAGGGTAATGACACAGTTAGCTGTAAGTAAGCCAAATCCCTCCCAGGTGAAACTCTACTGATGTCAATGGTTTTCTTCTTGATGATGTGCTTGTTCCAATGTGTGTAGAGACTACATGTCAAAAGAAGAGTCTTGCAAAAGGGATGTGCATGGCTTTCATTTGTCTTTTCTGAGGCTAATCTTGCATTATACTGAATAAAGTGTAAAACCACAACATTTGCATTGACCAGCTCACAGGTTCAGTGCATTAATAGTGATTCCATATTTTTAATCAGTGTCATTTACAATTTTACCCACAAGCATACAAAGTAAGAGGTGTTCTGCTCCTCAGCTAAATGCTACCTTTGAGTTTGCAGAAGTAAAACCAGCTTTCTATCCATAGCACTTTTAGGAATGGATTTGCTTCAGAAGAGCTCACAGTTAGAAGACAGCAGGTGGAAAAAAGGTGAATTTTGTCTTCACTTCCCTCCTGAAAGCAATAGGCTTTCCTTGCTCAAAAGGCTTTTAAAAGTCTGTTCCATCAACTATTTCAAGATGTATTGTATTGTAGTGAAGTTTCCAGGGCTTTATTACTGGTATCCTAAGAGATAAGAAAGGAAGTACAGATCAAAACTGAAAGCAAAAACAGCATTTTCACCCAGGTGATGTGGGCAGATCATGAGAGCAAATGTACAGCTTGCAGGTTAGTCCATTTGATACTAATCCAGAGAATATACACAGTCCTCAGTTTAACTCTGAAAAAGAAGTGCTCTTGCAATGGCTCTACTTAAATGTGACCTCTTAAATGTCTCTGCTAGTGGGTTGCAGCAACAGTTCCCCAGCTGTGCTGTTATTCATCAGTAACCATAGAAATCAAAGTGCTGCCAAGTATGTGCTCTTTGTTTTTTTCAAAGGGCTGAAAGATGCAGTGATGTCTTTGCCCCTCCTGACTTTAGTTCTGAACTCACCCATTGGCAGACCTGATGGAGAGGTAAAGATGAAACTTGCTGTTGCTGGAAAACTCTATCACCAGCAAGCTCAGTCAACAACATCCCTTCTGCAACTGGGCTGCTGGTGCCTTTTCAAAGAGCTTGTAGCTAGGAACAGGATGCTGTGGAAAGTCATATCCTGTTATTTAGTGATTGCAGTCTTCAGTTAAAAACTTTTTCAGTTTGTGTATTCCTGTTGAGATTGAACTGAAGCAGCACTGGTATTTTTAGCAAAATGATTTGTTTTGGAAAGAAGTTACATAAAATCTCTCCTAAAGGGATGCCTTCAAGTTAATTATTGGCTCACACTGATCTTTGAGTTTTTGTGGGTAATTCTGTTATTAGGATAAGAATCTTTGAACTGCATCCAGGCTTTTTCAGCAGTCAGTATAGTGGCACCCTTCCAGTGGGCAGCAATAACCATGGGTTAAGCTGGGATGGAAGGAAGACAATTAGCTGAGACCAAACTCCTTTTAGGAGCTACAGTTAGGTGAGAGATCCACCATGGGTACATGGTGGCTTATTGCCCATTGACTGGGCAATTTAATGACTAAAAAACTTTGGTTTTTCTCTCTGTATTGCATTGGTTGCCTTTCTGCCACACATTGTATTGTCCACAACTTGCTAGTTAGCCATGGGACAATGCCTCACCCATTGTGCTTTTGCTTCTTGTTGGGTGTGCAGCATCTGTCCTACAGAAAAGGAGATTGCTTCCTATTTGCCCAGGAGAACTTAGAGAACAACTACAATGTGTGGAGAACTGTAGTGCACAAATATCTGCAGGAGCTTTTCAAGAGGGGAAATCACACAGGAGGACTTTCTAGCTTGGCTTTACAGCAATAAATAGTGCTCAGCTATCTGAGCACTTCTGGCTTGGGATAAGCATAGGGAGGAAATAACTTGTTTATTTCTGCAACTAGAGTGAAAGTAATACCACCCTGGACTTGTTGATCAAAATTAAACACAGAATAGGCCTAGAACAAGTACATAGCTTCCCTCTGCCACTCTGAGGGATCACTAGTGCCAAATTTGACATCTTCACAGGAACTTTGTCTAGTAGAAATATCTTATTTTAAATTTTGACTTGTAATGATAAGATATTCCATGGTGATGTGTACTAAAAATGTTAGATCACTGAAATACTTGCAGTCTTGGTAAAGAAACCCACAGCCACTTCATATTGGTTCGAATAAGGAAATCAGTACAAATACCATCAAGACAAAACTGCCAACTCCAGATTCCAAAGGAATGAAAAAGTCTATATTTAGGTCCTACTGATTTTATTTCAATTATAAAACATTTCTTGTTAAAAACACACCACCATCTCAGATGCTCTACTCCATGTAGTTGTTTGGAACCCTATAATTCATCTCTATTTTTAGATTGCTCACAGATAAGGGAATGACAAAAGAGAGAAAGTAAATGATTCAGGCTGGTGTTTTTACAAGGCCTTCATGGTTGCTGCTCTAAGAATTGCCCTGGGAGCAACCCAGACTTGTCCCAACTCCTGTCAAACAATTTCTTTTATAAAGAGAAGTGTCAGATCTTGGGCAATCCTTTCCCTGATTTGGGTAAATGTAGAAGAAATGGGTGCATGAATCCTTGCTAGAAAAGCAGCAGCAGATTTTCCTCAGCAGGCACCTCACATTAAATACTGTTTTGTAGCTATGAAGAGAGTGAAAAGGGTCACACCTTGAAAGAGATGTCTCATTTAAATGCCAGGCCTGGAAGTTATGAGGGGTATTAGGCTGTTGGAATTTTTTTATCCCAACTATCTGGATTTTCATGCAAGATTTGCAATTCCCTAATTGCACATTAGAAACAAAAGTGTTTCCATCTTCTAATAAACTCTAAAGTTCTTTCCAGAATCCCTTCAGAATGCTCAGCATATGTTGGATGTTGTGTGCAGTCTGCCACAGAGGATTGCAAATTTACCTGTAGCCTGGACTCAGGAAGGGAAACAGGGAAGAGAAACTCAGAAATAAGATTCAGACCCAGTTGTGGTAAGTAGTAGTGAGCTGAAAAACAGGTTTAAATTTTATATTATCTCAGTAAGTAGAAAAATCACTTTTTTTTAGCAGCTTGTACAAAGAAGAGTCACATTGATGGAAAATCTAGATGGAGAATGGAGATGTGGGTCCAAGCTCTCAGCTTTCACTCAGACTTATGCCAAGGTGTGAAGGGGCTCAGGTCTCAGGAACCCCATTCAACACTATTTAGGAGAATATCATTGCTTTACCACTCTGTCACATCCATGGTGCTTTTCCAAGCTCAGGGAAGTGAGTCTCAAACCTGAACTTAGCCAGTGTCAATTTGGCTGAACCAGATTTGGCTTAGTTTCCAAGTATAACTAGATGAGCTCTCACAGGATGAAGTTTGAAAAAGGAAAATTTAAACTGGAATACAATTTCTACCACTAAACTAAACTAGGATGTGAAGCAGTCCCATAAGGGAAGATGATGATTCTTGCATCCAAGGTCTTCCAAAGCTGGACCACACAAAATCCTAAGTACCTCTCCCAAGGGCAATCATCCACTAGTAGGAAGATGGAAGGGATGAGGTAATAAGATACATATCAAACCCTTCTTTGAGCTAAAAGGAAGGAGCTATATATATATATATATATCCAGTACAGAGAAAAAGGCAAGCATGCTAATTCCAAAAGTCAGCTATAACTGATTAATGATCTAAATTCATAAATGTGATGTGGAAAACTCTCATTCAGCTGCTGTTAATCCCAAGATTTACTGGTAGCTCAGTTTCTTCTTAAAGTCTGACATGTACTTCTATGCTTGCCTCACACAATGGCCTGAGGCAAAGTCCAGCCAGGAACCCTAGTAGGCTGCAGGAAGCATTGGAAACCCTCAAACAAATAAAAGAAAAAAACTCATACCACTTTCCTTATTTTCTAGGCCAATTTGTAATTCATTAAGATGTGACCTAAATGGTTAGTGTTCCCTCACTCACTCACAGACTCACTCACTCTCAGAATGTTAGGGGTTGGAAGGGACCTAGAAACATCATCTAGTGCAACCCCCCTGCCAGAGCAGGATCACCTAGACCAGCTCACACAGCAATGTGTCCAGGCAGCTCTGCAATGTCTCCAGAGAAGGAGACTCCACAGCCTCCTGGGCAGCCTGGTCCAGTGCTCTTGTGTACCCTTACTGGAAAGGTTTCTCCTCATGTTAATACTAAGCCTCCTGTGGTCCCACTTGCTCCCATTCCCTCTTGTCCTAACATTGGATGCCATTGAGAAGAGCCTGAAACCTTCTGNATACCATCAAGACAAAACTGCCAACTCCAGATTCCAAAGGAATGAAAAAGTCTATATTTAGGTCCTACTGATTTTATTTCAATTATAAAACATTTCTTGTTAAAAACACACCACCATCTCAGATGCTCTACTCCATGTAGTTGTTTGGAACCCTATAATTCATCTCTATTTTTAGATTGCTCACAGATAAGGGAATGACAAAAGAGAGAAAGTAAATGATTCAGGCTGGTGTTTTTACAAGGCCTTCATGGTTGCTGCTCTAAGAATTGCCCTGGGAGCAACCCAGACTTGTCCCAACTCCTGTCAAACAATTTCTTTTATAAAGAGAAGTGTCAGATCTTGGGCAATCCTTTCCCTGATTTGGGTAAATGTAGAAGAAATGGGTGCATGAATCCTTGCTAGAAAAGCAGCAGCAGATTTTCCTCAGCAGGCACCTCACATTAAATACTGTTTTGTAGCTATGAAGAGAGTGAAAAGGGTCACACCTTGAAAGAGATGTCTCATTTAAATGCCAGGCCTGGAAGTTATGAGGGGTATTAGGCTGTTGGAATTTTTTTATCCCAACTATCTGGATTTTCATGCAAGATTTGCAATTCCCTAATTGCACATTAGAAACAAAAGTGTTTCCATCTTCTAATAAACTCTAAAGTTCTTTCCAGAATCCCTTCAGAATGCTCAGCATATGTTGGATGTTGTGTGCAGTCTGCCACAGAGGATTGCAAATTTACCTGTAGCCTGGACTCAGGAAGGGAAACAGGGAAGAGAAACTCAGAAATAAGATTCAGACCCAGTTGTGGTAAGTAGTAGTGGGCTGAAAAACAGGTTTAAACATTATTTTATCTCAGTAAGTAGAACAATTTTTTTTTTAGCAGCTTGTACAAAGAAGAATCACATTGATGGAAAATCTAGATGGAGAATGGAGATGTGGGTCCAAGCTCTCAGCTTTCACTCAGACTTATGCCAAGGTGTGAAGGGGCTCAGGTCTCAGGAACCCCATTCAACACTATTTAGGAGAATATCATTGCTTTACCACTCTGTCACATCCATGGTGCTTTTCCAGGCTCAGGGAAGTGAGTCTCAAACCTGAACTTAGCCAGTGTCAATTTGGCTGAACCAGATTTGGCTTAGTTTCCAAGTATAACTAGATGAGCTCTCACAGGATGAAGTTTGAAAAAGGAAAATTTAAACTGGAATACAATTTCTACCACTAAACTAAACTAGGATGTGAAGCAGTCCCATAAGGGAAGATGATGATTCTTGCATCCAAGGTCTTCCAAAGCTGGACCACACAAAATCCTAAGTACCTCTCCCAAGGGCAATCATCCACTGGTAGGAAGATGGAAGGGATGAGGTAATAAGATACATATCAAACCCTTCTTTGAGCTAAAAGGAAGGAGCTATATATATATATATATCCAGTACAGAGAAAAAGGCAAGCATGCTAATTCCAAAAGTCAGCTATAACTGATTAATGATCTAAATTCATAAATGTGATGTGGAAAACTCTTATTCAGCTGCTGTTAATCCTAAGATTTACTGGTAGCTCAGTTTCTTCTTAAAGTCTGACATGTACTTCTATGCTTGCCTCACACAATGGCCTGAGGCAATGTCCAGCCAGGAACCCTAGTAGGCTGCTGGAAGCATTGGAAACCCTCAAACAAATCAAAGAAAAACTCATACCACTTACCTTATTTTCTAGGCCAATTTGTAATTCATTAGGATGTGACCTAAATGGTTAGTGTTCCCTCACTCACTCACAGAATGTTAGGGGTTGGAAGGGACCTAGAAACATCATCTAGTCCAACCCCCCTGCCAGAGCAGGATCACCTAGATGAGATCACACAGCAATGTGTCCAGGCAGCTCTGCAATGTCTCCAGAGAAGGAGACTCCACAGCCTCCTGGGCAGCCTGGGCCAGTGCTCTTGTGTACCCTTACTGGAAAGGTTTCTCCTCATGTTAATACTAAGCTTCCTGTGGTCCAACTTGCTCCCATTCCCTCTTCTCCTAACATTGGATGCCATTGAGAAGAGCCTGAAACCTTCTGTACTTCCAACTATCCTTTAAAAGTAATCTCAGTCTTTGAAAGAGTGTCTGTGCTCAGGACAGAAGTACAGATGGGATGATAGCATATCCCAGAAAAGGCTATGTGGGAGGGACTCTGGTGCTCAGTGCTTCCTGGAGTACAGATGGAATGATAGCATATCCCAGCAGGTCCCAGAAAAGGCTATGTGGGAGGGACTCTGGTGCTCAGTGCTTCCTGGAGTACAGATGGGATGATAGCATATCCCAGCAGCTCCCAGAAAAGGCCATGTGGGAGGGACTCTGGTGCTCAGTGCTTCCTGGTGCCTAGCTGTGGCACTGGGCACATGTCACCATCTCCAGCCCTGTCCTGGAGGCAAAGGCATTTAACTAACAAGATGCCTGGAGGTTGGATCCCAGCCCATGATACACACAATGCCATGCTTCTCACTTTGCTTGGGCTGAAGTTTGATAAATTCTTGAGGAAGTCTGTGATTTCAGCCTTAATTTAGATGCTCTATTAAATATGGGCTTAAATCTCCTATTAGGAGATTAAAGAACAGGAGCAGACACAGCACTGTCATATATCCAAACTCTGTCCTAAACATTAAACTACTTAACTGTACTGGAACATGTATACAGAAGCTGTCTAGGAGGTAAAAGATAAATGTTAATGCCTTCATGTTTATATGAGAGTAACAAGCAGTTTCTTCACGCCTGAAAGAATAGTTTGAAGTTTACAATACAGAATTATTATTTTTTTATTAAATATTTATACCAGAAGGTTATCCAGTTTGATTAGAAGGATTTTAGAAAGTAGTATTGGCTTGAAATAACTGAAAGAAACCATGTTTGATGTGCAAACAAAAATAATGATTAAAATAAAGCTCTTTTAATAAAGACATATTAAAATATGCCACATACAGGACATGTTCATGAGAATGGTTCAGTGCATATATGCTAGACAATATTTAAATATAGAACCATTTTTAAAACAAATTGAAAATGAAGAAGTTTGACAGTGTAGGAGATCATTTAGCACAGTAATTTTTTCAGTAGCATATCTCTTAAAAACAGAAAGAAAATAAGTCTTCTAGGAAATATCAAAGGCCTTCTTAATAAAAGAAATGAACAAGAAAAAAAAACCAAGGGTAAACAAAACTTACAACTTCCTTGTGACCACAAGCTTTGCCTGAATGCTGAATTTGCACTTGCAAAGACATTTGTTTTGCAACATATAAAATTGACTCTAGCCTGTTCTGAACTCCCTGTGCCTAGCACCTTTATTTTATCAGTGTTCAGATTGAATCTGATGTTGCTGATCCCTTGGAAGATATTTGTTTTGTAGAGCTCATCCAAGTCCACACACCCAGTGATGTCTAGTAGGTTCCTTCTCCTAGGACAGACTGCTTTTTTTTTATTTGTTGCAGCAAATTCCTGAAAACATACAGTGAATTGGAAATCATCCTAATCCAACTGCTTCTTCTCAGAATGACATGTCCTGACTGGCTACATTAAGAAGGACTGAAAATATATAACCTCATTTCATGATAAGTTGTCCCAAATGGCTTTGGAACAATTCTGTCATGATTCTTATTCTCCTCAAACTGATATCACACATTCATTCCATCTCAGTGTGAAATCTGAGCAATATAATGAATCATGGAAGCCCAAGCATTGCAAATACAGATTTACTAAGATGCTGGAGAAAAGACAATGAAAAACAGAAGCATCCACAGACTTTGGGTCAGAGCTTGAGAAGTACTACCTCTCTATTCCAACAAACCACAAGTTAAAAAGCAATTAGATGGGTTTAACATCTAATTTAGGTTCACTTTGCACTAAAGATCATTTGCTATACTAAGTAACATTCTCACTACTGTAGAAGGTGTATTTCTTCAGCAAGAAACACATTCATAGTCAACTTCCTTTAGCCATTAGTGGACCATCTGAATTGCAAACAATGCCTAAGATGAACAAGCAACTAGCTTAATCAATACAGCTACTCCTGACATGTCTCTGTGCTACATCTTTGTATCTTTACTACTTTGGACATGAAATTGTTGCTCCTGGTCCTAAATTGACTCCATATATTAGTATAGAAGTACTACCAGGTTTATAACTCTCATATGATGGTATTCATCAGCAGTCCAAGTGTGAGCTAGCCAGTCCACATGCAGGTTGGTGGGTTTTTTTTATCTGAGTGTCCTAGGTTTTCATTACCCTGCAGCTGGATATCTGGCTGCAACTAAAATAGTTTCCTGGCTAAAAAGTTTTATCTTCTTGTTCTCTTTCCCCTGAAGAACTAAAACATCAAGGATTCATCAAAGCATGGCAATGCTGGTGCTATCCAAAACATGATCACAAACAACACATTTCTAAGTGCTTGTTGTCAGGCTACCAACATCAAACATTTGGCATGCTTGACACAAATAGCTTTGAAAAGACTGCAAACGAATCAGATGTTTCCAATGGAAGCACCACTTCTTTGAACACATTCATTTAAGGACTATGTCCCAAATATAGAGAGCAGTAAAGTGATGTGTTTCTTGTTCACAAAAATGGTCAACTTTCTAAACATTAAGGTTGGTTCTATTTTTGGTGTCTACTGAAGAGATGGGCTAGACACAAAAGGCTATCGTGCCTGGCAATGGCATAAACATAGTTGCACTTACATACATATGCTTACACTTGTGTAGCTGGTTTTGGCCAGAGAAGGAATTATACTGCTAAAACCCTTAATATACATTCAAAACTGTGTCCAAACTAGATTTATGCCAGCATATATATATATACACACACACTGGAAAAACAATAACTCTGCTAAGCAATCCCAGCTACATGATTATAAGCACTGCCTCTACTCAAATGGCTTTTTTATCCCTCTTCTGAACATTTACTTTAAGGATGAAACATAAAAAAGGATTGCACTCTATCTTTCCTGCAGAAAACATAGTGTATGGTCCATTTAATGTCTTGAAATAACATTAAGTGAACCAAGAGAACCTGGGAGTTGGTTTTGGCATGTGATGTATTCGTAAATCAGCTTTCCATTGCATTGAATCCTCCATTACTTTTAATCACTGAAATTGGTGTTGCAGCCTTTACCTAAGTAAAACTTTCACTTAATATCATTGAGCATTTCAGATGAATAGTCAAGGTCTGTTACGTTGTATCTGCTGTACCCAAAAGCTGAGGAAAGCCTCAATAAAGTGTAAATCAATAAGAGATTTCCCAGAGGACTTTGGATATGTCAGCAGCTATTCTACAGGGCAGGTGCCTTCAGGTATGTGTCCAGGAGAATTCCCAGGGGTAGAGCAGTCAAGCAAGGTCCATCTCATTCTGAGGATGAAGCAAGCAAGGAAGAAGTGGCTCTGCATAGAGAGATTCTTTACTGGTTGTAAGAACTATTTGAAATTGTTAAAAAAGAAAAAAATCTAGTGCAAACATATAGTTTAGACTTTGTTACCATTGTTAGGAGAGTTATTTTCTAAAGGCTTTTGGCAAGTTAGGAAATTCCTGCTGCAGCTGTGAGTACTTCTATTTGCACATCTGAAATTCCACAGCTATCAGCACATTAGCTCAAGCCGTGGTGACTCGTAAATCTTTCTCAGCATCTCATTTCACAAGGTCTAGTTCAAGCATTAGATGGAAATTGCATTTTGCAGAGACCATATTTGAACATTACTTAAGGAGAAGCAAATAGGGGTTTTATTTTAACAGTAGTCCAGGTAGATATTAGCAAGTGTTCAAGTAAGCAAAGTTGTAGTTTGAGCTAGACAGCAGGTCTTTAACAGAGAAGAAAGAAAATTTTTCTTATTACTAACAACATGAAACATCAAGGATATTTGAACATCTGAGACAAGAACACACTGCCTAAAAATGCAAATCTTGAAGGCAGGCACATCCCTGACACAGCACCTGCCTTGCCAATAGCTGGTGACAAACAGATCCTCCCATGTAAAAAATGTTGCTTCCATTCCCACTTCAACCTCACTTTCAACACACCCTACAGACAGGAGAAGGGCTGCTTGCAGCATTTTGAACTCTCAAGTGCTATCTAAGCCTGTGAAAGAGCTTTCTAAGCATCCATCCTGGGCTGACCTATAATGCAGGTAATGGTATATCTAGTTGAGAAACAAGAAAACTGTTATCATATTCCTGATGGTTTTTATGGGGTTTGCACCCAGACATCCATTTTCCTTGCTCATTAAAAGCCATAGCCTGGTGATGCCTGCTCAGACTCAGGTTTTTTTCTACATCACAACATATTGTATAGGTGCTTTAACTCAATCTAGCATAGCCCCTGCACTGGTGGCTAGGGAGTCTTGCACAGTCCCATGGATCTGAAACTTTCCAAACTTGAGAAAACCCAAATCAAAACTTATGCTTTCTTATCCATTACTGGCCTGAAAACATAGGATTCTGATCCCTTTTTCTTAGGGCCCAGGATAGTTTTTGACTAGAATTAGTCCAGTTTTCTCACAAAGCACCTAAACCTAAAGATGCAGATCCTTCTTACTGCCAAATATCCACACAGTCATGGCATTTGTCTAGGTAAGAAAGCTAGGTTTGTGTTGTTGTTGTTGGGCACAGTGCCTTACCAGGGATAGCAAAGAGACTTTTCAGCACTCTTCTCCACAACCCAGGGATTATTCAACAGTTTATGCAGAGTGAAATAATCCATGAAGAAATCTCAAGAGCATCCACATCTCTTTGTCCACTAACAGCCTCATGGTTTGCATTCTCTCCCAACAGACTGGTGGGCACTGAGACATGCTCTTGCTCTTCTATGCAAGGTGTTCACCAAACACTGAGGGGAGCTACAGATGGGACAGACTTCATTGACCTACATGGCTATACATAGATCTTAGCAAAAGTCTTGGCCAGACTAGACACTGAAAGAATTTTCATCCATCCAATGTCTTACTAACTGCTCTGTCAAAAATGAAAGACAGCTTTCACCTCTTTCTCCAATTGTTGGACTAGGCAGAAATGGAACATGTCCTGGAACATGCCCCAGAGGATAGGGATGTTATGAGGAAGACTGACAAAACACACAGAGCCCAGGAACTCTGAGAGGACTCAGATACTGACCTGCTACCAGCATTTTGAAAGAAATCCATATTTCCAGCACCAAAAATGTAGACATCTAGAACTCTGCACTGATGGGGATTCAGTTTCTTTGAAAGGTATGAAAAAGTTCCAAGGTTCTATATTTCGGATTTTGCAGACCTTGGTCTTTTATCTTACCTCTGACACTGATGTTATTCATGGCTGGTGTATTTTTACAGGGCTAGTGACATAGTAGTCCACTATGTCCAGTCAATAAAAAAATCCAATACAGAGCTGCAAAAAACAAGTCTTTTTAAAAAAGCCTAAACAGGAATTCTGTGTTGTTTAATGGAATAGAATCATAGAATCATAGAACAGTTACAGCTGGAAGAGACCTTGGAGATCAAGTGCAGCTTTTGTCCTAGCCCTATCAATTTACTAAATGATGCTCTCCAATGCAACATCTACTTGTCTCAAACACCTCCAGGGATGCTTACTCAACCACCTCCTTGAGCAGCCTGTTCCAATGGCTGACAACCCTTGCAGCAAAGAAATTCCTCCTAATGTCTAGCCTGAACCTCCCCTGGTGCAATTTCCATCCATTTCCCCTTGTCCTATCACTCTCCACTAGGGAGAACAGACCAGTCCCTGCCTCTCTACAACCTCCCTTCAGGAGAACTACCTGCAGTGCAGGGAATTGCTTTAGGGCAGGTAGATATAGGGGTCAAGAACTCCAGAATATACTGCAAGCAAATCAATTCCAGATAATGACAAAGTTTTCATGATTAATAACAGGTGATTTAGTACAAGTAGGTAGCCTTCAGAGATACCACTCCTCCATTCCTGCTTCCTGAAAACCACCTCTGGAGCTTTTATTGACTGTGACTATTCTTTCCAGTGAATTTCCAGACAGATGCTGCTGTCAGCACATTAAGGTTTTCAGAATTAGCAATACAAAGTCAGATGTATCACATAAGTTGCTTAAATGCAAGATAGTGGCCCTGTGTTGTCTCTGTTTTCACCAGTAACTTATGTACTCTGTCAACACCAGTCACATAGGCTCTAGCACTGACAATGCAGAGAAGCCCAGCGACCAGCTTACATCAGAAGGCAATAAATACCCTTCTCTCTCTCTCTCTTATATAATAAAGACTTTTGCAGCATATCTACTAAGCTAGGTTCTTCGTGGAAATGCCAGGAAAGGTTTTGGCAGATCTAGAACACCTTTTTCCAGTTGTTTTCTTAACCTAAGAAATATCAAATACATGTGTCTCAATGTCTAAATATTAAACTGCTAGAGGATGACTTCATACTCCCTTCTAGACAGCCAACTTTCCCTGGAGTTATAAAAGATTCACTAGGCCAACTGATAATCCTTTATTCAGTTTAAAGAATTCCTTCATAAGAGTGGACTTGGGTCCCAATCCTTGCTGTAAGGCTTCTCTAAATATCTTGCCCAATTACTATGGATACTGTAGAAATAGGATGCACAGATCCTAAATGCAGTAAAATTGGAAGAGCTTGTTCACCTCTGTCAGGGAAAAGACTTAATCACTAGATTGGAGTGTTGGTTTAATTATGCCTTCTATCCCATTCATTTTTCCTTGGCCAGGCCTCAAGAGTGTGATCAAAACTTACCACAGCACCACTGAGATACATTTTTCTTCTGTCTTATGAGGACCACATCAATATTTCACTTCACTTCTAACCTGCCCATGCCATAATTAACACAGGAACACACTCTACAGTGTACTCTTTTATAAAACTAGCTTATTATAATCAAATAAAAAAAGCACAACTTTGATGTTATTGGGCTTCCATCTTCAGAAGGAAGAAATTCCAAGGAAATTTAGTATTAAGCAATAATTTTAACATTCAGCCTGTAGTTACACTGAGTTCATCCTCCTTACTCATGCCCCTTGGGCTATCACTCCCCTTGCTGTTTTCATATTTAAATAAACACTTTTAGCAGGTTTTCTTTCTCTCTTAGTCATCATTTGGCTAACCTTGATTTTTTTTTTTAACTTTCAATATATGATTTATTGAACTAACCCTTTGGCTTCTCATTCAATACTGTTACTCTTCAAATTACATACACATTATTGCTGCAATCAAATTATTTAATCCCTATCTGAGCTTTACATATGAAACACTAAAACACTTGACTCTGGGACTATTTAATGTCTAAAGCTGAGTTTCACTTCTTGAGCTGTTAAATCTTCTTAATTGACACTAAGATTTCAAAACAACTTTATCCAGCTGTGTGTCTCAGTCCAAAGCAAATCCAATGGGGGAACATAATTTAACCTTTTACCAGATTTCATCTTATTTATTCATCCTGCAAGTACTTCAGTCATCTGGCCTATTTCCAAAATTATGGAAAGGTGATTCCAGACAGTACACCTTTCCTCTTAGCCCTGTCACTTTTTTTGAGGTAACATTTACTCTTCATTTCTTTTTTTTCCAAGAGAATTTAGAAAATTAAAATATTCTAAGAAGGTAATATTGAAATAGCTGAAGCTAGGCAAGGTATCTTCCCCATCTTCCATATTTTTTGGCAACTGCTTTGACTTCAGTGTTCTTTAGTTCCCATTAAGATAAATAATGGCTTTTAGTAAAGCTGGGCCTAGCACCAATTCTTGCTATACTCCTTATGGTCATCTTCCCTTCCAAATTGGTACATTGCCATTATCATTAACCTTGATTTATGATCCCTTGTCTGCTTGCCAGCCTACTTGAAAATGTAGTTAGCCAAGTCATTTTTACTCCATTTCTGAATTGAGACTCCATGCCATGCTATTATAAAGTCCAGATTCAGCAAATAGTCTGAATTGCTATTGTTTATTAATCTTTCCACTCCGTTTTACCAGAGATGTCATTTTGAAGAGAACACAAAGCCTAAGGAGTGTTAAGAACCAGCATTCCTAAACATGGCAAGAATAAGGGAAATAGGCCTGACAGGTTGAAAAGATGACTCTAGACTTCAGGAATACTCATATGTCTTATGTATAGCAGTACAGACATTCTATTTTATCATTATGCCAAGGAACCAGCATGAAATTGCCTTTATTCATTTTCCTCAAGAATTCATAAGCCTGGGCTCCATTCATCCACATTATTAGAAACATAGTTCATTTCTATCAGTATTTGTCTCCTAAATACCTTCAGGAAAGTTGGCATTCTGAAGAATCAGTTTAGTATGATTATCCTTGATTTATTCAGTACAGTCTTATTGTAGTCTAAAAGTACTAGATCCTCCTCTTTTTCTAAAGCTTCTTTAAAAATACTTTTTGTTCTCAAAAGGCTTACTCTGCACTAATCAGTGAGCAAGGTGGTTAAGCTTCACACTGAAAATGCATCTCTGCTTGATTTCTTTCCACCTTCCTCTTTATTGATAAGAGGAGTGGAGGCAATTGAAAATCTGATTCATACATGCAGGAATTCTGAATTTAGATAAGGAAAAAAATCTCCTGTCTGCAGTGGGGCAAACAAGCCATCACCCCACAGAGCAGTGCCTACAGGGCAATACAGCAGAAGAAATTACTTCCATCAAATTGAGACAGCTATAGAGAAGGGCTTCTTCCCTAAACCTGTAAGAAGGGGGACATATTCTCCAACTTGTGGGAAAGAAAAGGAGCTAGTGTTTACTTTTGCATTCATCTGATATGAAGAATGAGAACCAGTGTCCCAAATAAATTAACATGATTTTAGTGATGTGTAGCATTACAGTAAAAGCTCAAGATAGCAGCCTGCCAGTCCCCTAAGCAACAATTGCTTTTAAAAATCTCTTGTAATTTCTTAAAGATAAATAACATAAATAAGGATAAGAATAAAGTATCAAAGCTTTCTACTTAGTGGCATTCTTCAACCCTCTGTCCCTCAGTTGCTGTCAGTGTTGTTGCACAGGGTGAGCACACTAACAGACTTTTAGACAACATTATATACAGTAATCTACTTCTTTAGGGGGAAAACAGTTATCAGCAAAGGTTGGGGCTGGAGAGATTTTGCATTTTTCTAACTCTGGTTCTGCAGAATAAACCCACACCAGTGGCAAGATGTAAGGAAGAGCAAATGTCTGTTGCTAATCCTTAGTTATCTCACTCCAGAGCATCTCAAGTACAAAGTATAATCTGACACACCTTAATCCAACAAACTGACACTTCTGCTGTGACCTTATAGCTGGTGCTTGCAGTTGTCTGTACAATAAGATAATAGAAGTATAGGAGCCTTAGGCAGACAAAATAACCTCTTATGGAGCAACAAAAATGTCATGCAAAGTCATAAGGTGGAAAGGGGATTACTCTCCCTAGTGGAGAGTGATAGGATAAGGGGAAATGGATGGAAATCACACCAGGGGAGGTTCAGGTTAGATATTAGGAGGAGTTTCTTTCCTGAAAGGGTTGTCAGCCATTGGAACAGGCTGCCCAGGGAGGTGGGTGAGTCCCCATCCCTGGAGGTGTTTAAGGGACAGGTAGATGTTGCATTGGGGGGCATCGTTTAGCAGGTTGATAGGGTTAGGATAAAGGCTGGACTCCATGATCTCCAAGGTCTCTTCCAGCTGTAACTGTTCAATGATACACAAGAGAAAAGACAGGAATTCAAGAGAGTGTTGGAAGTTAGCTAAAACTAGTAGAAGAAACAAGTTTATATGGCTCCTTTAGGCCTGGAGCAATGAGTGGTAGGAAGGTATCTTGGTTGATTGTGAAGTACCAAGAGGAAGTAGTGGCAGACATGGGAGCTGGGTTACAATATTTTAGGACATTTCATTCTCTGAGAACTCTAGATTTGAAGAAAGAGGGAGACAAAGAAAGAGAAGGAGGGAAAAGGGAGGAGAAGCCAATCCTGTCATCCATTTGTCTACCAGCTTCATCTACCAACAAAACCCCATTTCAATCTCAGACTTTTCATTCCATTCCCCACTTGCTTGCCCACCACAGTTTCAACGTAAACTTTGGGAAACTTTAGTGGACCTATTTGTCTGAAACAACTGCACTTTTTTTTTTCAATCCCTTTAACAGCTGCTTCCCAGCAGCTGAGAAAGAATTTAGGTCTGCTAGATGTTAATTACACTGCTTTCACTCCCACCTCCATATGTGCACCCTGATCCTGCTCTCCCTCATCAAAACATCACAGAAACTATTCTACATGGCTAGAGTTACAGTAAAAACGTTTCTACACCCAGAGGTCCTTACTCAGTTATTGCTCAATTCCCTGCTCTCTCAGGGTAACTTGACTTCAGTGGGAGTTGGTCCATTTAATTTCTGAGCAGAGAGATTTCAAGGCCTGAAACTACAGAGTACAGGAACTCCCACAGGAATTAGATGTAGCAGATCAAGGTAGTGAAGCTTTGCCAATAGGCTGTTGTGGGAATACTGACACCACAACTGAAAAGCGTGGGCTGCTGCCTCTGCTTTAGATATACTGCAAGAACAGAACCCACATTGATATATCAGCTTAAGGCTGTAAAGCTTTTTATGACATTTCAGCTTTGGTAAAAACATGTTTATTATTGGTTTAGTGTTACTTTTAGCATGATCTAATTTATGGACCTACTGGTAGACTTAAGATCTCCTATAGGTGGAGTTGGTAGCACTGCCTACTATTAAACCTCCCTAACACTTCCACTTACAAGCCTCTGTATTCAACAGCTTATAGCTTTGCCAGATCTCAACAGTTTGGGCTGAAATTTTACTTGTTGCTCAAAAAAATTTAGCCTTGGGCTGAATTTTACTGGCAAGTATCAGCCCAAACTGTGCAAATGCTCAGCTTTCTCCAAGAACAAAACTGAGAAAATTAAACTTTTTTTTTCCAATACTAAAAGCATGCAGACATTTTCTTGAAGAAACTGGAAGCCTACACAACACCACATATTGGAAACACAGTGAAAATAATGCTTTCTTACTGGGAGCATGTTTTCACTGTTTTCCACTAAATCTAGACAGTTTTACAAGATAAATTTCTATAAAATAACAGAAACAGCTGCAGTTTTAAAAGCCAAACAGCAGCAATTCTAGCCTCACTGAACAGTTCTAATTTCTTACATCTCCTGTGGTGCTGGGCTTTGAGTGAGAACTCGAGTATCTGTTTCTTTCAGATTCCACCTTCTTTCAGTGCACAAACATTTTGGATGTGAGGAAGCAAAGAGGACAAATGGTCTACCAGGAATGGGAGAGGCAGAAAGACCAGTGAAGGGAATGATGGTCTGAAAAATGAGTGAACAAAGATTTAAACCTTGGCTGGAGGAAGGAGTTGGCCAAATTAGAAGGAGTAAGCAGCCCAGGAGGATCAATGCAGTCGTAGGAACATGTTGGAGAAGGTGAGACATGAAGTGACAAGTTGGGAATCATAACATACTTTTTTGAGCCTGTAACAGATACTTAGCTTTCTAAGTCTCATCATTTGCTGTTGCCAGGTAGTAGCTGTGAAAGCCATTGGTGATCTGTGCTCATTTTTCCCCTTCATAGCTGGTCTCTATATACTATGTCAATTTACTTCTGCTATAAATTTAACTACTTGACAGAACCCTGCTGAGTTCAGCAATGACATAATAAATACCTATATTCCTTTCAGAAGAAAATAAATAGGTAATCAGGTCTAGTCAGAAATGGGTACCACAGATTAAGGTGGCACTACCCTCTATGCCAAAATGTTGATCATTGTTCCTCTGATGGATTTAACTCTCCCCATGACTGCATTATCCCCAGATAAAGTGCCTAAAAATGTCTCCTCCATATCAGTTTGAATTCTGATGTCATTCTGTTGAAGATGCTCAGACCTGACTGATGTTGCACTGAACCAAAGAGCATTCACACCATCCAGTCACTGTAACTCATAACAGAAATCTCCAGCTAGGGTATGGCCTAAAACAATGAATAATGAAAGAATTTCAATAGTACTTAGTCCAAAACTCAGAAGTCAGTGGAAAAATAATAAACAGGCCTTTGTTAATTTATTTGGTGCCATGATAATGATGTAGTGGGCCTATGGAAAATGCCACCATACCAATGGAAAAAGAACACTTGTGCTCAAAGAATTATTTTCTAAGATTTCAGTGCCTGATTTTGGTCTCAACACTTACCTGTGACAGTAAGAGATTCTGTATGTGCCAACACATATAATTCCCTAAAATAGGAATAGTTTCTTATGCATTATTTGCTTTGTCACACCGGATTTCCTTACCTCTCTTCCCATTATAATTTATGCTTCCCAGAGTTCAATTCGGTGTTCAGTTATTTGTGAAGCCAAACTAAAAAATTACAAAGTATTCTGGATCCTTTTTCTGAGCTTTTATACCAAACAAAAAAAACCAAACCCCAGGTTTTTAACTTTCTGATTAGAAAAACCTAAGATATTAATTCACCTACAGCTGAGCTTAAAGAGAGTTGGTCATTATTTTTCCCACTGTTTGGCTTGGCCTCTAACTTTGTAGAGTTTTACTTTGTGTCCATCAGTGCCAGCAAAGCTTTCCTTCACATTCAAATACATAAAACTCAGCTCCATGCAATTAAATTCTTCCTCTTGTCTACAGCAGAAAGGTTCAAGTTTACTTGGGCTAAAGCAGCTTATATTTTGTCTTTGCTCTTCAAGACTTCCTACTGCAAAGCTCCACAGAAAGGTTTCAGTGACTTGCTAGGGTTCTTATCAAGCATTGTTAATTTAGAGTTTTCTTACAAAAGCCTTTTGACTTTCCTGAAATGGAGGAAGTCTGAGAAAATTATCAGAGGAACTTGTTCACAAACATAAGAGCTTGCCAGCTGCTTATTGGAGCACTACTATGGATTTGAGGAGCTGTGGCTTTGTAGTAATGCTGTAGGATAGACTAAGGTGATCTGGATTAAGTCCTTGGTTTAAAAACTTAAGCACATCACTAAGCTACAGCCAGTGAGGAACTTGGACATGAAGAGAGGATTTTGGTGGAATAAAGGTACCAGTGCCCAGTTGTTTTGGGCTAGATGCTGCCTGCCCTGTGCCCACTGAGGATTCAGGAACAAACCATTCCTTTAGTTGTGCCCAAAGAGGTCCAAGCAGCTAATTTAGAGAAATCACTAAACTATAGAAAACCCTTATCCTGAAAAACACAGACTACTCTATGTATCTGTAATAGAAGTTTTCTTCCCATATTCTCTTCAAAAGATGTTCAGTGCACATTTTAGCTGTACTAGAACAGAGCAGACCCTGAGAGTACTCTCTCCCCCCCCACACTAGTCACAAGTTGCATACCTCTTCTGGCTTTGTTCCCTGCTGAACCTTGGATTCCTTTTGGCACAGTTGAGAGGAAGAGCTCCAGTCCTCCACAGCATAGCCCAGCAGGGCACTGGTATCTAGTATGAATACCATGGTTGAATGTGCTACATTTAGTGCCTGTCTGGAGCAACTCTTTCCCTGGTAGGTACTTAAAGTCTAAGACAGTTATATAAAACAAAAGTATGTCTTCAGGAGTCCTATTTTTAAATGAAAGCATGAACATTATCATTTAAAAAAACCCAGATGTAAATGTCTAGCCACAGAAGAGGCTAGGCTCTAAAATGGATGGATACACCATTCTGCAGGCTTGATTCCAAAGTCTATGCTCTGGAGAGGGATAGTATTCACAACATAAACCTCTCATTCTTAGTTTTTCCTATTGGTTAGCATTAACCTTCTCCTTGCTTAATGCATGTATTATATACTTCCCAAGATGTCTTATTTTCCCAGTGCTGTTCAAAGGGAGCCTATGTACTTCACATACACTTATTCTTTGCACTCACAGGGTCAATGAACTAAAAAATGCTGGTGTCTAAAGGCTTCATAGCCCTCATAGGAAACCAAGTCAGACACTAATGGGATAGGTTCTTATCAAATTTCTTGCCTGTGTATGTAAAGAAGTTTGGTATCTCAGTTTACTTGGCCTATCTGAAACAATCACAGCCCACAGACTTACCCTCAAAATAGAAAAACAATTTATTAGTGTGACAAGCAGAAAATATTACACAATCTCAACACCTTTACTGGGTTGGTGGGTTTTTTTTTTGGACACAGAGATGAAGGCACAGATTCTCTCTGTAGCACAGTCACAGCAACCACTGTCTGGAACATTGCCCCTTTGCAATTCAGATTAAACACTTTTCCATCCAGCCACTGAATCCATCCAGCATATTCTGATGAAGACTCTAACTGATTTGCCAAGACAAGTGGATGAAGCAGCTCAATCTATAATCACTTCTCCTTAGTGTGAATGGGACTACAGAGACAAATACTATTACATTGGATTCGTCCATACTTTCCAATTACTATGCTGTTACAAATGCCTTACAACAGAACTAAAATGAAATTTCTAGTTCAGATTCCCTCAGCCACATCTTATCACAGAATCACAGACATGCTACTGGAAAGGACCTCTGGAGGTCTTCTTATCCAGCCTCCCACTGAAAGCAGGATAGTCACCAATGCTGGATCAAGCCACCCATAATTTTGTCCAGTCTGGTCTTGAAAACCTCCAAGAGTGAAGACTCTACAACTACACAACCATAAATCAACCTAAGCAAAGAAACCAGCTCTGGTTCTGTAATCTAGCATTTTGTCTTCAAGAATACTCTGCAGATGCCTAGGGGGAATGTATTAAAACAGAGTTTGTAGATTGATCCTCTTATATCAACAAGATAAATTAATGAAAGGGAAGGCTTTTTAGGAATATTATTGCACACAAAAATGCAGATACAACCCCAAGTCACACAAGAGTATTTTGCTGGGAAAATACAATAACTACAAATCATTCATTACTTGCCCTGTTCTTACTCTAAGGTTGACTGGCTACTCAAATACAGGATACCTCATTAAAACTTCAGGTGTGAAGTTCACCATTTGAATTCTTGTTCTAAAAAACACAGCATTAACCACCTATCCCAGCCCTATTTGGATCACAGTCTTTAATCTCACACTATCCAGAAACCTAGATGTTCCAAAGCATGAGATCTTAATCATAGGGATCAAGACAGAAAAGAAATCTTAGACATTTAAGGGGATACACATTTGTGTGTTATCAGTTTCAAGCTACTGCACTGTTGGTTGTTCTGGTTTGTCTATGGTTCTGCTTTGCAACATCAGTAATAAAACTGCTTAGACATGTTTCAACAATATATGGCCTAATATATAGTTAAATCACTCATATATCATACTAATGGATGCCACTAACAAGTATCCACATAGAAAAAAAATCAGAATTGCATCATCACACATTTGAGGCATACATGGTAAAGTAAATTGACCAGAACAAACTACACAAAAAAGAATTATAGAACAAAGATGTCTAATTTAACAATATCTTTAAAATGGCAAAACACTAGTTATTTCACCTCCAAGACTTTGAAAGGTAACTAACATCACTTTGATACCAAAAATACTGAGCGTTCGTGTAGAATTATGAAGACAAGACATTCCAGCAGATTCTTTTGCATCTTCCTCTTTCTGTGCTTGTTTTGTTTATACACCCTTTGGTTTCTCAGCTCCTGACTCAGACATGCATCATCTCTATTTCTGGGAAAATATTATTGACATTTTGTCCTTGGGTGTCTGTCACTAGCTGGGGGCAGGGTGAGACTATCTAATGCATGGAATGTAGGTCATGAAAAGCTGAGGGCACTCAAGATGTTTTTGAACCAGAAAACAGACTTTACTGGAAAGGGAAAAATAAGGAATTAGACAGCTTCATGTGATTTAATTTTAGATGCTTCACTGAAACACCACAGCTGCTCCACTGGTAACTTTTCTGGAGACAATGAGCTGAGTGTTCTTACAATGGCTTAGTGCTGGTAGGCAAACTCAGTATAATTCAGTAATTAAATAGGACTTTTTTTCTCCTCCCTGCAGAAATACTAGGGACTCCTCATCTTTCCTCTCCTCTGGTTCAGCCCATGTGTGTGCTACAACTGCTAGGTCCATACTAGAGCTTAGACACTACCTCACCAGCTCCAGCCCCATCCAAGGCAATAAGTAAGGAGCACGTCACATTTCTGACAAAGGAATTTGGGACACTTGGAAAGTGCTTCACAAGGGGTTTTTTTTTCTTTTCCATTTGAGTTCTTTCTGGGCTGTCCTTACCCTAGCCTGCATTGGCTTTTGGCTCTTCTCTACCCAAAGCTGGCCAGAATCATTTCAGTTATATAACATTTGCCAGACACTCCTCTATTCTTCAAACTGTTCCTTTTCACCACATTAGCCCAGATTTCCAATTTGCCTAATAGCATTTCCTCCCTTACCTACCTCATCAAATTCTCTCTTTGGCTGTCATGATCTCTGTGACAATCTCTACATAACATTTAAAATTATTTCATCTCTCTAACTCCTACCTCTGGACTCCAAAGCTAAAGCATAATGCTGCTTTCTCCTTGACCATACTCAAATGAGTACCCAATAACAAATTACAAAGGGAAATATTCCTAAGATAGGTGCTGATGGCTGAGATATGAAGTTCTTATTTCCCATAGAGTCAGTATTACTAGCTTAGGTACAGGTACTAGGCATAGTGATTATCCTTAAGCAATCCTAAATGTGACACAGCAGCCTTGGAAGTATAATTGCCTTCTAGGAAAGCAAAAAATCTCTCACTTGTGGTTCTGTATTCCAGGAAAAATTTTAAGGACCTAAAAGGAGTGATGATTTCTAAGGTATAAATAAACTGCCATTGATCCTTGTTATTAGTGCTTTTGACATTCTGCTCCCCTCCCTCTGCCCTTATCAACTGATGTGTGAAGAGCATCCCTTTGGATGGCAGCTGTCATACCAGCTTAGGTGTTAGTCGTAGCCTGGGCATAGTCCTTAACCCACATCTCCCAAGTGGTCACTCATGTCCTGAAGTTAGGCTTGGTAGCCAAGTGCTTACTGAGAACTTTGAAGACTACTGAACTTAGTGATTTCCAAACCAATGTTTATACAAATGGGAGGCACAGGATGTTTAATGTCTGTCTGCTACACTTCAAGTGCAGTCAGCAGAAACCATGGGCTCCTCTATCATTATTTAACAGCTCATTTGAGAATAACAGGGTGACCCCCTTTTCAATAGCTGTGGCCTAGAAAACACAAGATGACTTAACTTCAATCACCTATTGACAGATGACAGGAGAATAAGTTAAAAAGGTCTTTGGAGGGGTTGGGTATCCACATAGACAGAAGCCTAATCTTAAACAAAGCAACATAAAGCCTATCAGGAAATAAGAGACATTCTTTCAGAGTTAGACAAAATACATGTTGCAGGTAATTTCTCAGTAAAAATGCCTACTAGGGATACTGAAGTTGGTCTGCAAAAGTAATAATGTTCAGGAGAGGAAGCAATGCCTTTAAACAATACAGAAAGAGGTATGAATTTTAGAATGCCAGGTCACATCTACATATGTTGTAGAACTAATTAGCCCTTATATGGACTCAAAGGGAACTGTTGCTAAGGGTAGATCACATTATTAAAAAGGCAAAACCAAATTTGCTTATCAAAATAGGATATTCAAGGCTTAGACATTTCAGGTTTTCCTATCATATCCAAAGTTTAAGACAAGAGAATGTATCAAAATGACATTTAGCCCAAGGGAAAAAAATTTGGATGGATGAACTGGTTGAACATAATGTAACTCCAGATATGAGTGAGGCTGTCAGGATAAGTTTTCCTGGGTAATTAATCCACAGAGAAGCAAAGTTCAGAAGTAAAGCAATTAGGAATGACAGCAAACTGGAGCAAGAAGTTAAATCAGATGTTTTAATTACTGCCCTGGCTGTATTTCACATGTGCTTTATCACTTGGTTTACTATCAATAAAGAATCTAGTAAATGAGACAATTAAGGCCAATACAGAATGCAAGATAAAGCCTGATCCAAAAAACCCCCTTTAAATCCAATTCAGCTAAGGCATAGTACTGAAAACTCTCAGCCTCTTAACTTCTATCCCAGTTGTTCAGTTAGAGCCTGAACTGTATCCTTTGAAAACTAACAGACTCCCACAGGAATGCAGAATTTCAAGATGTAGTTCTGTTGCCTGTCTTTTTTCCACTCATCTACCTGATATAAAATGAGTAGATTAAAGTCAGATTGGATGGGAGTTTGAATTTAAAAAAAATCTGGATATGTTATTAACTGGAGCCAATAAGCCATAGCAAGCACACAGGGAAAACTCTACACCTCAAGCCATGATTTTACTTTTCAGTAAAGTTTTTGCAGCTCTGCTCTTTATGTAGACTGAGACTCCTCAGGTTCAGTCTGTCCACTCTGCAATTCTCTGGTGAAAGAGTCTACAAACATGCTAAGTACTAAAACCCTCAAATTTACATAGCAGTACTTCAAACCCTTTGGAAACCAAGCCTCTTTCAGCTTTTCCCTTGACAAGAGCTAGTGTGACAGACATACCAGCTGCTCAAACCTGAACAAGGGCTTTTTGAAGCAAAACCCAAAAGCACACCAAATATGAAACTGTAGCAGATACATAGTACCTCAAAATTAGGAATAAGCCAGAACTGTGACACTTATAGTGTTTATATTAGATAGGCACTGCTCTTAATTGGCAACAACTTGTTTTAACCAATACATCAGCCATCTCTGATTTGGCTCACTATCAGGTGACCTAGCTAAAGAAAATAAGTGCCTGCAAGAATGAAAAGTTCTGAAAGTGAGAAGAGATTTACAATTAAAACCATTTTGTAGTAATGTGAAACGCTGAATTTCACAACACAGAATGCTTGCAGTAGAAAACTTGCAATGATACTACAAGAGGGACATTGAGATGCTGGAGCATGTCCAAAGGACAAAGAAAGCCCAAAGAAGGGTCTAGAGAACAAGTCTTATGAGGAGTGGCTGAGGGAACTGGGTTTGTTTAGTCTGGAGAAGAGGAGGCTGAGGGAAGACCTTCTCACTCTCTACAAGTACCTGAAAGCAGGTTGGAGCAAGGTGTGACCATCCAGCCAGTTCCTTATCCACTGAACAGTCCACCCATCAAATCCATAGCTCTCTAACTTAGCCAGTAGAATGTTGTGGGGACTGTGTCCAAGGCCTTGCACAAGTCCAGATAGATCACATCCACAGCTTGTCCCTTGTCCACTGAGGTAG
Organism: Bucco capensis; assembly: GCA_013396975.1. Classification (NCBI taxonomy): domain Eukaryota; kingdom Metazoa; phylum Chordata; class Aves; order Piciformes; family Bucconidae; genus Bucco; species Bucco capensis. The sequence continues at coordinate 692,594 of VWZO01018191.1, read as the reverse complement.
TCACACTATTGTAGAAAGCCACTATGTTTGTCAGACAGGATCTGCCCTTAGTGAAGCCATGCTGACTGTCTCTGATCACCTCCCTCTCCTCCATATGCCTTAGCAGACCTTCTAGGTGAATCTGCTCCATGATTTTCCCAGGCACAGAGGTGAGGCTAACAGGTCAATAGTTCCCAGGGTCCTTCTTTACACCCTTTTTGACAATGGGTGTAACATGCCCCTTCTTCCAGTCACTAGGGACTGCACCTGACTGCCAGGACTTCTCAAATATTATTGAGAGTGGCTTGGTGACTAAATCAGCCAATTCTTTTAGGACCTTTTAAATCACTAGAGCAGCAAGGTTGGCCATGGCTCTCCTGCTGTTACTAATGAGGTTCCTGGTATAATTTCCATACCCCCTCTAAGCTGATACTATAAATAGCAATCAGTGCAGCCTTACATGGATAAATCTTGATAAAGTTTCTGATGGTGCCAAAATATCCTATTTCTCTGTGTGCCAGATGCTTCTAATAAAGTGACTTCCATCTCATGGAACTGTGTTTGCATTACCCTTGTCCCCCTGAACTGCTTACATTGATACTTACAGTTGGGGCACCTCATTTCCCCCCCCATCTTGCCCTTTTGCTTCTGTATAAGAAATAGGATCATTATTCTCTGGAGCCACCCACAAAGAAGAAAGGATGTATATGGACAACCCTTTCCTGAGAGCACTTCACTTTGATTTAAAACTTTATTCCATTAAGGGCTCGCTTCCACTGCTTTTACAGAAAGCTCTCCAAAAAAAGGTCAATAACTCAGCACAAATTTAAAAACAAAACAACAAAAAAAACCACCAACACAAAAACCCCTAAATCAAACAAACTAAAACAAACCAGCCAGGAAAAGAACTCTAAAGCTGAGTAACACAAGGACTTTTTACCCAGGTGACCTGTTGTGCAGTACCTGCTCCCAGAACTGAGTTCAGAACTCTGTGCTAGGTCCTCAGCACCTGAGAAGCATCTCATTACAACTGTGTTTCAATGCTTTTTCAGGGTGGTGAAACACTGGCTCAGGTTTTCCAGAGAGGTGGTTGATGCCTTATTTCTGGAAGGATTCAAGGTCAGGTTGGGCAGGGCTCTGAGCAACTTGACCTAGTTAAAGATATCCCTTCTCACTGCAGGCAGGTGACCTCTAAAGGGCCCTTCCAACTCTATGATAGTTGCTGTGCCCATGTCCAGAAATGACAAGTCTTAAATCCTTTTTCTTACAGAAGCACAGTTTTTGCCATTTTCCCTGACAGTGACTGAGTTAAACCGATTTACATGGAGATGAGAGATGTTAGTTTGAAGTCTTTTAACCAATTAATGGTATCAAAGCCTGATTCCAAATTTCCTGGGCAACTGGCTGGGTCACAGGGATCCTATATTGAAAAGGTAGAGTCCCTCCTAAACATGTTGTTGTTTGGGTTTGTTGTTTTTTTTTAAAGAAAGGAAAAACCACCACAAGAAGCCAGAAAACACCATAGCACCTAACAGACCAAACTGTGGAGCAGAGACTCTGACATCCTGCATAGATTTTTGACTTAACTACACTACTGTTAAGGATTAGGGCTGGGCCAACCACTAATCAAGTGACAGATGCTCTATATTTACTTACTTGTCCCCCACCCCAGGAAGGAAAAAGGAATTAGCAAAGAGAGACTAGCAGATTGGAAATGAAAACTTAAACTACTTTAATGAAAGCAATAAAATTACATATATACAGATATATACAAAAACAACACTAAGCCCAAGACCTCCCCTTAATAGCAACTACATCACAACTGATACTATGGCAGAAGGACTCACCAGTAGATGGGAATCAGACTCAAGATCCTGGAACTGGTTTCAGGAGCTCTTGAATCAAGACCAAAAGAAGAATGGACAGAGTCCTGGAGCAGCTCAGAGCTAGGCAATAAGAGTTACTATGAGAGTTACTAACCCACCATACCACATGGCTCAGGTGCTCAACTTTCAAGAAGAGAAGAGGCCCAAACCTCTCCTTTTATCTATTTGCTGCTAATTAGGCATTGAATAGCTTAATCATGCACCTGCCTTGCTTGGATCTTAGGCTTAATGTAAGAGATCCCAAGGCCCAAGCTTGGTGTGGGAGTTTCAGGGACTGGCCCTCAGTTTTATACTGAAAATGATATATATAAATAAATACTGGAATGGAATACCTTGTTGGTCTGTTTAAAGTCATAACTAAACCTAGGATGAATACTTAGTCTCATCACACCTGCACTGACATAGAACAGATGCAGAGATGCAGCTGTAGGTGTGCACACCTTTGAAGGTTAGATGTTTCTTAACACTGATGGCACGTGAGGAGAGACCTTTTAATATTGCAATACTGGACTTCAGTACCTCATCTCAGTTAAGATTTACTTGAGATAGTTTCTCATAATCTAATCCAATCTGGTCTTTGGCTTTCCCCAATAACACAGCACTAACAGGACACTGAGTAGGAAATTGTAGGGTTTCCCATTCTTGCTTCCAGTTCAACTGGATAATGTATTTATTGTAATTCATGAAAGGGATTTGTTGAGAGCTTAAAGGTCAACTGGTCTGAATGGAACTAAACCCATCTCCTGTGTGGAAAGGAAGAAATAAAAGACATGGAAAAAACCAACCAAACCAAACAAAACCCTTTTCCATAAGGTTTTTGTTCCAGTAAGTACAAAAGTGAAGCAACTGCTGTCCCTTCTTGCTCTTAGTGAGTAAGCACATTGTTGACTACAACACATCTGCTATATGGAGTAGGCAAATACTGCCTATAGCCCACACTGGCATAAGGGTCAAGATCAAGGAAGCTGAAATAGAGATAAGAGCTCACACGGAAGCCATAGGACTGATCCCAGAACTACTCAGTCCATGACTACTTCTGTTCACCAACTTCTGCCTCTGTAGCTCCACTGTTGCACTCTAGCCTATGTCAGAAAATTTCATAGATGAAGTCTTTGACTATTGATGAGGGAGAAGTAGAAAAAGAAAAGTGTATTCCTACATTCTTGCTTGTGTGTTAAGCCATATGCCAGGCACACAAAAAAATCTCAGACTAAATTCTTAGAGCTTTTGGGAAATCTATCAAACCACAAACCCAGGCTAAGTTGGAGTGAGTGTGTGACTCAATGCACTTATTTAGAGTTCAGGAGTAGTTGGGCTCTGGCTGTGAGCTTCAGGCTGTGCACACACAGAGTGAAGTGAGTTGGTGCTCTGAAGAGTCTTCAGTCTGCAGTAGGAAAGGAGACTAAACTCACTGCAGTACATGCAGCTCTTACATATCTAGTTTTCAAAAGGGCAATTGGAAATTGTATGCCCCAGAAAGGAAAATCCTAATAATAGTGTTATCAGAAGTATGTCTACTTTATTTAGAACTGGAAAGTGGTGTTGTAAAGGTTATTTTCTGAGATCAGAAGGCTAGGATTTTATTACATGCTATTGAGGATCGGATTAAAGCTATTCTATGGGAGTCTTCTTAAGCTTCCATTATTGGTCATATTACCTTCAGCATCACCATAAATGGCTTTAGAAAAGTAACTGGGAAAAGAGCTGATCTAATTGCAGAAGTAAGCACAGCCTCAGGACTCAGGGCAACAATAAGATGCTATGGATTATTTGTTCAGTTTTCAGCCAAGGATGTAAGAAGCCTCATTTAAACAAGTATTCTTACAAAAGGGCACCACTAGTTGGGAGATACTCCCAGAGGAACAAAACATCTGCTGTAAAGAAACAGTTGCCACAATTTGTGGAGTTAAAAAGATGAATCTCGTTCACATTCAAATCCTGTTTGAACAATAAGATACTGTTGCAAGAGATGTTATGAGAATAATTCCATTGTGTACCAAAAAACATGTCCCCAGGCTATAGGAGAAGTTGAATCTGCAATTGCTGGAGTTGAATTTCTATCAATATATCTAGCTCCACACAAACATTGTGAAACTGGCTTTAGCCTTGATTCAAATGTTATCCTGTTTCAGCATCAGTATTGAAAATACAACCTGGTTAGTTCTGTATTTATACATCTGAGGTAGACCAATAAATTCTCACAGTATTAGAAATTAGAACCAGATTTTGCTATTGCATCGTATTCTAATTATTAATTGGATTTGGTATTTTGAATGGAAGGATTTTGATTATTGAGATATCCCTTCATTAGCCTAGGAAAAAAAGTAAGAAGATGGAATCTAGGTTATTTCTGTGAAACTGTGCTCTGTTTCTCTTTTAAGTAATCACAGTTACTTATGCCTTTATATTCCCTAATTCAACAGCAGCAATGGCTATCTGATTAGTCTAAAAGCCTTCATCATTTAGAAAACATTAGTGCAAAACACTGTAGCTCATCTTTTTGGTAACAACTTGGATACAACTCTGACACATTACAAACTTTAATGAAGCTCAGGGTCCCAATCCCTTTACTCCAAAATGGTCAATGTCAGAGTTAAGTGCATTTAAAATTCAGTATGCTCTTAAACTGTTCTTGAATTCATCCTGATCAGGGTGAAACTTCTCTGATTTGAGAGCAACATGTTCTTAGAGGCTAAAATGACTCTGTTTTATTTACCTAAAAACTACAGGCTACTACATAATCATATTTACTGAGTGTGCACTCCCTGAGAAGAGTATCAGAGGATTAACACCTTGTGACTACCTAGTCACAATTGTATTTATTACCCTATTAAGTGCAGGACAGGACAAGACATAAAGATAGGATAGGATAGGATAGGATAGGATAGGATAGGATAGGATAGGATAGGATAGGATAGGATAGGATAGGATAGGATAGGATAGGATAGGACTAGACTATCCTCCATTCGACTTGATGTATCTGCAATTTGATTCTTTCAATGCTTCAAAGAGACCTGAACACTTTTAGCTTTGTTTCTTCAGAAGGAGTTAACCTAGCAATTTATACAGATCCTAAAACTGGCTGTATCCTTTCCAGCTGGCCACTTGGCTCAAATCCAGGTCACTCCACATAAAAATAGAGCTGTTTCATGACAAATGCAAAAGGACTTTGTTGCTTTTAGTCCAGTTCTCAGCAGCTTGTAATTTTAATCACAAAGACTTCTCTGCATTTAGAACAAAGATGCAAGTGATTGACTAGTGTCTGGATTTTATTCTTTGCCTTCTTCATATTGCTTCTCAGTGTCACCCCTTAAGACAGAGTTCATCAATATTTGTCAGATTATGTGATTGGTTTGAGTTTGGATTATTTTTCACAAAAGCAAAACTTTCTTTTGAGGAAATTACTCTTGTCCCTGCTATAATGACCATTACTTAGTTAGCTTAATTTCCTGATATGCTAATAAATAAATCTTGCCTCACCACATTTCCCTCCCTCCCCCTCTCATTTAGAATATTGTATCTAAGTAATAACAGTGTAGAAACTCTTGTTAAAATGTCAGAATTTCTCAGGTTTTTCTGTTCATAAATCCTCCCTTTCTTTGCCTGATGTTTCCCCAAGCTTGTCTGCTGCAACTATTCAGAAAAAGACAAGTTTGGCAAAAAGTAACTAGTAGGGGTGGAAAAATAGATCATGAAGTTAGAGGTTATTTAATTTGATTACCTAAGGTACTATGATCCCTAATGGGTCTTCTGAATGCTTTAGTAGTGGAAAGGCATCTTGAGGAATCAAAGAAAATGGAATCAATCTTGTCTTCTGTTTTCCTCCTCAAAACTTGCCTTGCTCAGAAGTCTTGCCAGTATTGAAATAGCTGCCTGATGAGTTTATACTGTATAATATGCACAAATTACTTGCCTTATATTAAAGTCACCTGCTGCTATATTGTTCCATGCATAAAAAAAAAAGGAGAACAGCAGCCAGTCTATGCAGAGTCTGCTCTCTAACTGATTTATAAGGAGGCTGACAGGTGACACTTCTAGCACACCTCAAAACCCTCAGCTGGTTTTCATAGTGCCAACACTCCAACAACTCCCAGATGTTTCACTTCTTCCCGAATCAAACATATTGTTAACATGCAAAGATATTTATGAGGATTTTTCCTGTTCCTGCTTGTTCAAATGCTGACTTTTCTTTGCAGCTGGATGATAATAAAGGTTGTTTTCTCAGCCAAATGTCTGCTGTCCTTGTGCAGATAAGATCTGTCAGCACAGGCACAGCTTTGGCACAGCAACACATTGGTTCACAGCAGTCAGTCAGACCAGTTAGGTACTGGTCACTGCCTGACTTCCTCCCAGTTGAGCACCATTTGGGAGATATATCACTTTGGAAGCACTGGATGTGGCTTCCACACATGAGTAACACCATGGACTTCAAGAACTTGCCCTTAACTTGCTACATCTTCTTTTGTTTTGTCTTGGATGACAATAGATCATAATAGATAATAAATTGATTAGCCCATATGTCTAAGAATTAAAGCAGAACTCTTTCATCAGTTACTTCAAGTTTTTTGTATCCTATAATTAAGAGACCACCAGGTCACATTTCACAAAGTGTTTCCCATTGGAAGCAAACCCTATTTGGGATTTTTTTTCCTCCAAACCCTATAACAAATGAAGAGCATCCTTGCTTTTTGACTTCTTCCAGTTTTGACTGGGCATTTCATCTCAAAAAGTTAGAAAAAACAGGGAGATTTCTGGCAAGGCTGAATTTATCTTGTTTGACATAATAGCTTTGAGTTTTTCCTGTGATACAAAGTATGGAATTAGTCTACAAAGATTCAAAAAGAAACGTTCTAAGGGATACTTTAAATCTATTCTTTCTATCCCATCTTTAAATTGCAAGAACCTTAATATCCTATGAAAATTTTCTAGTTGAGGCTTGACACACAAAGAAAATAAATATAAAAGCAAATAAAACCCAAACCAACTAAACAAAAAACCTTCAACAAAATCCTAACATTGATTCTTTCTGATAAAGGGAAATCACAAAGTACAAATTTGAGCCAGAAAAACAAAGCATGTTGGAGAATGGATGATGACTTCTCAGGATTAAAATAAAAAAAGTCACTGAAATGGAAACTTTCAGCTAAAAGCCAGTTTAAACTAAACTTTAGGATGCTTAGAGACATCACTCAGAGTAACTGGGCACATTACCTTTACCCTGCTGAGATATTATTGACTTTCAGACATCTCTAAAAGCAGATGTTCACAGTCATGAATCAAGGTTTCAATGAGAAGACAACACCAGAGAGGAGGCAAGGTCCATTTAGAAATCTATCATCTTGCAGACCACACTGGCCTACTGAGTACTCATTATTTTTTTAATCATATAGAGCCAGTGTTTGCAATTAGGTAGATAATCTTATTTACCTGAGATTTCAGAGTGCTTCGTGTTAGGCATTGCTGTCAGTTTGCTCTCATGGATGCAGGACTGAAGCAGAAAAGGAGTTGAACAACTAATCCAGTATTAATCATAGTCTGGAATAGAGTTGAACTGCAAACTCTCTACTTTTCATATAAACTGAATAAAACATTTTATCTGTATTAAATTCAGAGGGTTTTTACCACAGTCACCTCTTCCCCTCACTCTCTTACTGCCACGTGACTCATTCCTGTGGTCTGCACAAAATGCCATCAAAATCACCCTTTTTTGTCCAGACATTTGTCATTTCCAATATCAGTTAATTTTATCAGCTGCAAAGTTATTAGTCTGACTTTAAAATCCCATCAAAATCTACCATTTAATGCTTCTTTTTATGTTCATCAATTAGAAGCCCTTAAAAATGTCAGAGATCTTCCAGTCTCACTTAGAGCTATTCATGGAGCATCACCACAGATCTAAGATTTACAGAAAGTTAATATGAACTATTAGACAGTTTAGACAGCTTTTAAAACAGTTGCAAGTTGTCTAAACTCAATGATAAATTAAGAAAAAAAAATTTAAAGAAAAAAATGATGAGGAAAGAAGAAAAATAAAAAAACAACAAAAAATGGAGAAAAGAATAATAATTTTTTTTTAAAAGCCTGGTTAGACAGGTGTCTAACTTCATCCTGAGTGTTAAACTGGAAATTGTTTCATCATTATCACATGACTTGACTGCCACATATGGTATTATCTCATGTGATGACACCTCTGTACTGTAGTAGAAGGAAATATTTGTTAGACAATGTTTTCTGCATTATTGTTAATACTTCACCAGTGTTTTCAACTGATTAAGGCTTAGTAAAGCTCTTTTCAAGTTCCCAGGATCAGCTATTTTAATGCCTTCTAGCCACAGGACACATCTTTCACCTTTGCATTTCCCTGGTGAACACTTTTGTAACTTCCATGTTCTTATTTATATGCATTTCCTCTTTTTTGTGTGTTCTAGTTGTATAGATTGCATATGTGCCTGCAGAATGAGTACATGTGAATGCATTGTGTGTGGTTTACAGTGTTTCTATCCTGGAGTTAATTAGGTGCATGTGCTATGTCATTGTCACTCGTGAGATCAGGGCTGCCACTGACTTGCTACCAGTGGCACATGAAATACTTGTTGGAGTGGCAAACTATGCTCACTCGCTTGCAGAGATTCCAAGGGTAGTATTTGCATCACTAGAATTCCAGCCCAGTTCAGATTTCAGTGTTCACTGATGTATTAATCAAACGCTTAACTTCANGCCCTCCCTGGATCTTCGTTCGCGAAGCCTAGCCACGACAACTTCATATAATATGAGAAATAAAACTATCACCTCTTGCCCTACCTTCTATCCAGGTTCTTTGTGTGCTCTGGGATGTAAATTATTCTCTTCCTGGCTGAGCTGTTGCTGTGTTTTTAGGGAGGTAAATGAATATCAAGCATGTGTTTTCCTTCACAGATTTTAGGATCTAGATTTCTACAGTCTACTTGGGCTGGACCCACAGACAGTTTATTTATTAAGCAGATCCAGCTCCAGTGACTGGAACTCTGAGGAGTAGATGAGTATTAAGTTAATGAATAATTAATTTACCTGTTTTCTCTTTCAGGCTTTTGGTTGCATTACATTGTCAATCATCCTCCTGTTTCGAATGAGCAATGTGGTGTTTACCAAGGCTCTTGAGACTCAGCATGGAAAATGAGCAGAGTTATTTTGATTCATTGTTGTAACAGACTATAAACCTCTCCTCTGTTTTTAGAAACATTTACCATAGCAGCTGAAAAATGATTTTTCAAAATACTATTGCTTCAGCCATGGGATTAGAGCTTGGGTTGAACCCAAAACACCCTCTGTGCTGCTAAGACCCCCTTTTCTAATCCTCCTAATCTCTGTGCATACACACGAGAAAGAAAGCTAAATAGCACACTGAGTGGAGTTTTATTCTCTGGTTTTAGGGGAGAATTTCAGTCTAAACCAAACCCACCCTGTCTAGTCCATTACAATCAATATGACTTTCTATTTGTTAATGTTGGCACAAATAGAGGTGGGGAATTATCAGCGAGAATGAGTTGAAGTCTTTTTGTTACTTATAGCAGAAAGACTTCTGCTGCACATTGTTAAGCAGAGTTAAGCTTTCATTTCATGCAGTTCTTTCCTATTTTATATGAATTTAAAACCTGGATACAAAGCAGATTCTCAAAGTGGTGCAATTTTTGCTTAAGAATCCATGGAGTAAAACCAATTTTTTTCCTCTTATTAATATATGGCTGCCATTCAAGATTAGACATACTTTGTACAATGCACTTATGATGGTTGTCTTTTGCTTGGGAGGGGTTGGTAAGATCTCTTTACCTACTACTTGTACAGAGTATGAGATTCAATAGATCATCTACTATCTGTACTTTATAATATATGCAATAAAAAATGTCACCTCTCACCCTACCTTCTCTCCAGGTTCTCTGTATGCTCTTTCTTTCTGGCTGAGCTGCTGCTGTGTTTTTAGGGAGATAAATGCATCTCAAAATGTGTCTCCATGATTGGAAGCATCAAGATGAACTTCTGGGAAATCTTTGCTCCAAGAAAGATGTTTCCATTCTGACTTTTTCTCCTCCAAAATCAGGACACAAACCAGCCCTGTGGTGTCTGATATTCCCACACGCACACCAATTTTGTCTTATGGTCAGTGCCTAGGAAATATAGTACCCATGAACCACACACAGTGAATCATGTAATCTGTTATGTATTCATGACATACCACCTACAACTTCTGGAGAATCTGGACCTCAAATGCCATGGGAATATGCCTGTGTAAAGACATAGATGGTAAAATACACCTCTGCATCATCCAACCACTCCTAACCCCAGGAAGAGCTAGCTGACACTTTAGGACACAATTCCCTCCTTCTTCCTCCGTGCTAATAAAGAAAGTGAGATGGTGTGTAGCTTGTTTTTCATTCCATGACTTCTTCCTTTCTTTTTCTTTCTGTTTCAAAAAAAAAAGAACAAGAAAAAGAAGGCCCACAGAGCTTTGTTTTCATGGGTGATCAAAACCCATGGTCTCTGACTATAAACTCTTGCTGGACATTCAAAATGAAAATGTGTCAAGAGTTCCTTTTGATCAAAATCGAAGACCTTTTTTGAAATGCACAACTCAAGCTACCTCCCTGACCTTCTGAAGCTTGATCATCCCTTTACATTTAACCCCAAAACTTCATTGAGCTCAACAGGATCATAACTGCAGCAAAATTGCACAAGTTAGAAGAGGAATCTAGGAGGCATTAAAGAGAAATTAGTTTTCTGGAGACAAGGAGACTGTATATTTGACACTGATACCATCTGTAGAAGCATGTTTCCAAATGTGGTCAGATGGAGGTGGATGAGGAAGGTCTTTGCTATCAGCAAGCTGAGGGAGGTAACTTCTCCCCAGCTATTGTAATTCACAGCAATTTCTGCAAACTCTTGCAGCCTTCACAGGTACAGAGAGAGGCAAATGCATACCTGACCTGCAGCAGCCAGCAGAATTACAGAAATCTACCCAACATCCAGGGAAAGGCTTTGCTAGCTGACAAGATACCTTTCAGCTGTCTTTTATACAACCTCTATACCTTAGTCTTTCATAGAATCTATATATATTTGTCTTTATTTCAGAACCTGACTCCATGTCATTAGGTTTGACAGCATTAGCAGTTGATTCAGTTGGGTCAAATTTCCTCAGTGTTATGCAAAATAAATGTCTTGTAATGGAAATACTGCCTATTAAAAAAAAAATAACTTTAGGCAAGCGTCACATCTCCAGAAAAGACTGATTTTATTTCATTATCTCCCATATTTTGGGTTAAAAGGGTTTGAAAGGTAAGTTTTGCAAAAATTGTTCCAATTTAAGGAAAATCTGCCTTGCCTACCAGTGCAAATTGTGTAAGGATTACTGGTTTTCTTTTCAACAGAAATACTAAATCACTTCAGTGGTATAACTAAACTGTAGAGAAGTTTGCTTCATTCTAGAGGGTGGTGCTGGTGATTTACAGAAATAATTCATTTTCACCAGGATTTACTCATGAGTCTGTCTTTTTCTGCAGCTGCTGATACAGATGTAAGTAAAAAAAAAGCCCTCAAACAAAATTCAACACCCCCCCCCAAAAATCTTAACAAAACAAAACCAAAGCAGCTCCTTCAGCCTTCACATTGACTTCGATTTCTGTTAGTGGTTTTTTAGCTAAATAATGATGTTGATCAGCAAGAAATCAGATAATTCTCCTTTAAAAAAATCCCTCAGAAGCACTCAGGAAATATACTGCAAATAAACCAGTAAAAAAATATAGACCATTTGTACAGATCTAGAAGGGAAAAAAATGTGAAACAATGTTATATATTTATCACTGCACTTCTCATCACTTCCTCAGATTCTGCTCATTGATTTCTCTTCTTCATATAACCTCTGACATCCCAGACCACTGAGAAGATGTAAAAAGCTTTTCAAAATATCAGAACTTCCTTAACCTGCCACAAAATTTTCTCTGATTTTCTCTAAATGGAGGATTTCATTGTAAGATTTATGGGCCAAATGGCAATCTTTTAGTACACCAGAATGGCAAAATTTAATCCCAGAGGTGTAACACATTTCAGATACTGAAGTCCTTCTGCAGAGGTACAACCAGCAGTATTATTCCCCTCAAGTAAGCAATAGCTACTTGTCCAGTGGGATACACAGCTTGCAGGAGGTGACCTGCATAACTTGAAGTGTGAAACAGCACTGGTGTCTAACCACAAACACTACCAACATGATGGACTTTAAAGCTCAGATATTTTTCTGTACATGAAAAAGGTATTTCAGAGCATTTTTGGTGGTTTAGGTGTATTTTCCTAGGTTTCTTGCACCTGGATTTATAGACTGGAATGAAAGAGGTCAAACAGCTAGAAAGGCAAGTGGAATTAATGCATCTCAAACTCTGATCAGGTAACTTTTGGTAGGTGGTTGTGGTAGGCATTGACACTTGAGTGAGGCAGGATCCATCATTTTCCTACCTTCAGTTGAAAAACCTACCCCCTGCTCTAGCAGATAAACCTAGACTATTCCATAAAATATCACTTATTACTGCACTCAGTAAGAATTCATTTCTCTCATTGTTCCAGAACTTTATTACTTCTGCTGGAAGAAAAAGTCGAGACGTTTTTTCACTCATTCAAAATTAGGATCCAAATTTAGCTAGTAACCAAAGGCAAAGCCTTCATTATACTGAAACAGACTTAAGATTGTACTGTCAACAGTCATCTCACCTAACTTGGGATTTGTACAGCACAGATGTGTACAGCAGTTCTGCTCATCTAAGTCCCTCTTTACAGGAAGGAGGCTTTATAGTAAATATTTTTAGGGTAAAACTTTTTGTACCTGTTTTGAACCTCTACTTTCTGAGAAGACAAAAGCTATTGCTTCTTCCCCTTGGTGTTAAAGGACATTTAGCAAAGTACTTCAGATGAAATGACCAGCAGTCTATGTGACACCAACCCTGAGCTGGACTTCCACTGAAGGAGGACAGACCACCTGGCAGTAATGCTGTAGTACTACACATCTTTTTGACTAACCAAGACATTACAAAATTCATCCTCAAAAGCATTAGCACTATACTCTCTAGCTTCACAGTCTTTCTTTGACGTTTAGGATCTTACTAAGTAGACAGTTGAAGGCTTTTTGTTCTCTTGTTGTGTGTTGTGTTAGTTTGGGTTTGGTTTTGGTATTTTTCCCAAGATGGTTCTGGGATTTCAAGCAGCAAATCATGGTGCTTGGCTAATTATAGTTACAGAGGTAGATGATGATTTCAGAGTGGAATACAACTTCAGATGAAGGCAATTGAGAAGTCATTGAACTTAGCAGCTGTGCAGCTGCATCACCAAACCCCTCACGCTGCCCAATTATTTTCCTTGGCGACTCCTTCCTCTAAGAACTTGTTTTTTCCTGACTATGTCTCAGTTGGCTGTTTGTGAAGGCCTGGCCAGTGTTTGTTGAAGAAAGAAAGAGGGAGAAGTTGCTTCTGTTAATTCTCCAGAGATCTCTGTAGGGAAAATGCTGGTTAATATTGACATATTCTCACAGTCTCCAGGGGAATCTTTTGACAGAAAGGGAGGGAAAGAGGAAGGAAGGATGGGGGGGAGACCTGCTCTGTCTGACCTCTCTCCCTGGAGGATAAAAATCAAAAGAGAAAAAATAAATATATTATTCCTCTTTTTTGTTGTTGTTTGTGACTGTTACAGCTTGAAGCTCCACTCCTGTATCCATGCTCCGTGCTTCCCAAACATTAGTTCACTGCTAGTGAAGATATTGTTGAGTATTTTGAAGTAGAAAAGTGCAATATAATGTTGCCTCACGTTTAACAGAAGATAGAGTATTGGACCAGCCAGCAAGGGCTTCTGAGCAACTCTGCCTTAACTGTTGGTGGTTCTTTCAGTCTTGATTTACAGCCCATGGCATGACCTGGAAAGTTCTTCTACAGCAAAACCCCACCAAGCTGTGTCTGCTGACACAAGGCCTGCATGAAAGACCAAATCTACTATTTGCAGAACACCAAAGTTGCAAAAATAATCTGCTACTGTGGGAAGAGGAATGGGAACAAACACAGACCTGGATGCTTTCCCCGGGCACGTCCAGTTAAATGAAGATTAGAGAAACCCAAGTAAATAAGGAGAATAAAATAAAATAAACACACTTCACCCCATTTCCCTTCCCTTTTTAAGTCTTCCTCCTACTTCAAAGCAATCTTCAGACTTCACTCCTCTGTATGAGTACAGAAAGCATATCCTTACTCTCCATACACACCTCATCTGGGGTAAGCTCTCAAACTTGCATATCTTTGAAGACCAGTTCCTGTCTATTGGTGCCTAAAGAGAGGTGGAAGCACCTTCTATAACCAGCAGCATCTTGTTAAATAAACCTTTCAACAACCCACTGCCCTAGTATTATGCTGTGGACATGAAATGCTCAGCACAGCACTCCAGACATCAGAGCCTGGCAAGAAAAAAAAATTCCTCTTTCTTCTGGATTTCTGCTAAACCAACAAAGCCTCAAGCAAGAAACAAGCAGTCAAAACAAAATTAGAAGAGTGTAAGACTGCTGTCTGGGGTATATGGTGGTACAGAATAGCTGGAGCAAAACCAATGGGAAAGTGCAAACAGAGCAGGTGCTGTGGAGGGCAAAATGCAGAAGTGGGAAACAGCCCTAGTGGAAGAGCATTGCAGAGAACAGCTAGTGCAGAGGCAGTCACAAGAGATGTACAACTAGGAGGGGCTGCTGGTGTATAGAAAGCAGGGGCTGCTGGTGGGTATGTGGTCATGAAGAGTAGCTTGTGCAGGGCACACAGAACAGCAAGTAGAGAACAGGTTATGCAGAAGAGCTGCTGTGCACTGATTTTCTGTGTGACCATCAAAGTTCCTCAATAACCCAGATTTCTGCTCCCTCTTCAAGCCTTTTCAGATCCCCACAGGCCAAAATTCCTGGAGCTGCAAGAGGTGCAACTGCTGGACCATGAGAGTGGTCTGTGCAGCATAGCAGCCACAGCCTGCAAATCACCAGCTTGCTTTGCCAGCTTTTTATATGCAGGCAAAGCCCCAAGACTCATGTACCTCTTGTGTCATGTCCAGGTCTGAACAGAGCTATAAAATACCCTTGTAAGGGAAGGAATTATCTTGGTTTTCCTTGCTTGCAAATAGAAAGTGCCTCTCCTTCCAGTAATATTGTATTTTTGAACTGATACCAGAGGTACAAATGTACTGGAGCACTTGTGTAGTGAGGGAGCACAGAGCTACAAATAATCAGCTGTAGGAGCTGCTACGTGGTCCTAAGGGTGATAAGGTATGGGCTTATGCTGACTGCAATTTTAAGGCCATAACCCACTCCTCTTGTGGAAAGGCACTGGTGTTTTGTGGTATCATTCATCTCTCCTAGTGGAAACTGCTCCGAGGGTACCAAGATAAATACAAGATGGTTCTTCAGTAATTGTCCAGGTAGTTATACAGCAATTTGGCCCATTGTCATGCCCATCTAATTATATACAAGAAAGATTATCTCCTAAGAATATATTTTTCTTGTTATTCTGTTCTAATTCCCTTTGGTTTCTGCTTCACCTACCTTGTCTTCCTAACAGACACCATCTGTGTTTATGAGTGGTATTGTGTTATGCATGATGTGACCTCACTCTATTTTCTGCTGAAGATGGAGCCTGAAAAGCTGTCTTTAACGTGGCCAGCCCCACAGCAAGCACAGGTATGTAGGACAGGGGAGAAGGAGCTCCTCTGCAGGGGTTAGCTTATTGGTAGAGCTGCACAGCTGGGCTGTAGTGTAGAAGCACCCCGAAATGCTCACACGTATCCTATTGTCAGTGCTGAGCTCTCTTTATTTCATTGGTTAGGCCTTGCAGAAATAATGAAGAAGCTTTAGAAATCTTTGTGGTCTGACTAATGAATATCAAAAATGTTCAACATGTTGACCCAGCCCTGACTTGGAAAAGCTGCAGCTGCCAGTTCAGTGTTTTTGAGAGATCAAGACCACACTTCTGCTACTTCTTTTTGCCTGAGAGACACAAGTAGTAACTGCTTATAAGAGAAAAGTTGCCTCAATGGTATTTTTAGTCAACACCTCCCATTTTATTTTATCTCAGCCAAGAAACTAAGGCATAAAGGTTGTGTTACAGACATTAACTACTGGCATCAGTAGTTAACTACTTAACATTAACTACTGGCATCAGTAGATGCTGACTCTAAGATCTAATTAACTTTTGCAGCTCTGGCCAATGTCAGGGGGATAAGTGGCAATGAATAAAGTCTACTCTTAAATCTCAGCAGCTAAGGGTCACACAACAGCTGAAATGACACAGAGACTTCTGCAGCCAAAGGAAGTGGCAATGCTTTCCTGCTAAGAAAGCCTCACCTGACCTTTATTTCCTTAGAATGAAATCCGCTACAATGCAACAGCACTTGCAGACTAAGATGTGTGAACTCCACAGGACTTCCAGAGAAAGCTTAGAAAAAAGGAATTGGTGGTAGAATGCAGTGCTTTTTGATGAGTAAGGGAACAGCCTTTCTCCCCTCCAAGCAGTGTCACAATTAATTGGCCAAGTGCCTTGGCCAATGACAGTAATGGTGTATTGTTTTAATTTTAATGCTGCTATGTCACTTTCAGACACTAGTCAGTATTATTGAGATAAATTGCATAAGAACTCTTATTACAAAATAATCACAGTGTTATCTGGAAACCAAAACACTTCTCTTATTGCAAAAGCAGCTTAATCACTCTGTGGGTCTTCTTACCAAACAATCTGTTGGTTCAAAATCAGAAAAATGAGCCAACTCACAGAAATATTTTAACTTGCCTAATATTAATTAATAGACACAGAGTCAAACACCCCTCACAAAATGTAAAAGGGTAGTCTCAGGGTGATACACATGTATNTACGATTCTATGGATGGGCTTCAGCCACAACAGCTATCCTAAGTTCAGAACATGTTTTTGTTTTTTGCAAGGATGTTAAGGTTTATCTTGGCAGAAAGCAGTTATTGCTCTAAATATGGAATGGTCAACAGGTACAACTATGTATCTTCTGTTGGAGGGGTGAAAACAGCTCTTTCAGTGACAGCATGAGTGTCATGTCATTATTAAAGATGTGATGGAAAGAAATAGTATTCATTTTTAACGAGGATAGAATATACCCCATCCACCTTCCAACTATATAGTTCCAGTGACAGTCAGCCAGCAAGTAAAAAACAGATACTCTTTTCACCATGCCTGGTGCTGTACAAACCCAAAGGCACAAGGCTTGTCCCAAACAAGCCAGGTGGTATAGCCAGAAAACCCAAAGGGAATGTTCCAAGCTGCCCTAAAGATCTACTCTGATGCTAAAGAAAGTTAAAAGCACAAGAATCAAGTCTAAAAAGGCACAAGAATCAAGCCTAAAAAGGCACAAGAATCAAGCCTAAAAAGCACAGTTTTCTGTAGAAAAATGCTCCAGGTGGAGATACTTTGCCTCTTTGGAAACAGTAGAAAGAGGATAGTTGCGTGATTTATGGTACCAAGGAGATCTGGATTTAGCACTTTCTGTCTCAGGTTTATTACATGAAAGTCTCTCATGTTTGAGCTGTAAAACAGAGTTAATAGTGCTTCCTTTCTCCTCCTTGTCATGTACAGGCAGAATTCAGGACAACAGGATCCCAATTAGATACATTCTAAATTACATCAGAGTATAATTCACAAATATGGAAGACAACAGTGTAAATAAATGACTTGTGTACAAAGCATTTCTAAACATAGTCTAAATAAGGGCTGCAAGAGGTTGTCATAACATCAGGGCCCAATTTTCTGTGAGAGTATTTTCTCTTGGGAGAATCTATTTGAGTCTGCAAGAAAAGGGAAGGAAGACATACTCGTTTAAAGAAAAAAAGGTTTACACCAACACATTATTTGTGTAAACTTTAATCTCCTTACAGTAGAAACATACACAGTACAAGCCAAAAGTAGTATAACAATTTTACAGCAAAGCTTACCAGTAAAATGCAAAACCACTAATTTGTATCAAATTCTTAAAAAATTGTGCACTTTCTCAAACTCAACTTTGTTCAGCACATCGTTTTGATTTATATATAAGGCATTAATTCTATAAGAATCATTTACTATATTCCAAAATTGCATGACCTAGGTGTAACACTCTAGAGCCTGATACCATTTTTGTTCCTTTCAATATTTACAGATTGCAGCTACCTGCAGTGACATGGAGCACAGAAGCACTAAGAACAAACACAAGCTTTGTCATTACTAGTTTCACATTGAAAAAGTTATATATTAAAAAAAAAAAACAACCCCAAAAACCAAAACAAAACCTCAGTTGTGCATTGTAATAGCTTGGTTCTGCTGTAGCCATGATGCTAGTTTAAGAATAACTTCCCCTTTCTGCATGATTTCTCACTTGCACTAGTATTTTGGTCTTTCAAAATGCAGAATTGAATCTGCTCTGAACCTGCAGGAACTGGAAGTGGACCCCATTTTTATCAGCTACTGAAAATTTTGTTCCTCCTCCCCTTTTCCCCAGAACACAGTTCTTTAATTTCTTTGAAAGTTAAATCTTCTATAAATGGCATCATTGAACTCATTCTAGCTACTATGTACAGAAATGGCTCAGGCAATTAAGTTAGTCCACCTTGTCATTAGTCAACAGGAAGTATAATTACTGTAGCTGTAAAGGAGGTATCTAGTGTTCCAGAATAAGTGAGTTTAATTATGGTGAGAGAGCTTCCTCAATTCTATTTACATGACAACTTCAGGCTCAATGTTAAATAGTAAGTCATCGTTTCCTCTTCGAACTTCAAGTAGTAGAGGTGATTCATTCATCACAGCCTCTTGCAGGTCACTGGAAGTCATCAAAGGACGTCCATTGACTTTAACAATGATATCTCCATCTTGGATCCCTCCTCTGCAAAGACAAGAAGAAAAAGGCACTAAGTATGCATTCTGTGCAGAGGAAAAAAAAATACAATTCACCACCTCTTTGCCTGAAGTGATAATTTTTTACCCTTCCAACTACTGCTTTTATTGTCTTTGCATCTTCCTAATATTCCTGAAGGAATTTTTTAGAAGTGTCGTATTTTCCAACTGTTCTGTAAAATAGCCTCTTCCTCTAAGACAAAGCATTGTCTGAGACAACAGCTCTGACAGTGTCTTATGGCAATGCTATCCTGCTTCCTGTTTAAACTCAATCCAAGATTCCCTTTATTAACATTCAACATGCTTTTCAAAACCAAAACTTGGTTCATTGTATTTGGGCTGCTCTTTCAATGTCCATCCACACTGTCAGTGTTTCACACTGTCATTGCAAAAGTTCTGATATTGAAATATTTCACTTTTGAAAGTGTGAGTAGAATCTTAGCACAGATATTCAAACTTTTTATTTTTAACCTAAACACACAATTTTTAATTTTTAATAATTTTAGCAATTTTTAATTGTTTAAATACAAATCGAGACTGGTATGGGGAAGTACTTGAATACAGATAGAAATATTACCTACTAGGTAATATTTACTATTACTATTACTATTTACTATTACTATTACTAATTACTATTACTATTTACTAATACTATTTAGAGATTTATTTATGGTGAAGAAAACAATGTGTTCTACGTACCTGTGAGAAGGTGAGTTTGGAACAACTTCATGTACATAAATTCCACTTCTGACATCAGGAAAATCAGCATTAGTATGTTTCAGTTCTTCCACCAAGCTAAAAGAACAAAATTATACAGCATTTGATTCTACTTCAAAAGTAGTAGCATCCAAAAAATTCATTTTATTTATTCACTTTTGGTCACCAACAAATTGAGAACAATAGTTAACTGTTTGCCCCTTATCTTGTGATGAGAGTATACAGGATTGGAATTTAGATTAAAACAAGTAACAGATTTTTAGAGTGTAAAAACTACTTCCCTATGCAAAGCATGCTATATTTAATGGTCTCATACATCTCCTGCAAGAACTTGACTTTTCTATCTGTAGCAGTAGCAGAGAGGGCACTGTAGAAGAACACATGGACAGTAGCACTCTCTGACCAGTGGTGTACAGGTACAAAAGCCATTCCTGCCCCAAAGAATTAATGGTGGTGGTGGAGCAGAAGTTTGCTAACAATTTTCTTTCTTCCATTTTGTAAGTCATTCTTATTTATCTTTATCTAGAAGAGTATAACTTTGAGAATGTCAATCATTAGATACATTAGATCTGTGAGATTTTTCCAAGGAAACTTCAACTTCCTCAAGTTTTCTTAAGGAACTGTTCATGCATCCCTTTCTAAAGAAAGACGACCGGAACCAGTTGCAAAATAGAGACTCTAAAAACATCTCATTTCTGAGGAGATGACATCATTTCAGATCTGTGTATAGCATGGGTTAAAACTCATTTCTAGAAAGAACAGGTTTTTAACTAGTGATAGATCACTGCTGCCTGCCATGAAAACCTGGGGTCTCTCAAATGGAAAGCAAGCCACAATGGCTGCACATAGCTTCACTTCATTTGATTTTGTACTAAGGAAGCTAACAATTAAATGACTAAAGCACACACACCAAGGGAAATAGTCTTTTCCTGAAAACAGGCCTAAAGACATCTTATACTGCTTCAATAGACAACACAAAAGCAGTAAAATCTCACACCATGTTCACTTCACAATTACTCAGAGAAACATTCTGAGTTTCTTTCCACTGGTGGTGGCCTGGTGATGTTAATGCCATCACAGTGATTTATTCCAGCTGAGGATCTGACCCTTTGGGGAGGATTGCAAGAGTATAACTGAACAAACAAAGATGGCTTTACTACAACACCAGCTGGAAATGGTCTTGTTTAATTTTGTAGTCTACTGCCACACTGGAAATGTGCCTACTGCTGGCCAAGAACACAAATGTAAGAGCCCTCATTTGTTATGTCAGAATATATCTGGGTAACAGCAAGACACAAAGCAATGTGAGAGAGAAAAGAGTACAGAACTGCAGGAGTGAGTCCATATAGTTATCATAGAGGTATGAAGATTTAGTTCTGCACTTAAGCAACTACTTTCTTTCCTGTTAATGGTGAGGCATCAAATCTCACATCATATGACCTCCACGGGCACTCAAAGTTACTGCCAAACCCTCAGGAAGCTAATTTGTCATTGGTGCTCATGTTCACCTGAAAGCAGACAGTGATTTTTCAGGTGTCAGAACATCCATTTCACTGGTATGATTAAAATCTTTGCAGACTTCATAGAAACTAATGCACATTTCTCAGTTCTCTGGAGACTTGTACAAAAGCTGAAAGATTAAGTTCTGAACCTCTATTAAGCACATTTTATATCCATGACCATACAGATTAGCTTCCCAAGCTACTTACGCAGGTGTTATTGTCAGCATTCTGATGCCAATGAAACGTTTCTTCCCATCTGAAAATAACATAGAGGAGATTTAAGAAGTTTAGGCAAACACTGACAAAAATAGCTACTTTACTGACCCAAAATACCTGTCAATTTAAACAGAATGTATCAGCTTTTAACAAAATTAAACAGACATTATATACATCTCCTGTGCAACGTGCTCTAGGTTCTCCTGCTCTTGCAGTGGAATTGGACTAGATGATCTCCAGAGGTCCCTTCCAACCCCTAACATTCTGTGATTCTGTGATCTAATATCACATGACTTCAATAAATGGAAAATTCTGTAACCAACTACCATTTAAGACAATTTAAGTATACAGTGTTCTCATTAAAGTGTGGCAATGAGATTTAAAGAACTTTCAAAATGCCATCTTTCAGAGGAAGGACAACCAAAAGACTCACCCTGATTCTAATGCAAATGGCTTGCTATTTCTACCTCAAAGAACTAAAAGCAAGTTAAAAAAAACCCAACCACCAAACAAAACACAACAGACTTCAGCCAAAATGATCATAAAAATGATCAGAGGAATGGAAAACTGGAAGAAAGGCTGAAACAGTTGGGGTCATTCAACCTGGAGCTCTGAGGAGACCTTATTGTGGCTTTTCAGTACTTAAAGGGAGCATATAAGAAGGATGAGGACAAAATTTTTTAGTAGGGCCTGTTGTGGTAAGACAAGGGGTGATAACTTTAAACTAAAAGAGGAGAGATTTCAACTTGCTATAAGGAAGAAATTTTTGTACAATGAGGGTAATGAAACACTGACAGAGGTTGCCCAGAGAGGAGTAGATGCCCCATCCCTGGAAACACTCAAGGTCAGGTTGGAGAGGGCTCTGAGCTCTAGATGATTTTTAAAGGTCCATTCCATTCTATGATTCTATTATTAGCCAGGACCCTACAGAAATTCAAGTGGTGAAAATTCAGTATTTTAGGAACAGCACCATATTTCTGCAGTTGAATTCTAGTAGTCATTATATTGTGCAGCTGTCTTATAAAAAAAATGCAGTTTGATGAATTCCTGAAGTGAGTGCTTCAGTGGTTAGTTATATCTGTTATGAAACAATATTTCCCCTTACTTGTTCCAGCATAACTACCTCACAGTTTGTTTGGGTTTCTCCAGGTTCTCATGTGAGGAAAAATCTTGAAAAGGAGATGTACATAGTCTCCTCTTACTCTTATACTTTCCAAGAAAAATAGTCCCAAGTAAAGGAATTAGTCCTGAATCTTACGCAAGTCCAGTA
This sequence comes from Bucco capensis, assembly GCA_013396975.1. Lineage (NCBI taxonomy): Eukaryota > Metazoa > Chordata > Aves > Piciformes > Bucconidae > Bucco > Bucco capensis. Next base: position 670,112 of record VWZO01018191.1, on the reverse strand, counting down.
TTCCCATCAGCGTCAGTGAAACTGTTGACTACTAAACATTGAATTTACTACACTCTCAACAATCTAATATCTGTAATTGTCATCCCTGCTTTTCTCTCAAATGTTCTGGCTCTTCTCTATTTTAAAGTGAGACTAATAAGATCAAAATCAGCTATAGTAAGAGTGTCATGAAGAAGTCCAATTTCTCAAAACTGAAGTCTCAAATGCTTCAGGGCATGGCCATGAATCACTGCAGTCACAGTGCTTCTATAGTCAACATGGCATAAATGTATGGTTTCCACTTTTTAAAAACATCCCATCAAGATAATTCTCCCATCTGAAGCTAATCCCATGTCCCTGCAATGTGGACAGTTAAATCATCATACAATCATAGAATCATAGAATGGTTTGGGTTGGAAGGGACCTCTGGAGGTCATCTAGTCCAACCCCCCTGCAGTGGCCAGGGACATCCCCAACTAGAGCAGCTTGCCCAGAGCCCTGGCAAGCCTCACCTGGAATGCCTCCAGGGATGGGGCCTCAACCACCTGCTGGGCAACTTGTTCCAGTGTTCCACCACCCTCATGGTGAGGAACTTCTTTCTAATATCCAGTTTACATCTACTCCTCTCCAATTTAAAACCATTGCCCCTTGTTCTTTCACTCCAGGCCTTTGCAAACAGGCCCTCTGCAGCCTTCTTGTAAGTTCCCTTTAGGTACTGGAAGGTCACTAGTAGGTCCCCCTGAAGCCTTCTCTTCTCCATGCTGAACAATCCCAGCTCCCTCAGCCTGTCTTCATAGGAGAGGTGTTCCAGCCCCCTGATCATTCTCATGGCCCTCAAATGATGAAGTTGTCTTCAAGAGACACATGGATGATGGTCTCTGGTGATAGCTTACTGTTCGTATTAAGCAGTTTGCTGATGGTCATCAGGTGCAGGATTTGTGCTTCTGCATATGTCTGCATCACTCAGAGCTCAATTAGGAATGTTTACATGAAAGAAAGATGAAAATGAAAGAAGAAACAAAAGAAACTGATCTGGAAGAAACCAAGGAGTAGAGTGGGCAAGAAGGGAAATATTTCTTCAGTGCTTAATTATACATGTAAAAATAAGGCTTTGGGGAAAAATATCTGATAATTACAAACATTCACAACTAAAAAATCTCATTCTACCTTCATCTTTGGGCAGGTTGGGGTATTATTTCATTCCTGTTCATGCATTAAAATTCAAAATGGCCTTCTGCCCTCTCTCCACAGTGAGTTTGCCACACTGTAAATAGCATTTCTACTAGGACAGTAGCAGGCTATTGAATAAAGTAAAAGTAATGGCTCTGAGCTACGGATTATTTCAGCAGCAGAGTCTAGATTCCTCCCTTTCCCATCCTCCAGCTATTCTGTGTGCCAGAATACAGGTAAAAAAAAATCTTCAGGCCTTTTGTTTTGCCAAAGTCCATTCTATTAAATTTAATCCAAGTCAAACACCTTGCACAAAAAAAGTTTTCATCAACAATGATTAGAGGGGAATATAATTGCCCAGTTTATTACAAGTATCTTCAGAGATGGAAAAGGCACAGACAACCAGAAGCAGCATTTTTATCATGCCTAAAGAATAGCTATTTTGATGTCAGGGTTAAGTCACACTGGCAGAACATTATGTGGCACCTGATACTATCATTGTCATATTACATCTATTCTATGAATAGAGTCTTAAAACCTGTCATTTTGACAATTTGGGCAGTCATGAGGCAGAACTGGGGAAAAAGTGGGGTCATAAATCTAAGAAGCACACCACCAGGGTGAAGCCCCAGCAGTAGTTAAAAGAACGTTAATATGTTAGAAGAGTCAGGTTGAACAAATGTGAAACCATTGCAACTTAAAGCTGGAGCAGAGCACAACAGAGGGAGATAGGCAAATCACATTTCATTTTTGCAAACACCAGGCCAGATTAAACAGATTCCAGTGGTACAAAGTCAAACAAACCAGCCTCAACCACTAGTGTAAACTTAAATCTCTCCCTATGCTAAAAGAAAGTCACAAGCAGCTGACCCTAAGTATCTAGAAGTAGTCCTGTATTTATGGAGATTTCTGTTCCAAAAGGAAAGTATTTGGTTTGCTGTTAAAACTCTTCTTTCTTTATCAGTGCTTGTAATAGCAGAGATACAAACCATACACAAACACAGACTGAAGGCAGTAGGGTTTAGGACTTACAAACTATGGCAAAATAAATTCAAATTAAGGGGTGAGGGATTCAAAATGCTATGGGCATGAGTAACTCTAACACGAGGATCCCCACTGCAGTTTATTTTGCCTGGGCCAGGATATCAAAGATCTCCAAGTGAAGAAATGAATCTTGCACTTTTTATTCAAGCAACAGGCAAGACTCCTAATTTTCTGCTCACTCCTTTTGCACTTAGATTGTCTTTCAGATTGCATGAGCAGCCCTGGAAGCATTTAAGAAAGATATTCCACTGCCTAACAGAAACCATGAAAAGAGCTTGATTGGATAATGCTGAATTATGTGCAATGTATCTTCCCTACAAAACTGTGTTAGCTGAATTTAATCAGTAGTCTGAATTTACATTCAGCAAGGCTCCTAAGCAGTCCTCATGACTACTGGAGCTCACTACCAGTAATAATCATACAGATACATAGGTAAGCATATAGTTTCAAGACAACTAACAAAGTGTTCTAGGAATGTAAATGAGGATTCATATAAATGACTTGTAGATTGTGGCCAACACAGAACTCCCCCATTTCTCCTTGCCTATCTGAAACAAGATTTAGTCACTTTTCTGCTAACATCACATAAAAGGCCAGGTCAAGCCCTTAGGTTGGATCTTTTTAAAATTTCATCAAATTGCTAAATTATTGTCTTCCATTCTAGAGGTTCCATGTTTGAACACTTTGTTTTACTGTTCTGCTAAAGTCTAAACGAGGAATAGCTGGCAGAGCCAGGAGTAAAACTGAGAAATTCTTCTGGGATACTAATAAAAGACACTGAAGTAAAAAGAAAAATTAATAAAAGAAACTGGTCAATGCTTAAGTAAACAGATGACTTCCAGAGGTAAAGACAGCACAGACAGATAGTTAAAACTGATATATAGATGGAAACACTTAACTTCATGCACTAATTCAGGAATTCATAACTATAAAGGGAGGTTAACCTTATTACTGATAAATCCAAAATTAGCAAAGGCTTTCAGACCATTCAACAGCTTAATGTCTCTATGCAAGAGTGTAGTGTATTTTTGGTCAAAAATACATTAGGTATTATTATATATTACTCATGCATTAGGTAATATAGAGTGTTTAAATAATAATCAGTGCAACTACTTCATTCAAATGCTATCCTCTCCTTTTTCCCCTTCTCTGCTCCTGTATATTTCCAGTTATATACAAAAACATATGCCTTGTAAAACTGGTAGTTATCTGATCAACTGAGATTTAAAAGACTAAAATCAAGCTTATTAAACTGTATTCTGAGTATGTCCTACATGCCAGAGTATATCTGGGAAGAGTGGTTTCCTAAGGGAATTTTATCATCTTCAGGCAATATGATACTTAGAGCAAAATGGTAATATCCTTAAACTTAGTTCTATGACCTAATTGTACCACAAGGGTGGATCCCACCAAAACTACTGAAACATAATTGGAGCAAAAGAAAACATGTAAGAACATCACAGAAATTCTGCTGACAAATTCCTTATGTGAAGAAATAATGCTTTTACAAAAAACCTGAAAACTATTACTGAAGGCTTAAAAAATGCAAACTAAGTCTCAAATAATGTGAAAATACCTCTTAGAAATTCTCTTTCTCCATGCATCAAGGGCTTTACATGACTGTTGTTCTGCATGCAATAGGTACTTCAGACAAGCAAAAACAACCAAAAAAATCATAAATAAACATCACTAACAATACAGACCTGGTTCCCTCAGAAGCCAACAGTTACCTGGGTGAACACACATATTTTTTGACATGTTGGCTGAAACAAAACTGTGTCAGCTACTTTGAAATGTACTTTCCATACATAATAATAATAATAATCTTGAATGTCTCTGGAGGCATTCAAGAGCTGCCTGGACACGTCTAGGTGATCCTGCTCTGGCAGGGGTGTTGGACTAGATGATCTTTCTAGGTCTCTTCCAACCCCTGACATACTGTGATAATACATAATTGACAGCTTTTTTCATCAACTTCTTGCCCTCAGTCAAATGAGCAAGTGAAGATAATCTAATTTGGTGAACTCAGCAAAACATGGAGGAGGTTACCTGTCTGATCTCTATACACAGGCAGATGCATCATTTTAAAACCTCTAACTAATGGAAGTTTCTGAAACAACTATCTGAAAGAATGCTAAAAGAGATAATGGTGCAGGGAAAAACCCTGGCATCAGCAACTGGATGAATTCAGAAGTCAAGATTAATATCAAAAAGATTCAAGAGAAGCAGCAGCCAACAGCCATGACAGAAGATGAGTAGGGTGTGGACATATAAATTGGCAAACAAAAGGAAAAGGAAGGTTTGGCCTGCATGAAGCATTACTAGATCAGCTTTGGCTGTGCAGCATGTAGCATGACACCTCATACAGTGTGACAGATGCAAGGCATGCACATAAAAAGTCCAGAGTACTGCAGTTGCCAGTTGCTAGTATATTTAGATTTATATGCTCTTTATATGGTGCTGAGGTCTTTTTTCTGCCTTTTCCCCCTCCCGTCCCTGCCCCCATGTATTTCTTCAGGAATTAGCACATTGCTCTTCTTCCACCAGGGTTTGAGTATCTATCACAATATCCAATTATATAGCACTGGCAAATGATCCTTGCAAAATTAATATGATCCACTCATAGTGCAAACACTACACTCCAGCTGTGAACAAGTGTTTTAAAAAGTTTACACCTTATTTTCCACAGTAGAACTTAATCTCCATCTTGGTGGACAGTATGTGAAAGAGTCTAAGACTCACTGAAGAAGTCACAATCTGTTCTCAAAAATCATTTGAGACTGTAATGACTCCTCTGTGTCTTCACTATCCTCAGAGGCCCTTTTTCCCAGATGTATACAGATACTGTCTACTTTTCTGAGATTTAAGTAAAATCTCTCCCACTTCTGTCAAGTTGGTTTTGGGTTTGTTGTTTTCTATAGTGGTCTACGCTGTAAAATAATGCTGCTCCTTTCAGTAATAGAACTCCAGATCTATGTGATTTTGGCACTTCCCCTTGAAAGATGTCACCTTTCCTTGCAGACCTTACCTTTACTTTGCTTGTCATGTGACTCTGTGAGAAACTGAGTGATGCGGTCTGAAGGAATAGCAAAAGAAATTCCAGCTGTGACCTTCAAGGTGTTAATGCCAATCACTTCACCATCCTGTTGAGAGACAGAACCCAATTAATTTGCTCCTAATTGCAAAGGTTCAGCTCACTGCCTAGCATTTCACATTTAAAGCTGGTCTAAGAAATTCTAGAAGGTTGCAATCACTTAAATAAACATTACTTCTAAGGGAGGATCTGGGCTCTGATTCACAATCCCTTTCACATATAACTGTGATAGCCAGAGAGATTACAGCACAGTTTGTTCATCCAAGGTTTGTCCCACTACTCAGCAAGAGATTCCCTCCACTCTTTGGGCAGTGGCATTACTACTACCACCACTACAGCCATAATTCACTGACCTGCAAAATCAGTGCTGGTTTAAAGCAATCTATTTTAAAATCAGATGTGCTGATTAACCAGGTCTCTTCTTCGCTGTGCATCCCAGGTTTCATAGTGTGAACAAGCAGAATGGTTCCTACCAGATCCTATTTTCCTCCCTGCTGTGTAAAATTTCCTCTGCTTTATGGGGAAGTATTTTTCAATGGTGTATGGACTGAGATGTAATCCACATAGTTTGTATTATTAAGGGTATCTGCCTAACATTAGCTTGAATGACTGGAAGCTGATATGACAAAGGAATCTTACCCAAAAATGTTGTTCTTATTTCAAACTAGCTCTTGAAACCAAGCCAAACAAACCCAAGTCCCCTGGACTTACCAGATTAACTAGAGGTCCTCCGGAGTTGCCATACTGTAAGAATGACATAAGAGAACAATAAATTGGTGCTTCACTGTGGGAAACAATTTTCATTCCAAATATTGTTTTGTTTGTAGGTAAATAAAAGAAAGTAGGTCATTTCTTAGGCAACATTTCTTAGGACACACTATTGATCACAGAATATTTTAGGCAGATTCACAACTCTTGAGATTTACTCTTGAGATTTCTTTTTTTTTTCTTTTCAGAAACAGGCCTTAAGTTAGGAGCAGCAAAACCACTCCAAATGGTTTAAGAAGAATCATAAAATAGTTCAAATGAGCTCTTCTAAAGACTGTCAGGACAAGGTTTTGAAATAATTAATTGCTATTTAAAGTTGTATTTCAGTGAGGTGCACATACAGTTCTTCATCAGTTTGGCTTGTAATACTGTGACTCTCATACTCTCCACCAAAGAGGAACACAGTGCTTTATATGTTTCATCACAGCATATTGCTAAGAGGTAGTAGGTACTACATAAGGATTGATTCAGTCATCACACACATGCAGCCCTCTCTAGGGAGGGCAAACAGCAGCTCTGAGCAGTCTGAAATTGCCTAATACCCAATGACCTTCAGAGGAAACATCCAACAGGACTACAGGAAATGAGATTTGGAGGTTTCTTGTCCATCTTCCTGTTGGCTCAACAAGCTTGTTTTTGAGCAAGGCCAGAGTTTTCAAGTACATCTATTGAACAGCCAAGAGTAGCAACTTACTACTCAAAAGAAACAAAAGCTAAGTGATGCATGACAGCAACATGAGCCATATAAACTGTTTATACTTTGATAGCACTGGCCAAACCTTACAGATTCTCAGAAGAATAAAACAGATATTAAAGTTTTTAAAACAGCTTAGAGGTTCAAGTTTAAACAAAGAGGTCAGTTTCTTATTTTGCATCTTTTTAGTGATCAGAGACTACACATTTGATTTTTATGTCTGACTGACACAGAGGAACAAAGATAATGATTTTTTCAGCCTTCCTCAGTGTGTCATCTTTCATTCGTTTGTCCTCTACTTGAAGGATGTGATAACTTCAGTACTTGAGTATAGCTCAGTGTAGGAAGGTACAGCCCTGTTTTCTCCTGCCCTGTGTTCCTGCTATCCTAGCATTTCTCAGAAGGCAACTGCATGCACATTCCTGCAGGAAAGTCTTGGCTGAGCCACAGGAATGCTCTGAATAGACCAGCTCTCAAACTCCTCCCATTCTCAGGAGAAAACTAGTGCATTAGCTAAGCACAAAGCATCCCTAAGCCAGGGACTATCTTCATATTTTGTGGTCTCAGATGGCAAAGCAATTCAAATCTACTGTCATTTTCCTTACCTCCTCTGCTATCACTACTCAGTTTGGCCTAGCTTTATCTGACACACTCTGCTATCCTTGTCTGAACTTGCTCATTAGCTTTTGAAGGCCGTGAATGCCCAAGTATATCCAAGGAAGTAGTTTGATCTTGAGTAATCTTGAAGAATCCCATGTTCTAATTCTGTCTCTACCACCAATTCAGTATGTGCTCCCAAGTAACCCATTTTGCATATTTTTCCCCCCTATTCTCCTTTTACAACTGAAGAGAGTAATTCCAATTAAATGTCTTAAATGTCCTAAGAGGTTCAGTTCCTGGTTCATATAGAAGCTTTTTGAAAAAGCTCACTTCTGTGTCATATCTTACCAGAAAAGGTAATTGTTTTCTCATATAATTTATCTCAACAAGTCTGTGACAATAAATATTTGTGAAGTGCTTTTATTTACATGTAAAATGCTGAGCATTATGACTTATGTCAAATCTGACATTCAGGTCCAGTAAATAAACCCTGAAAATATTTTCCTTTCAATGTTTACCAGATTAAAACTATATCATTTCAGGCCATTTTCTAACTCAGATATGTATTCAGTGCTCTTTTTAGAGTCAGTACAAGTTATATACACACCCAAGGAATTTACTTAAGCTCTTTGGATCCCTCCAAGCTGCTCTGAAGGGACACTATTTTCATGTATTTCTATAAAATATGCAGTGCTAGGACCCTTAACATCAAACTGTATCTCAAAGTTCATGTGATTTTACATTTAGATTCTTACTTGGAGTATGTGATGTGCAAAGGGAAAGTAAGAAGAACAACAGAGAAAAGAGATCTCTCCTTAAGTTCTCATCTAGCTGTCCTGTCATGAAATTGAAGCAAATACTATCGACTTGATTTCTCCATCTGGTTCTAATGCATGGAAATGAAAGAAACTTTGGCTCTATTCTACAGCTGGCTTGGCCAGATCAGCTGAACAAGCAGAGAAAGAAATGTGTTATTTACTGCTGGTCTACACAACCATGTGTTACTGCACAACATCTCCAAAATGAGAAGGGTCTCTCATCTTCATAGACAACCTCAAAAAAAGTTTTATTTATCATACCTTTCACAACACTAATGCCTGAGCACAGTTTATAGACACTTGTGTAGTTGGTTGTTTTTTTTATGAAGAAAGCCTACCATTAATTTTAAACAAAAGTGCTCTTATTTAGTAGATTCATCTTTCAGAGCACACACTTCCTGCTGAAAAGGTGGGGATTTCAAGATTCCAGGACTGTGAAGCTCAGCTCCTCACATAGCTAGTACTTACATTGATAATAGCATCAGTCTGAATATAATCCATATCCGAGTCCCTCAGGCCAAGCTCTTTGCCATCTCGCTGAGCAGTGCTGACAATACCTGTTGTCACAGTGTTCTGTAAGGCAAATGGACTTCCAATTGCCACCACAAATTCTCCTGGTCTCAGATCAGCAGAGTGTCCCAGTAACAATACTGGCAGTTTTTTCTTAAATATTAAGACAGAAAGAAAGCAGCATTAGCTAATACCTGAAAATAACCTCATTGAAAAGATCAAAAACAAGCAGGAAGTTAGGAACATATACTTTCCATCACATTAATGAGAGAGCCACTCACTATCATATACCCAAAACTTAAGGTAGGTAAAATTAGTATACTGCAGGATGATACTGCTTTAAACTGTCTTCAGAAAAAACTGCTAGCAGCAGTACCTTGCAGTTTCATCCAGAACAAAAAACTATCAAGATTCTGAAACAGAGTTCCCTGTTTCCCAGAAGATTGTCCCTCCTCCTCCTAGAAACTGCATACAAACCAGCTGTTGACCAGCCTGCCACTCTCCCTGCACTGTGTACCACCCTGCAGGCCAGACACTGGCACAAAGCTAGAAGGTTTAGTCAAAATAACCTAGGTCTTCAGGTAAAGACAGCAGAGTTTGGCTACATATTAACTCAGCTGATTTTTTTCCCCTTGGTTTTAAGCAGTTCCTAGCATAGAACACAAAGTAATTTAATTCTAAGAGAATAAATACTTCCAGGCCTGCATTTCAGTACCTTGTTTTCCTAGATATATTTCCAAGGAATCAATAAACATATATTACAGCTAATCACTCTGTACTAAATGAAACTGAAACAGGGTTCCCAATTTAATTCATTCATCTATTTATGCCACTCACCTTAGGGTGAATCTTTATTGTTGCAATGTCAGATTTCTTGTCAATGTCTCTGATGGTTGCTTCATAGGTATCTCCATTCTGTAGCTGCACTTTGAGTTGTTGTCTCCCTGATATGGCATTGGTGCTTGACACCACGTGGGCATTGGTCACAATTAAACCAGAATCAGACATAATAAACCCAGATCCACTGGAAAGTGGGACATTTCGACCAAAGAGAGGGTGCCTGTACAGAAAGTAAGTAATTACAACTCATAGAAGCATCATAACTTAAGGGAACATTACACCAGAAATCATTTACCACCTAGCACCCTGAGAAATAACAAAGCATTTGGATGGGCAACATTACAAGCCTTACCAAAATTAAATCCAGAGAGATTTGGACAGGTTAGAGGTCTGGGCAGTCACTAATCAAATGAAATATAACAAGACTAAGTGCCAGGTTTTACACTTGGGGAGGTATAACACAAACACCACCTACTTTCTGGGGAATGCTGGACTGGAATGCAGCACAACTGAGAGAGATCTGGGAGTAATAATAGATAGTAAGATGAAGATGAGTCAGCAGTGTGCCTCAGCAGCCAAGAGAGCCAACCGAATCCTGAGGTGCATCAAGCACTCCATTACTAGCTAAGCGAGAGCAGTGATAGTCCCACTCTACTCGGCACTGGTGCAGCCTCACCTGGAATATTGTGTACAGTTCTGGGTNGGGTCCCTTCCAACTCGGGTTGTTCTATGATAAATCTAAAAAAATTTACAAAGAGAGGAGCCTTTGCTGAAAATTGGGACTGCATTTAGTTGGCCAGGGAGATAAGAGCCAAGGTTTTTCAGAAAGCCCAGAGGATCCTTTGGTTTTCACATCTATCTTTACAGGCTTCATTGCAAAGAGGCTAGGTGACAAAAAAAAAAAGGAAGGAGGAGGAGCACCTCTGATCCCACCAGCTGCTGCTTCTTTAAGGAAGAAAACGATAGGAAATAGTAGGGCTGACAAATGGTCTGATTATCTAATGGGAAAAAGGGAAGACAACACAACCTTGCAGCTAGACAGAGGAGTAAAGGAAGAGCTGGCATCTCAGGGAAACATGAAGCCCAAGAGTAGACTGGTATGAAAAAGCATGTCTGGAAACTGAAAGGACTAGGAATGTTAAAGAAGAGAAAACAAATGGGTAAAACTTGGTGGGAAAAAAGATTAGCTGCAACACAGACAGTTAAAAGACTTTATAAACTGTTTAAAGTATCATGACTTTTCTTTATGAAAAGCTGCTGTAATGACCTTAGATTTGTTAAGGCAACAAAAAGAGCCTGGGCAGTAGAAGACAAGAAAAAGTCTACAAACTCTTCTTTCTTCCAAGATGTGGTCCTTATTAGGAAATTGTTTGAAAGTTCTAGGCTATTCAGCAAAGAATTCAGTAAAGAACTGGAGCCAATCCCAGGCAGAAGGCAGTATCATAATTAGCACCCAGCAGGGTGCTGGACAAACATTTACTTATAGGGAAAGAACAAACAATCATAACTACATATGCAAAGGTCTTAAACATCTTCATCTGTGACGTTCTGTCAGAAGTTCAATCACCACGTGCATAAAGTTATGTCTCGGAAAATCTGATTATCTTGATTTTGCATATTAAAAAAGCCTAGAAAAATTCTCCAATAAATTGTTAAGCCTGTGTAAAATTAAGAGTAATCCAAGCAGAAAGGTATTCAGGTAATGGAGTACATATAATATTTGTAGTAATTTGTCCTGACAGCAGGTTGGTTTGAGCATTCAGTGTTAAATCTGCCTCCCAGGTTGATCTAAGCACTCAATGCTAAACATGCCACCTCAGCTTCAGTTTCAGTACACTGAATATTAGTATGTTTTGGTCAGCAAATTTACTACTTTTTTTTCCTATCTGAAATCATTTCTGTGTTTAGATAGGTTACATCTGGTCAACGTGTTACATCTTCATGCTCTCCCTGCCAAAATAAAATCACCTGTCATTGAAAGTAGAATAAGCAACAAGGAATTATGTTCTTCCAGCTTAACTTCTGGTCTTGGGGGTTTTGTTTTTTTTAAACTGAGATAATAAACATAATCCAACAAGCAACACATTTTACTGCAGACTGAAAAGACCTCCAAAATGAGATAGACTTATTTTATGGTAAACAATATATACTGTAAAATGCTGTAAAGACTGTAAACCAAATATAATAGATCTACTTAATAGGAGCAAACTGCACAAATGGGTGATTCTCTGGATAAATGAGTCTGCTGTAATGTTTCAGAGTAGTTTGTGAACTTCAAGAACTCAAAATGGAAACTACTACACTGGAAAAAATCTTTGTAAACCTTTGTTAAACAATGCAATTAAACCACAAAGTATTGACAGTGTTACCTGAGGAAAAGTTCAATGTGCACAACAGCTGGTGCAATCTTTTCCACCACATCTGCTATGAAGTTGAACTTGTATCTTGGGCTGCTGGACTGTAGGTGACCTATACTAGCAGAAAGAATTGGATATGTTAATAAGACAATACTCATTTCTACCACGTAGGTGAGCTAAATATGCTTTGAATTGGTCTGTTTCTCCTACCAGGATGGCTTCTAAACATGTATTGGAAAAGGAATTAAAGTCATTAAGATAGTTCAACACTTATCCAGTCAGCCTGATCCTGGGAAACATCAGCATCACATCACTGTAAGTGGTTTGATTTTCTTGGAAGTCTACAAGCCTTGTCTGGAGCACAAGTGCTACACTCCAATAGCAATCTTTCATGCTCACAGTCTGATGCTTTAAAATTAACTCTGGGATCTAGGGAAGTGAGTAAACAAGTAGTAATTAGATACAACAATAACATTTTTGGCTTTTAGCAAATCTGGTGCAACAGCACACTCTTAATTCCAGGAGATACAATCCTTTTCCTACCATTTAGTCCAGAGAGAGAGAGAGAGACTCTAAGTTCTAAACAGTATCAGCTCTTCAGAGATGATGCTTTGCACCATCATGCTTGCTCCAAAAGTTCAACTCTTGCTGAAGAATGAACTTGCTCCACAGTAGCTCCTGTGTACCAAGTCAACATCTGGTCTTAGTAACCTGTAAATTGTAACCTGTAAATTACTCGGGATGAATATAAGGATCACAGCACAACNTATCAGCTCTTCAGAGATGATGCTTTGCACCACCATGACTTGCTCTAAGTTCAACTCATGCTGAAGAATGAACTTGCTCCAGAGTAGCTCCTGTGTACCAAGTCAACATCCGGTCTTAAGGGTTCTAGATCTGCCTATTTCTAAATCAGATAGCATAGTAATGAGTCCAGATACAGACTCTGTCTTTTGAAAGTGTATACTTCTCTTGCATCAGTTGCCCTTTACTCAAGTCTTTAAAAAGAAAGTAGGTATGATGCATCACACAAAAAGGAAAGATACACAGAAAAGTTGAAGAGAGTATGCATTTTGGTACTCTGTGTAGTTCATTTTCACCAATCCTTGCTGACAAGTGTTTTACTAAGCATTAAACCTTGTAACCTGTAAATTACTTGGGATGAATATAAGGATCACAGCACAATGACCTGAAGCAAAGACAGGAGTTTATGAAATGGACCCAACACTGCTACCAAGGACTAAAATACTGAAGAAACCAGATCAAGACAATTGGGCATTTCTCCATAAAAGTCCGTGAGTAGTTCTTCCTGTTACTGAACATGAGATTTACTTCTGAGAGGAAATAAACCATGCTTACATTTAGTAAGCTAAATTTATATGATACAGTATAAACAGAAGGAACAACTTGGCAGAACTAGATTCCATCTATTATTTTTATGTACATTCTCATGCACTCTGAAAAATCCCTGTAACCAATTGAACATGCTTGTTTCAGCACTTAGCTTCAGAGAGACACTACAAACAGGAATCACAGAGGACACTAAGTGCAATATACTGTTATTTACTTTTCTTACTGGGCCACTGAAGATTTATCTTACCTTCAGTTCACAAGCAACTTGCCTGACAACAGTCTATTAGCAGGACTTTGAATGTCTGCACACACATCAGTGTTCACTGACAGAATATAATATCATCATCACATTTATCCTAATAAAAATAGTTACACAGCTATGCAAGACAGTTGGCTAGACCCTCAGCTGATGAACTAACACAGAATTAGCGAGGAAAAGCATGGTGAATTCAGCCTTTAAGTTGGTGGAAATAAGCATAGCTCTGAGTCAGGGCCATAAATCCAGCCATAAGCAAAGAAGGACACCTGTCAAAGAACCCAGTTTTGCACCACTCCTGATTAGCCATGAGGGAAACATCATGAAAAGTGGCTTTCCAGGTAAGATTTTGGGGTAGGCAGAGAGAAAAAGTCTGAAAGAGATAGCTGATAAATGTATACATGAAAAGAGTCAAAGAAAGTAAAATGCTGAAATACAGAGAGGAGACTGTAAAACTGAAGCAAAGATTGTCCTCTTTCTATACTATAGAGTAAGCAGAAGTCCAGAACCTCTCTGCTGGGCTCAGAAGACAAGAATACTCAAACCTAAAGGTGACTCCAAATCTGCACTATGTATTCAAGGGAAATCTGAAACAAAGGAGCATCAGGAATAACAGGCATGGAAACTTTACAATAAAGGTGTACATAGTTGAACATCTACTAGTGATTGAAACCAACTTCCAAAGGTGAGATGCCTTCACAGAAACTGATCTCTCTTGAATGATCTTCCACAAGCTGGGAGCAATGAGAACCTTTCAACACATTATATGACATGCCAGGAACTCAAACTGTGGACTTGTAAAGTGTAACTGCAAACTAACATTTACTCCCATACGCACACCCCTGTTTAAGGGAACTGAAATGTTAGTTACTTTTAATAACATTTTAGTGAATAATTATTAAAGTGTTAGTTTCCATCAGAAGTTCTCAATACACTTTAAAAAGGAAGAATTGCAGTCTGAGAAACTGAAGAAGGAAGCAACAGTCAGCACTGTATAAGTTGTGTAAAGTCACCCTGAAAACAGGTGTTATAACTAGTAGTAGAATTAGAGCTTTACAATGTCACACTTTCACTCTATTCTTTAATTTGCATTACTTGGTAGACACTAGCTGCTGCTACTATCCTTACTAAAACATGAAGTTAAATATGTATCTTTGCCTTGCTTCTCCACCTCCCCCAAGTTACTGTTGCTGTCTTGCAGATTTTCATACAGCTCTCAGACCTCTGCTGGACTGTGAAGAGTTTACAGCAGCTTTGTGTATTTTGACCTATTGACCTACTGAGATCTGTCCCACATTCCTTCAAAGGTCTCTCAATAATATCCATTATTTGCCATGTTATTACTGCTTGTTCAAAATCATCTCACACTAACCAAAGCTAATTTATCTTGGCAAAACCCATAATTTAATCCAATTAAGTACCTCTTGTATAACAAGTTACCAGAGGTGCTGCAATCAGGTTGTACTTGAAGCAAAAACAAATGTATACTGTGTGAGCCTTTAGCTGTCTACACAACTCAAAAGAAGTAGATTTTCCCAATCTGCTCCATAGCCACTAATCAATCAAGGTTTCAACAGATTTGAGCTCCCATCCAATATTTCAATTAGGTTACTAAATCTTCGGAAGCTCTCCAGCTCACCTCACAGAACACTCAAAGTCCAGATTTGGATGTAAGTGCATGAACTGGAGTTAAAGATACTCATCTTAATTTGTAAAATGTGATTTTATGTCTCCAGTTCTGTGGGCTCCAACTACATTGCATTTACAGGGCTAAAGCTAAGTGCCTGACAGGTAGGAGGATCCTTATTGTCAGATTAAGGCTTTTCTTGGACAGTAGCGTTATCTCAGATTATGAGTTCATTTAACAGTGTTTTATTTACTTTATTGCAGAGACAACAGACCCAACCCAATCTCATTAAGACTGCTGCAAATCAGAAACAACTCTAATAAATTTGTAGAATTAACCCAGTATGAAGAGAACTGGGGGGAAAAAAATAGCAAAAATAAACCATCATAATCCCACTGAAAACAATAAAACCAGGCCAATGTGCATTTGCAAAATACTGGAAGTTTCTAAATATTTGCCAACTTGCTCCCTATAGAATTAAATCAAATTCCATTCAATGCTTTCTTAAAGACAATACACTGTATTAAAATCCACTGTATTCATTCAGAATTTGTGAGTCTGGGAAACTCATTCTTTAAGGCTGTTCCCCCACCCCCTTTTAAAACCAGCTTCAGAAGAGATTTGTGTGTTCATCAAAACTATTTTGTCTAAGGGAAGATTGCAACCTGGCAGATCTGATCACCAGGGACAAACACCATCCCTACTGTGCTTTCATGGAAAGAAATGAAAGACAAATAAAAGATTATAATGTCTCTGCTTAAAAAACAGAAACATCTGCTGGAAATATAGGTTCATGGGCAGCTTTTTTGATGAATTCAGCATTAAGATCAAGTTGCATAGCTGTGCACTGACCATAAAGCCTTGGTGAGTTTAATGCCACATTATGGGTCAGGCAACTTGTTTATACAATGGATGTCTAGGGTGCACAGATGAAAACAATTTGGTGAACCAGGACCAAAGTGGCTTTCTTGTGAAGTGCATCAGTGACGACAGACAGAGTCTGACTGGCACAAGCCTTCCAGCACAGACATCTTACTGCCTCATTGACTTCGACGCTTGTTACTCCTTCCCTAGCGACTCTGATAAGGAGACTCTACGAGAACATCTCTTTCAGTTAGCTATCCTACACAAAAGAGTGAGGTGCTATACTCTGAATTATACCAAACACTGTACAATATTTATCCTCAACTGCAGGAACTCAAAACAATCTCAGGCATACGGAAAACAATCAGTAAAGGGAAGTGACCAGAGTTTTCCTTTCCAGCCAATACCTTGTAGTGCATTTCCCTAATGCAGCTGGAGGCAGCTGCAAGGCTTTCATTATACCAGCAGCAGGCTTCAGTTTCTCTTAGTGGGCCAATCTGTCAGAAGTGCAGTAGTGATAGGCTCAGTTTTTCCTCAAGGTTAGGTACAGGCACACTCCAGACACCCTAGATAGAGCAGCATGCAATGACTCTGCTCATGCATTAATTGTATTTCAAACATTGCTTTTTAAGAAACTGAACTTCCAGGCTCATATCTTGCACAGATTTGACTGACATGGGTGACACCTTACATCACGATGACTTCCTGAGAGTGACTTCAGTTAAACTATGTAGAGGACAGACATTCTTAGGGAGAACCCTGCAAAGGATCAGTGTCAAAAATCAATGTGTACTTTTTTTCCTGAAGTTCTTTCCTCTTTCAGCTTTGTTTGTTACACTGATAAAAATAGCACTCCTATTTTTCCAGAAAATAATTCTTTTACTTCCACATCCCAGGTGACAAAATACACATCTTTCCACATCTGAACTGTTTTCAGAGAAGCCATTACAAAATAACATTGCAGGGAATTATTAACTGTAGCATGAAAGTTGCCTTCGTGCAATATAGTCTGACATAAATTTGTCATAGATTACAAGTGATTGTGTGAATCCTTTGAGTGAGGAGTTTGAAACTTTAATAGATTGGTATGTAACATGATTAAAGCTTAAATTTGCTGCAGTGAGTAACAGGGCTCTGTAAGAACACAGGTTTTTCATTACAATGGTTGTCTTCCATAAATGTTTATGTCATTACTTACAGATTAGCCTGTAGTAGTTCGTCTTTCTCACAGGAGGTGACAGGAAGCAAGAAAATGCTAGCTGCTTCAGAAAATTGCCCTAGATTAAGGTATCTAGTGTTGAAGAGGGGAAAAAGTATCTATTTGTAGCATATAGTTTAAACTTATCTAGGAGTTCTGCAGAGTGTTCCTATTAGTACCTCAGAGAAGTCCATAGGTCTGCTCAGATAGACAAGTCTACGTGTATGAGTACTAGTTTTCAGGGCACAGGCATACTGAAGAACATCAATGATAGTTCCTGTATCNTATCTCGTATTGGCCTTTGCAGCCATCAGCACGCTTGGGAAGAGCGTGGGTAGAGCCTTCCCTGGATCTTTGTTCACGAAGCCCAGCCATGACATGATGACACAACTCCTTTAGTACCCTGCATCTAGACTTTTGCAATTTGGCATGCTCTTCAAGCTAATCCAGGTTATCAACATGAATAAAAAAATCTTTTAAAATCTATTTTGGAATTATCACTCAGTCATCCTGGACACCTCTTTCCTCCCTTACTTCCTGCATTTTATACTAGCCCTTTTTCATGCATCCTCATTTACTAGACTCCTGTCACTAGGAAACCACAGCTAAGATTCCTCAGCCTATCAAAGCCAGAATTAACTTTGCAGCAACACAAGCAACTGGAAATGGACAGGAGTAGGCACTGCAAAAGCTGTTCCTCAGGGTCACTGCATGTTCTCATAATGGCCTAAGTCTCTCTGTATAAGTGTACTGTTATCTGAGATTGTCTTAATATATGTATGGCTAAGTAAAGCTGGATTAACTTCATAACTAGCTTAGCCCTTCTAATTCTGAGTCATCCCAGGCCAGATTTCTTTCAAGAACAGGGAAAAGAGAGACACTCAACAGTAATTTTAAACTCAGCTTTCTTCTAAACCTCTCATTACAGCCATTGCATGTTATTGTTTTTAAAAAACAAGACAAAACCCACCCATAATTGGGTTCTATTCCTGGCTCAACCACCAACTCAGTCTGACCTTGGGCAAGACACTTGGGTTTCTTTGAGCTTCAGTTTGTGCAGCTGTAGAACTGAATAAAACAAAACTTAAAACTTAACAGAGAACCAGATGCTTCATTTAAGCTGAGGTAAAAGATAAAGGAAGCCAAAATAAAATGAACACTAAAATAGTTGCTTAAAAAAAATAGTTACCTCTACCTCACAGCTCCAAATTCCTAAGCCTATTAACAGTAGATTCAGAAGGATTCTTTAAAGAAAATGTCATATATACCAAATCACAAGTATTCAGTTAGTCCTCAGATTCAGGCTAGCTCACTCATTTTGGTTAAACACACTGTTTATTTCATGTGGATCAGTTCCAAACAAGTATTGGGCATACTAAAGCTAATGGATACTGATGTGAAAAGGAACAGGCAAACTGCAATTCATACATGCAAAATACTGGACAGACTGATCATTGCAGCTCCAGGCTGGTGTTTAGAGCAATTCCTGGCTCTGGTAAAATACTCCTAAAGGAACTCCAGGAATATCATTTGACCTCCTCCCCCTCTGCAGCACAGTTTTACCTTTTCTCATTAATGGGATATGTGAAAGGTCTCCCACTCACAGAAAGGCTACAACAGGAGCCTTTTTCCCTCTGACCTCTCCCAGAAATTTTGGCAAGTTTGCTATCCATGAATAAACAAGATGGGTAGTGGTTCACCAGAAAAAATGGGAACACTAATTGGTAATTTAAAACTCAATTATGCATATGACTTTTCTTTCCAGGAACACTAGGAGAAAGGTAGCAGAAACAAACCCTTAAAATAATGTATCAGTAAGTATGTGAAAAGATATTAACAGCAATAACACTTCCGTAAAGTCACCTGATTGAATACTAAAAAGAAATTACCAACTTAAATGATTACTAAACTTCCTGAAGTTGCCATAGCATATCACAGAATCTGAGCAAAAGTCTTAGTATGTTATTGCAAACAAAAGACCATTTGATATCCAGAGTGTCAATATTTTAAACTGTAAAGGAGGTTCACAGGCATTTTCTCCCACTTTGGACTCTACACCAGACTACAGAACTTCTTGTGAAAAGAAAACAACACAGGCAAAAGATTACGCTTTCAGTGTTCTATATACTAGCTGGGGATTTTCCTGCCTTGTTTGAGCTACATGGCTTTAAAAGGCATTTTCTGCCTAGAGCCTGTCAGGTGAGCCCAATTAACCTCCCATACACCACCAGGGAAGGCCCCAGAGCACAAACACGGTACCCAGCTCCTGCTCTGCTTGTGCAGGCCATAATGCAAAGGATCTGCAGTGCAATCTGCATGAGCTGTAACACCAATAATCCTAAGCAGTGAGTGCCAACATTAAGAAAAGAACATAGCATGATGAGAACCAGCCTGTGCTGCTGCCTTGCCAGCAGGCCCTGCCTTGAGCAGGGGTGAGGGCCCACAGCTTAACACCCTCCCCTGAGCTTGCTTCCAGGCTGTCAAGTGCATTCACCTCTTGCTCACTCTGGGACATGCTACCAATGAGACATCTTCCCAAACCTCAGCCCAAGGCTTATAGACCACACTGAGGTCCAAGCAGGAGGATTTTTGCCTTTGAAAGGACCTGAGCAGCATCTCTTCTCCCTGCCACGTAACAGCGATTGCTGGCAGCCTGGTGAGGTGCCTTGACGCTGTAGAGTCTTTCGGTCCCTGGAGCCACCTGGTCACTGAAAAATCATGATGCTCCTCAGCGTGGAAAGCAGCAGGCCCCTGCGCTGCCCACCCACCCCTCTCTGCCCTATGGGCAGGCCCCGCCATGCTCCTACCCGATTCACAGGCTCCTTTCTGCACCTGGGCGACGGCGGGCAGGCCGTGCTGCAGCGCCTTGCGGCTCACCGCCTTCAGCTGGCAGATGTTGTCGTAGGTCCGGCCGTCGCTGCCGCACACCTGGGCGCTGAGCTTGCACTGGCAGACCCCCTTAGCGAAGCGCTTGCCCATGGGGTAGCGGCAGTCGAGGCTGTCCCCGCAGGGAGGGTCTTCCTTGCGGCCACAGGAGTCCCCCTCGCCCGCAGCGCAGATAAGGCAGCAGTTGCAGCGGTCAGGGACATAGCCGCTGGGGCAGCTGGGGCTGGGGCATTTGGAGACATCGCAGCGGGTCGGGCACTTGGCTCGGGCCACCGAGAGCTCCGCGGCGCCTGGGCTGCAGCTGAAGGAGAGCAGGAGCAACGGGCTCAGCAGCGACACCCGCATCCTCGACGGGCTGCTAGGCGGGGACAGCGGTGGAGAAGGGGTGAGAGCCCGCCCGGCCTGAGGGGAGGAGGCGGGAAAGGTGCAAATCGCGGTGCGGTGAGGGAAGGGAAAGTCGGGCTTTTGCACACACGGGCGGGAAAATGTCTTCTGCCTCGAGCAGAGCTTCTGCAGGCGATGCAGGGAAGAGCAGCGGATGAAAAGAATGAAGGAAGGAGTCTGGAGTAGAAAGCCGCAGAGTCAAGGCCAGCTCAGTCTGTCCGAGGCACGGCAGCTCAGCTGCTCCGCGGGACTAGCTCACAGGGCTGAGGCGCTGAGCCATGGCCAAGCTGCCACGCAAGGTGAGCGCCGTCCCTAGGCGGCCGCAGGAAGCAATGAAGACAGAACCGAGTAGAGCAGCAGGGTTTTATGTGGGACGTTCCCGGAGCCACCGCCGCCGCCTCCAGCAGCAGCCGCGGGAGCTCGGCAGCGGCAACGACGGCCAGGCTCCACCCCGGCCAGGGAGGGATTGCTCCCCGCGGGCGGGCCGCCGGGCTGGGCCAGGGAGGGCCCTCAGACGGGCTGAGCAGGCTCCCTAGAGGCGGGCCTGCTCCCCGCAGGTGGGGTTATGCTGGTTTCATCTGCTGATGAGTTAGAGCCCCGAAGGAGGAAAAGTCCGAGGTGAAATCAGCTGCGGCTATCCTCTCGACACCAGCAGTTGTGGGTTCAAAAAATTCCAATATCATAGAATCACNAGGCCTCACAAGCGCAGAGTAGAGAGGCAAAATCACCTCCCTAGCCCTGCTGCTCATGCCTCTCCTGATGCAACCTAGGAATATAAGAGAATATATGTGAAGAGAGCAGCTATGAACTCTGTGAGTGTAGGGGGCAGAAAGCTGGCAGCCATTTTGTCTTGCCTCATGCTTGTCTTTAATTTATCAGTGTTAATAAGGACATTTGTCACCACTGCCACCAAAGGGTATTCAAGGTGGCGCCCCTGTCGTAATGTTAAACACAACAATACTTGGACATGAGTCCCTTTCTGCAGGTGATGAAGCAGAGAAAGATGCAGCTGAACATACACCTTTTAGCCACTGGTCACACATGGCATTACAGCAAGTTGTATAAGACACTTTCCAACAGCCAAAGGGCATCCACTGAGCTCCCCACTGAAACTTCAACATAAGATCTGGTAGTTGTGTATAATAGTAATTGAAAGTATTGCCAAAGCCATAACTATTGAGGGTTTGGGGTTTTTTAATCTATTATTAATCACAATCACACTGTCAGGTGGAACAGAGCATCTGTTGAGCTCTGTTAACTAGTCACACACTCTTCATAACATGCAGAATAAACCTTGCCAATACCTGTCATCTTTATCAACAAAACACGTTTGCTCAGAGGTAGTGACTAGTCATAACTTTCAAATTAATTAATCTAGGTACAGTTTGAGCTAGCTTCCAGAAAAGTTAAGCTGCCTTCAGGAGAAAGACCTCTGACATAGCTCACCCAGAGACTATACCAAACTTGGCAGGTCTCGCTGCATGCAACACTTCCAACCTTGACTTCTGCCTGCAGTTACCCCTTCCCTCTTTTTCATGCAAGGAATAAAACTCGTGCAATCCTACAAAGTACTACCTTGAGCTTTCTCCTGGTGGAATCCTGTGAAATAGTTTTAAGTAGGTGCAGTTTACTGTCCAGTTGCAGCTGGTTATAAGGTCATAAGGAGGGAGCAGGCAGCATTCAGAATCCCCCACTACAGTTAGTGTTCTGTTGTTCCCTCTGTTACAGGGGCAGAGTTGGCCCAAGACTGAATTCTCCAAATAGCTGCACTCTCACAGCAAAAAAAGGTACACATGATAGTTAAAGACACCATATGCTTGTGATGAGAAAGCTGTAGAGGTTTGCTGTAGAACACATCTTGCCACTTTGTGAAAAGGTAAGAGTTACTAAATAACTTTATTTAGAGAGCAATATCTAACATATGCAATATGTCAGTGCTTTGATACAAACTTGCCCTTTAAGGAAACAGGAGACTAATAAAAAATGAAAAGTGTTAGGTCTGAAACTTGGATCAGAAAAAGAAGAGCTCTGTGTGTAGGTAACATGAATATCTTCATTATTTATGATGACAGTTACAAGGAAGATGTTGGGGAGAATGTTTCAAATTACAAATAGCAGTCTATGAGTTACTGCTGTTAGGCTACAGATTCTTTCACAGTTGTATTGGTATTCCTACTAGTTATCTCTTTCTGTAGTCACACTTGGAGACATCAAACAGGATATAGGAACACAGGGTGATTATGGACAGATAAATACAACAACTACGACTGGAAAGTTTGCAATCTAGGAATTTCACAGAATTTTTCATAATTCATTATCTTATATTTGATTAATTTAGGATAAAAATAATCTGGAAGGGGGTTTTTTTTGTTTTTTTTTTTTTGCTGACTGTTGTCTCGTAGCCAAAATAAAACAGATAAGATAACTTCTCTCAGATAAGCATATGTGTAGTATTGCCACTGCTAGGACTGGGTATTAATTATATACTAAGGGGTGCTGATTAGGTTTCTGTTTATTATAGGAGATAAACAAGAACTATAAGGGATACTTCGGTCTCTGCAGAGTAGTGAATACAGAGAGCAAGGCTAGGAAAAAGTGAAAGTCACATCAAGTATTGGGTGTTCTTCTCTGGAATAATGAGTAAGAGATTTCATGGTTCAGTGCAACTTGTTGAACAACTTTCACTAGAATTTGAATTCATTCAAAATTCAAATGTGGAACTGAAAGCTTTTTAAATGATAACTCATTCAGTTATAGTTTCTCCATCACTTGGAAAAATGACCATTTTATGAGTTCTGAATCACCTCTGTCTGGTGGAAATGATGCTTACTGTTTAGCTGGAAGGGAGGTGCCTCAAGACAAATCCAAAGCAGTGCAGGAAATGTTACTGGTGACTCAGTGGGTATCTGTCTTCTCTCTTGAGCCCAAGTTGTGATTTTGTGCAATTCTCAATGGACAGTGAAGCATATAGTTGTCATGCCCTTAAGTGAATATCAGGAGTTAGATCCAAAACTCCTCTACTGAATTCCAAACCCTCTTCTTGCCTTTCTCACAATAGGAAAAAAAGTCCTTTTTGGCTTCTTATGAAGTTAATTGTCCTGTTGTGCCTCCTGGTTTGCATCTCCTGGTATACAGGCAGAGCAGGTTTATGGTCCCTGGCTGTTCCTGCTTCTGCCTGGCTGCATGTGTGTTGCTGGAGCCATGGATGCTGGTTTCTTTTTTGCTGTCTAATCCACACAGCTATGATGGAGAAGTAGAGTGATGCTACACATAAATAACGGTGAAATGATGCCTTAGTGCTGCACTGGGAATCTATGTGAGGCTGGTAAAATAAGTGGCATTTGGATGCTATCTAAATCTAAGTTTGTTGCCTCATAACCATTAAAATGCATACTTAATTGCTTTCCACTCTATCTTGTCCCAATCCAAACTGGGTAATCATGTATCAGTTTATTAGAATCTCTGTATTTCTTTCTCTCAGTTTAAATCTCTGTATATTCATAAGTCTTTTAAGTTTCTTTGGAGTGACTTTCTATGTAATTTCCATTTCTTATTTCTTTAATATTGTTATAGTTCAGGAACATTCAGTCCTGTTATAACCTCACTGTACAAACTGTATAAGTTAAAGACCACTCTGGTCTCACCATTAGGGTCTCTAAATTAGCACATTTAGTATTCATCCTCAGTTCCTCGTAGGAGTAATTTGAAAAGAAACCCAAAGAACACTTCAAACTGGAGTTAAAAACACTGTTTATCAGATTGTCTGCATCTCATTTCCTGAACTAAACAGCTCAAGTCTGTTTGCACTCCTGACATTGCAAGACTCACAAGCTGATCCAAGAGAACATCTGTCAGTTTGTTTTCAAGACTGGACATTGCAGAAGAAGAGTTGGGGGGAAGAAATAAGACTTTTAGAAACATATTGGTCCAAACAAAGTTAGAACTTTCTCAGCTGCCTTCATAAGCCAGACAAACTATGCCTCAGAAATATACTTTTAAGGACAATTTCTTTCTCTTTCCCCCATCCTCTAACAGTAGTTGAAAAGCAGGGTCATTTATCTGCTCTGAGTTCTGCTCAAACTGATGCCAATAAATAATTTTTGGAAATGTTCATGAATCCAAAAATGTGTTCAAGAAATACTCTCAAAGTATACTGAAAGCAAGTTAAAAAATCAGGAGCTTGTTCTCCTCTAACATGACAGATAGCTACTCTGAACTCATTGTGTTTGGTGCAAGAGGAAAAAAGGTAGGATTTTGACAGAGATAGATTGATCTAAAGGAAATGGCACAGCCTGCTCTGTTCTTCACTCTGTTTCTAGCCAAAAGAACAGTTTGTGTTGGTATGTTTAAGGGGAGGAAATTCAGGCCATTAATAACAGAACTGACCTAGAAATCATATGTTTTAAATTCTGACACAGTCTTAACAGAGTTTTTTTTTTAATAGCTATAAAAGAGGGAATTGTATCTCAAACTTTATCATTAAACATAAGATCTGCAGTGAAAAGATAAGTGTATATTTGAGCAGGTGTTTAGGAACAACAAAAAAAAGAAAGTCTATTTTTTTATTAGAAAATACTGATCCATAAAAATGAAAGGTATCCAGAGGAACAAACCATGACAACTTGTGTTTGGAAGGGCTGTTTGATGTGTGAGGGTATTTATAAAGAGACAAGGGCAGATCTGGTAAAAATGTGTTTGAAGAGGGGAAAATGGAGAATGAAAGAGGGAAAGAAAAGAACCTTTTGTTTTCCCCTTCCCTGAGATCCAGGAACCAAAGTTTTGATAATTTTTTCTGAGATGTAGGACACTCAGATTCAATTCTCTGATCTTTGTGGCCAAGAGCAGAGCTTGGCTTTGGTGTTTTGATGTTTAAGGTTAAATATCTGCTCTGGAAGCTAAATTTTCTTACATAGTGTGTTAGAAGCCTAGTTCTGTGCAGAAACAAGACAAAAAGACATATCCAGCTCATTGCTGTATGCAGGTTTCCTGCTTTGCAGCCTACCCTCCTTCTGTAGGGGCTTCTGGGTCATTCCATTAAGAGCACACAAATCTTGTGTGAAGAACCACTAGGCAACAGGTACCAGGTCTGAAGCTGCAACATGCAGGCTCAGGTAGCTGCTGAGAGGGTAGACTAGTCAGACCTAAGGACTGAGCAGGATACCTAAGTTTGTAGTTCTTTAAAAATCCAGTGTACTGTTCCTTACCTCCTGTTAGCTCTCCAAGAGAGACAATGACACCAGCAGCTATTGGTTCAGTATATGTGAGGCTATCTGAAAGAAAAGGAGAAATTTCCTTCAATTCAAACTATGTTTTTGTGGATTCTTCAGACAAGACATGTTGCCAGGCCTGCACTGTGTCTGCTGTAGCTCACAGATTTGTGTGTGTGATTCCAATCTCTGAAATCAACAGTCACATTGAAATGATTGTGAGTCATAAAGACTCCTTGTTCTTTTAATACATGGCTATAGTGAATTGGAGGAAAACATACAAATGTAAATATGATTTTGCTTCTCTCTGCTCCATGCTCTGTTTTGCTGTTGCCTAAAATCTCAAATCACTTCATCCCCTGATGTGTCCCAGTGAAAGAATCACTTTTAGGTCTTAGAATTCTGCTGAAATTAGGTCAGATATTTCCCTGGGAGCATTTCTTGAGTCTTGCAGTGTTCTTATTATAACTGCAGCTGACTGTAAGACAAAAGAATAGAAAAAAATGAAATTCTAATTATTTTCTTTAATGGAGAAATTGTTCCAGTAAGTAAGATACAATTGAATAAGGACAAGTGCAAGGTATTGTGCTTTGGCACAAGTAATCAGCAATCTAGGATTGAAACAGGGACTGACTGGTTCAATAAAAGTTCTATATACAGGTTTTCAAGTTTATGAGAGACCATCAGCCTACACACTGAGTGGGGAAAAAAAACACACCAAACCCACTCAAGCCTCTCCCCCTTGTTGAAATAGATAGAGTCTTAGTATATTTTACAACAACAAAAAAATAAAACCAAAACAAACCCACCCTTCATATTTCCTCTTTCCTCACTGCTGGCAAGATCTGTTAGAATTCTGTTCCTAGGTTTATATTTGCTGCTTCAAAAAAGATGTGAATCACTTGGAGAGAATCCACAAGGTGTAAAATCATTAGAGGTTTAGGAATTTGTCTTAAAGCTAAGCTTGAAGGATCTGAAATTGTTTAGTCTATAAGAAAAGAAGACAGAAAAGGGACATGATAAGAGTATTCAAATATGTAAAAGGTTGTGGAAAGAAAAGGGTAACAATCTGTTCTCTCTGTTCAGTAGGGTAGCTCAAGAAGAAAAGGCTCAAAATTCTACTTGGGACCTTTAGGACTGATACTACAAAGATCTTTTTAAATATAAAGGGACTGGTATTTTTGCATGTAAACAGAGCAAAGCACTGCCACTGAGTTTTGTGGAGACGATGTGGAATCCCTTTGTTTTTTAAGGCTTTTTTAAAAGAATGCTTGCACAGTTATTGTTCAGAAATTATTGTAGAAAGAACTGACCCTTCCTTGGTTAGGGAGGGCTCTTGAACACCCTTCCTACTTCTTTTTCCTGATTTTGTGACCATAATGCAGACAATCTCCCTTATTAAATAGTAAATAATCAGATAGCAGAAGTCCTAAAATGAATTTAGGAAGCTCACTCAGAATTTCAAGACAAAATAAAGCAAGAAGTCCTTTAGAATTAGAGATTAAGGATTCAGTTAAGACTGTTGCAGGCTAATAGTTTCAGTAGTGTGATAAAACCACAAGGCAGAATCCAAACAGAAATGCAGTAAAGTGAAAAAGGTTATGCAGCTAGAATTTGAGGCCAAGAGATGATCAGAGGATAAAGTGCTGAGGGTGGGGAGATCAAAGAGAAATACATAACAGATGGAAGGATGAGGGAAAGAGAAACATTTCCTTCAGGTGGCATGTATTATCTCCTGGAAAGATCAACAAGTTTAGAGAATCTTGTCAAGAAAAGGAGATACTGTCAATAGAGGTATATCAAGTGTATTATAAATTCTATTCAGCAAGTAAGAAAAGACTTCCAGTAAATGAGTTACTCTTTTAAATATGGAAATTCCATGTATTAATCCAACTTGCTCCCTTTGTACTATCATTATTGGTATCATTACTTATTCAGTATATAACTATGGATATTCTCTAAAATGTCACAAAATCAACCTTTTTCTGTCTTCCCTCCTTTTTCATGTTAATACCATCCCATTTTCTGTGACAGTTTTTTTCCCTCTTGGCAGAGTCACAAGGTTGAGGGGCCTGCAGCTTTTATGAATCTTTTTATGGTGGCTTGGCATTGCAGAAGGGTGGTGTGGATGTCACTGGATATCAGCCAATCTTTGTGTGAGAGGGTCTGCACAGTGGGTGCCAAAAGGGATGAGGACTCTAAGGCTGAAACAGGATTGTAGAATTAATTACAGAACCAAATATAGAATTAATTCTAGGAAACAGAGTGAAAATTTTAAATTCATAAGGGAAGTTTCATCTGCTTAACGCATGAAAGGATAAAATGTTAATTTCACCTGGATAAAGTTTAGGGGATTTACCATAAAAATGGTGCTTACCTAGGGTACAGGATGCTTTTGTCATCAAATTTATCTAATTAAACAATCAGTCCAAAGGAAAATTGCTGAAGAATGTGGATTTAGGAGTCTTGCCAACCTCAAGTTTTCAAACTCCTGAGCCTTTTTCTAATTATGAATTTAAAACCTAGTAATCTGTATTTTGTATATTTTTATTGTCTTCATTCTAGTAGTTGTGATTTTGAACTTCCCTCCATGAAATGAGAGCTAGAAAATGGTTTTATTGTGGAACAGAGAATCTTAAGTTGGTGCAATAGTTATTGTTTAAAGAAAAACACATTTTCAAGATTTCCCATGAAATTATAAGAGTTGAAAACTTAAGTTTAAGTTAGAGGTTTGGAATTTGAAGGTAAGTGGAACTGCTTCTGTGGAATTAATGAAAAAGACAACATGAGCATAATGAGAAGAATTACAACACTGCCCAAATTTTCCCTATGAGGGCTGACTAATGGCAGAAGAAAGGAGCTAGCAGAACTCAAAAGCCAAGGTAGGGAGGTTGATAAGATGAGTGAAACCATAAGGTAGAGAACAATGGATCAGCTGTAGAGAAGAAAAGCATGTAAGTGTGATCTTTCAGGGTCAGTGCAAAGGGCTAGTGTCCTCTTTAAGCTAGTGGCTTAAAACAGATCCTTGGAGAAGAACAGAGCAACTCTGAACTGACAGTTCTCACGCTAAGCAGTGCTGCTGATTTCAAAGCAGCAGTTTTCTCACATCCTTCCTCCACTACTATAGTTTAAACTGGAATTCTCCACCTAACTCTGTGACTCAGACTAACTTTGAGTGAAAGGGGTAACTCCAAAGATGGTCATTAGATCTTCTCACCCAAGCTGTGGGCATTTTTATCAGCTTAGCCCTGTGAAATAATTGGCCAAAGCAAGTTAAGAAGACAGGTGTTACTGCTAGACCAAGCTGTTTGCCATAGGGTTTTATTTGCTTACCCTGGCACGTTTTGTATGATGTCAGCACACAAAGAATGTTTCTGCAGATAAAGCCAATGGCAAATGATTTCATGAGCCTGTTTGTGACAGATGTGTGCAGTGTGAAGGAACACTGTAGCACAAACTGCAGTAGTCGTCAAGATGATGTTATTCTAGTTCATTAATCACATTTCTCTGGTTTGTCTCCATGGATGACTATCTGTGAAAACTCACTAGCAGTTGTGACAAGGCTTTCTGCTTGCCACCCCCTCTATGGAAATGCCTGTTGAAAGGCTGTGTATCATTATCGAAGCCGCAGTGAAAGACAGATGGGTCATATACCTCTTTCATGTCTGCTTCACCCTCCTCTTCCATTCAAGGCCAAGAGCTGCTTTGTATAGGAAATCTCCCACAGTTTTTCATGACAAAAAAAGTTGTTTTTATCAGTACTCTCACCAAATTCTTTTTATCAATGTGCTTTAACCTAATAGATTAAAACGGTCATGGGGTTTTGGGGGGTTTTTTTGGTGATGATTTGATAAAAGAAGAGCAAATAATAGGCACTCTAAGTTAGAGGAATATGCGTAATGAAATTACTGAATCATATTACTACTGTAAAATCAGAGATGTGCATGCCTTAAGAGTATTTTTTTTATGTGAGGGAGGAAAAAGAGGAGATACTTGCCTTCTTTCCACTCCAAAGAA
This sequence comes from Bucco capensis, assembly GCA_013396975.1. Classification (NCBI taxonomy): domain Eukaryota; kingdom Metazoa; phylum Chordata; class Aves; order Piciformes; family Bucconidae; genus Bucco; species Bucco capensis. The sequence continues at coordinate 640,446 of VWZO01018191.1, read as the reverse complement.
CCCAAGAGAATATACATTTACTGCTGTCCCTGGGACTTCTGTGTGCTCCTGGCCCAGTCATTGGAAAATTTTGCTAGTCAAGGAGTCATGCATGCCTGTTTTCTCATCCTTTACTTGTCATGGAGCAGCTGCATTTCAGAGTTGTTAGGAAAGGGCAGTGACTACATATGGAAGAGAGCAAGTTGAATATCTCAGTATTTGCAGTTGAGATCAAATCTGAAAAGAAATTTAATGTGATGTTCATTGTNTTCTTCCTTCCCTTCTTATAGATGGGAGTTATATTTGCTTCCTTCCAAACAGTTGGGACCTCTCCACTCAGCCAGGACTGCTGATAAATGATGGAGAGTGGCCTGGTGAGCACCCCTGCCAGCTCTCTCAGGATTCTAGGATGAATCCCACATCACCTCATCCACACCACCTCCTCTTGACACCTCATCTAATCTGTCAGTAGTGACTTCTCCAAGATTTTAAGAAGTTTTCTCATCAGAACTTTGTTTAATCTCCCCTTTGTTTTCTTATGTGGCTTCATGAAGTCTCTCTCTTCCTCTCTTGCCATTCCCCCTTACCTTCTTCACCCCCCACATTTAAAGAGGTGACTCTTATCCGAGGTGTTTGACTCTGATGCGATGAATTGCACTCAATTGAATTGCATGATTTGTCCAAGTTAAATCACTCCCTTTTCAATCTAGAGCTAGCTTTCCCAAGGATTCTGTCTAAGGCTCTCATAGTGTTGTATGTCAGGCTGAAAAGTTTTTTTGAATGGCAAAATATTCCATGGAATAATGAAAAAACTGCTTCTAAAGGTGTATGGCAAATAGCTTAGAGATGCCTTTCAGTAGAAATTCACATTGGTATCTGAGACATTTACTGCAAATATCCTAAAATTTTAATTTGCCAAACCAATCAGTAAAATCTATTGTGTCCAGTCCCCAGGGTATAACCAATTGTGAATTGTGATGATCTTTGTCCCCACATATGAGGATACTTTCCAAAGTTTCTTCTTGTTTTGTTTCACAAAAACTTTTAGATGGAAGAATTTACAAGCCTAAAATACTTTTGTCAAAAAAATGGCAACTCACGTGGTATCAATATTTAGTAAGTAAATAGGATTTAGCAATACTACAGTGAGGGGTTTTTTCCCCATTTTTGTAATACTCTTTTCTTGAAATGCACTAGGTGGCAACAATCTGTTTTTCTATTGTAACTGATGCTTTCTTATACAGACTTTTAATTGCAGTGGTCTAAAACCACCTGTTTGTGGACCAAAGAATCACTCAGGATTTAGGTTGCCTTTTGATTCCCACTTCTGTCTTTGTAGTTTAAATAACTCCCACTCACCTGACAACATCAAAACCAAACCAAAACAAAAGCCCATCTGCTTCCAGTGAATTTCCCAGTGCACAGCTGAGAGGAGATCTAGAAGAGAACTGATTCTAGGGCCAAATCCAATGCAGCTTTTAGTTGGTAGAACTTACTTGAAGTCAGAGGGCACCAGGAGAGATCCTGGCACTCCACTCAAAATGAGGAATGCAAAACTAGTCCCAAAATGTTCTAGACTTGTTTTTACTAATGCTGTGTAATCTGGCCAGGACACCAAGGTTAATGTCTTTCCCCTTGTTGAATGTTCCATGAGATCTTTAATTGACCACAGGTCACCAAGAGTCAGGTTTATCTTTCTCAGCAATACAATGTCTCTTTGAAGCACATGGAGCAGTGGTTTGATGCTAACTTGGAGGGCAGACTGCAATCTTCTGAATCACTAACACTATGTCACTGCTGCACCTGGCAGTTCTCCGAGATCACAGCTTCCATTCAGATTTTAGCTTCTCTGAGCTCACATTGCTTTACCTGATCTGGAGAGATCATAACCTATGCTCGTATGGTAGCTGACTTGAAGAATATGCCTTACAATTTAAGAACTCTTTAAATCAACAACTGTTAATGAGGTTCTTTATTATACAGGCAGAAATTTCAGAGTATGTGCAAGTTCCACAATGCAAATACAGCTTTCAAAGACACAACTAGAGAGATCAAACTGAGTTTGTGAGCTAGTGAAAGAGCAAAATGTATAGGGAAGTTAGATGTCTTATTAAAAGTTCTGTCTCTTCAGTCTATGGTTAAACTGAAACAGCTTTACTCAATTTTTAGGGAGATACATAAAATTACTTAGCTGGAGAGCCCTAACAGTTCTCTGAGGGGAGAAAATCCTTATGTATAAATCTGGAGGCACTGGCAGAGAAATGAAAACTTCAATGAAGTGTTAGCTCTCTAGCTAATTTTAGTGTTACAGAAGAACAGAAGGCTTGCTTCATTTGATTAATATTTTCTATGGACTTTCAGATGCAATTCATTTTATCAAATGTGGGTGTCTACTTTCAGATCAGTTGAATAATTCTCTGTATTTTACTAATATAGTAACTCTATTGATGGTAAGATTAGCCTGGACATCGGAGTTACATGTAGGCATGGACACTGCAACTACTTAGGACTAAATTCACTTGCACACATAGGAATCTACTGCCATTTGAGCTGTTCCAAGGTATCCTATGTGGTCTGCAAAAGGCCACTGGCACTCCAGAAAGGCATAGGTCTCTCATACACCCTGTGGTTCCTGGCAGCCCTGTGCAGATGTCTTGAATACATTAAGGTGTTAAAAATCACAATCTGCAGTGATACTTAGGCAGTTGAATCTAGTCCTAGAAATTACGTGAGAGGTATCACATACATCATGTTTTGTTTCCTTTGAGACCTTGTAAAGGATGGAAGACATTGTCAGTCTTACCATGGTTTTGATGGAAACCAACTAAGTTATGTGTAATAAAGTTAAGAGCTTGGGAGACTAGATAGTCCTTCAAACTGACACTATCCAAACTGCATTATTTCCTTTTAAATCAAAGTGAAACTAGTTAGAATGAAAATTTACTCTCATCTAATGGCTATTTGGTATCTCAGTTCTGTAGATAGATATCTACATCCCTAATAAAGCCAATGAAGTTGATACTAGATATATATCTAACTAAGGCTCATATTTTATAATACAATAAATGAAATTTGGTTTAGTTTGCTAACTGCGCAGTTCTGTAGTGGAACACTACTTGGTAGTCTCAGTAGACCAAGCCAAGGCCAAACAAGTATGGTGAGTAGCCTAAGAAACAAGGGTTGAGGCATGGCAGTTACCCTAACAGTTACAGCTGAGGCATATTGTATGATGGAAAAATTGTTGGTACCATAAGTCCTTGTCAGGATTTTCTGTCAGGGCCTGAGCATCCACACTGCTTACCAGATTCAATGAAAACCGAGAGGAGCTAAAGTGTTCTTAAAACATGCTAAAAGATCCAACAAATTCCCTCTTTCACTGACAGCAGTGGAGGCCTTCTCACTGACTTAAGTGTGAACAGGAGAGGGGCTCAAAAACACACTGCTGCTGCCAGAACTCTCAGAGCAGAAGCACTTTACAACCATGAAAATGCATTATATGAGTTGAAATGCAATACGTGCCATTTTCCTATTACAGCTTCCTTACACATACAAAGTTGTGCTTCTTGGCATGTATACAGTTGTAAGTCCTGACCAAGATGGACATCTAGATGCCTGTCTCCTGGTATAGGCTCTCAAAATTCATGCTTGGTATCTTTACTCCAAGTTCCTCTCATGAGTTTGTTTCACTAGGCATGTTCATGTACACACAGAGGACAGTGAAGAGCAGGCACCATCACATTCATTCATTAGTCCTAAATTCATGCAAAGACTTAAAAACAAGAATATGTTTTTAAAAGGAGACTAATATCTCTTTCCTAGTGTAACTATTTGAAATTTGTCTTGTCTTTGCCAGAAGAGAGAGTAAGTAGAACATGCAGGGTTCATGAATTGTCCATGGCAAACTCGTGTTTCATTTTTAGCTACAGTTTTTACATTTGAAAATGACATCTGCTCCTTCCCTCTTACTCAATAAGACTTTTTAGAACAGATTAGATGCAACAATTTTCTAAAAGCCTAGTATAATGAAACAGCTGAAAGAGAAGCTTACAAGAAGGCAACTGAAAAATAAATGTATTCCCCACCATGACCATAACTCATAGCTGTATTTTGTGAGAACTTTAACAAGCTAATCCATCTGGTTTTGGTTTTCAGTCACAGATGAATTAATAGCCTCTCATTTAAGTTACTGCATGGAACCACTATGAGCTTAAAGAAGCATTAGTCATTTTATTTGCATTCAAAGGGTTGTGTTTTTTTGAATGTAAGGAATATCTCTTCCCTTAAGAAAGGAACATATCCTGCATAGCAAGGATTACCAGAGAGGCAGGAAAATCTGTGTTAGCTAAAAAATTGATTACATAGACTCATTTGGGTTGGGCAAGGATCCTCCTGTGTCATCAGTTCCATTCCACTATGCCAATACCAAACTGATGATACCAATTGGATTGTGGGACAGAAGAAATTATAATTTCAGAAAGAACAAACCTGAAATTATTTCAGTGTTTGTATATAAAATTAAGGACCTTGAACTGTTTTGATCGTTCTCCTGTAAGAGACACTAGCAAGATCTGGATTATTTTTGCCAACATACTCCTCAATATCCAAATATTCAAATGATACATTTTAATTCTAAATACTTTTTGTCTCTTCTCTCACTGGTTCTGTCAGGAATGTTACTAAAAGCCCTTTAGCAAGTAGTTGTGAGTAGATTACTTGAGATGTAGCTACCGTACTTTTACCACAGAGCAAAGAAGTTAATGTAGGACCTTCAGTTTGTCTGCTTCATTAAGGTTTGCAGCAGTTAATGTGTATCACTTAGGAAAATAGTTTCAATTGTGGAAATAAGAATCCATTCAAGGAAAGCCATACCATAATGAAGCAACTTAACTCACCACAGGCTTCCCCCTCCACAGACTGCTTCAACTCTCACTCAAGTTTATCCTAGTTTTTCCATTGCTTTCATTTGGCATTGGCTCAGGCCTCATCACTGATGAGTTTGAAATCCTGATGGATAGGAGAATATTTATTCTATGCAATAATAATTCCAAAAATTGCCATGTTACAGTGGAGCATAATGAAGAATTTTGCTGTTGTAGGAATTCTGGTCTTTCATTTTGGTTTTGACCTAGAAATTATCTGACATGCTATAGACAGATAAATTGTTACCTTTTTTTGATTGTATACATAATTTTAAATAAACTCAAGCAACTGTTTTTCAGTATGCACTCTGTTTTTTCATATTAGGCTCATTATCCCTTACTCCACTGCTATCATTATAGATTTCATAGAAAGGCAGAGATTATCTTAAAAAAATATAAATTACACTACCCTAAACTTACCATGAATCTGTTCTTCATTTTAAAACATGTCTTTTTCTCAGAGCCTGATAAAGCAGCACTCAGATAGACTCAGGAGTCTGTTATCTTTTATTCCACACACATCTAAGCCAAAATGTATCTTGTTTTCTTGTAGATAGAAAACCAATCAGATATGTATGCATGGCAATTGATGCCTTTGTTTCCTACACATACTACAAGACATTTCATTTCCCAAGGAGCCATAGGAGGTAACAGCTTTGTTCACAGTAAGCATTTTTAGGATATCACTGTGTAAGGTCCCAGGGGAAGAGAATGTGTGTGTTTGGCTTCTCAAAGAGCTTGTGAAAAAGCTGCCTTATGAATAATTTTTGTCAAAGATGCCCAGAATGCAGAATAGAAGGACAGTATGGAGATCTGAATCTCTGTACCCATAAACTTCTGTGAAATAGTGATTCTTCAATCCATGCTATGATACTTACAGTGGTTATCTGGGGGTTTTTGAGGTGTTTTGTTTTGGGGGGATTTTTAAATATGTGCTCCTTACACATTCTGCTTTTGCTGGTGACTTTGTGATGTTCTTAGAAGCTTCAGTATGGTGTGACATTTTCTGTGGCCCACAGCTGTCATTAGCTGTTGTTTCTGATTCTTAGGAGTTGTGTCACCTTTGCTATTAGCCTGTAAGTACATTCTACAGAGATAATTTTGTGGGCATACCTGGGACTACATAGACATCTATGTCAAGGAATTTCTTTTCATAGCTCCTGAAGAGCAATTTTTGGTTCTCTTTGCAGGATCTCTGTTCTGTGTGGTTTCTTATCTTTTATAGACTGGGAAATACTAGTAGAGATCCAGAAGCAAATTATAGGAGAGGCTAGAAACTCATTTATATAAGCTCTTTTTCTCACAACCAGCTTCATAGTTCTCTCCTACAGAAAATAGGTTTGGTTTTGCTATCTTTTATGCCTCATAGAATCATAGATGCAGGTCAAGATTTTCCATGGACAAATACAATCAGAACTGGTAGCATTTCATAACCCAAAATGGCTCATAAATCCACAGAAATTTTCCATTGGAGAGAGATCAAATTGTCCTCAGAAATCTTTTTTTATGAAACCCACAGACAAAATGGTCTTGAAGCCATCTCTTTTTATATGCATGGTAATAGCTACTTTGCCTGAGGGTGCATTTGGAATTGTTATATTTTCAGGTTACAACTTAATAAAATAGAGCAATTTTTCAGTGGAAATAGAAGGGACAAAAAGGAATTTGTCAATCTTTGCTCACTAAGCTCAGGCAAAAATACCAGCACGTTTCTAGAATTAAAAATTCTACTAAACGCTTTATCTTCCCAATACTTTCTACACTTAAATTTTCACCAAGAGGAAAGTAATGTCTAATTAATAATATTCCCAAATAATTTTAGATCAAACATACTGCTTATAGTAATGGACTGGCTATTCTTAATAACAGAACCAGGGCCACATTCTCTCTTATGCCACATGAGGGCAAACATGGTGGTTGCAAACCATAGCTTCAGTGTTGTCTTTTCAGTTCACTAGTCTCAGGCATAAACACAGATATCCATTAAAAGTAAAGGAGCTCAGTAAGAGTAATTAGAAGCTAGTAATCAGGATCAAACGCTTCTGACAGGCAAGTTCTGTAAATAACAGCAAACAGAAAAAAAGCCTGAATGCAGTAATTACAGAAATCCTATTGCTAGATGATGTCTAGCACCTGTGGAATATAGCAATCAGCCACTCAGGCTGTAAATTGAATATTTTTTGTTCCCATAAGCAAGCCTCAGTTCTTGCAGACTCTCTTCTGAGCTTTGCCATTACCTCACTGAGGATTTGTGCTCCCGGGTGTGTGTGCGTGTTTGTGTTTGTGTAGCAGTGGAAATTTTTTTTTCAACAAGCATGAAAATAAAAGCCTGTGTGTTTTTTTTCAATTTTGAAAATATTTTCCTTGGCAATGAAAGTGATAAACTCAGTGGCTAAAAATGGTGTACCTTCTAGGGTATATTTCTTAGTTTATACCTGAAATTGGACACCAAACTCAATGACAACAAATCTCTCAGCTGGCAAAATTAGTCCAGTAGCACAAACTCTAGCAATTAAAAACAAGAAAGGTCTCATTAGTCTAGATTTTTGGAGGTATGTAGCAATACAGATAATTTGTTGCATATATTATTGATTTGATACTATGGAGTGGTTGTTTTTAACTTTGTAATCCTCATAGTAATATTGTAGTCACTGAAAAAGCAGTTGTCTTGTAGGCTTCAGGATGTTTGCCTGAGATTTCATCAACTTCAAACCACAGTACCCAGAGCTGAAAGGCCAAGGTAGGCCAATCAGCAAACCCAATTGGATGTGTAATGGAAGTTTACAACACTAGGATCATTGTCCTTTTCATACAACTGAGACCCAGCAAAGGTAGACATGTGGCAATTGCTCCACTGTTTTGCTGCTGTGACTTCCTCTTGCAGAAAAATCCCTTTCCTTCCAATAAGAACCTGCTTTTGGAACAGCAAAGCCCAGACACAATTATCTGAGAACTTAGGATAAATACAAAGATATTCAGTAGTGGTGCCCATCAGTTTATTGTAAATGGCAAAGCCAGAGAGATTCCATGGGATTTCACAGTGCTACTGGCCGATTAGGAACAGTTTGATAGAACTTCCTCCATTTTCTATCACCTCTTTCCCAAAATTAACAGGTTAGGGAGAGCAACCTCTTTAAGTTGTTATTTTTAAGAGGCTAATTCATAAGCACATTTGAACCTGCTTTCTGGATTGAAGTGTCAACCAAAATAAGCAAAGGAATATCTTGTTAGGAGACCCTGATGGGACATAAACATGAGGTTTGAGCTCCTCATAATGTGAGAACAATGGTTATACCACAGGAAGAACATCTAGTCAAGAGAATCCAGTGGCCAAAATTACAAGTGTCTATGGACTTCACACTGCTTTAAGCAGCTGGTAAGCATGAGTTTAGAGCTTTGGTGTCAGGTGCCGAATATCTGACCTATTCATTCATCTGTCTAGCCCACACAATAGTACTTTTGAAGTATTTTCCTTGAGGGTGATGGATGAAAAAGAGATTTAAGCCAACAGAAACACATAAAAAAATGCTGAAAAAGATTGTGTCATGCTTGACCCAGTATTGAATCTGATTATTCTTGATAAATATTGTAGAATTTTGGAGGTAGTTGCATTTTTCAGTTAAAGTAGAGGAGTCTTACATTCAACTGAAATAAAACTGTACATAGCAAACAGTTCTGCTTATAAAAAATGTTCTGGTAGTGGAAATGGATTGCTTAACAGAGCAATAACACACAATGGATGTTACATTTCTGTTCTAAATTATGGGTTTAAAGTCCAAGATGTTAGTGACAGCTGTTCATTAGCCTACACTCCTCTCTCAATCTCATTTCCTAGTGGACAGGCATCCATATCAGAATCATCAGTCTTGGTAAGTAATTGTTTCTGCATCAGTCTGAAGGCTAAACTACCCTCCCATAAAATGAGAAAGGCTTTTAGCATCAATATTGCCAATGTATTTCATGCTGTGCCTGTACAGATAAAGAAATTATGTCTGTCTCTTTTGCTGTTATATCTGCTTTCATTCACAAGCACTAAGCTTGTCTGGGCACAAGGATAGTACAATGAAAAAGCTAAATCTTTGAAAATGACTTTTTATTGTTTAGCTCGGGTTGACCAAAACCCATTCAGTCACTGTAGGATGCAGGATTCCTTACTAAGCATCTATCCAGTGTTTTGGTATAACCACCATTCAAAATCTCCTCTGAACTCTTCAGCCTGATTAAGTCCCATGCATGCTTACAGATTTGGCACTGTTCACACACACATCAGCACTGATATTGCCAAAGAAATGGCTATAGCCTTATAAAACTGAAAGAAAACAGGTTTCCCCTATCTCTCACTCTAGTGATGTAAGCATGGTTTGTCCCTACAGAACACAACCAAATGAAATAATGCCCTTTTAGTTAGTGGTTGGTCAGCTAGACATGAAAGAGTCTGAATCATCATCTCCTTTGGCTTATGTCCACTAGGCTCTGGAACATTTACAGATGGTGGTCTTGTGATCCCTTCATAGCCTAAGCTGTTCTATTTTGTCACATTAAATCCTGAAAGCATTCAAATGCAAGGAATCAGAAGGATGTCCAGGGATCCAGTGCAGCCCTGGTGCCCTGAGACAGAAAAACCTACAACCAGGATACAAAGTGTATTTAAAAAGATGTTTATCTCACTTGTTTAAAAAAACCAAACTGTTATAAGGGAGAGTGTCCTTATGTAACAGAACCTGGTACTTCATTACTCTACTATTATGAAAATATACAATATAAATCTTATTTTCCTTTCCCCTGAAGACGAGAAGAGCTATCTTCTTCAAAAAAGGCTTTTATTTACATGGTGAGGACTGTAATATCTGCACTCAGTCAGTTCTAGACTAAACAAACACTGTTCCTTCAACTCTTCCTCAAAGTTCACACTTTCTAAACTTTTATCAGTCTTATTGTTCCTCTTTGTACTCTAATTTGTCAGTGTCTTTATTGTATTGTGTTGTGCCTAAACTGGACACAGTTCTTCATTCAAGGTCTCACTGGATAGAGAAAAAATTTCTCTATATGTCCATGACACTTCTACTGATTTGAAGATTGCCATTTTTGCACTAGAGCCAAAATGTTTATTCATGTATGACTTGTCACCCATTACAATTCTTCATCTGCTTCTGTCACCCAGTCAGCTATTCCCCACTCTACCTTTATTTTTCATAACACAGATCTTTATTAGATGCTTCTTTTCTCTGAGAGATTTGAATCCTGAACCTCAGTACTGCATTTAATTCCTTTCAATTTGCCTTGGCAAATTATAGACACCCAGATTTCTCCAAAACATGTAAACAGACCCAAAACGATCTCTCTGAAGGTTGCTGTTTGAAATCCTTTCTGTTTTGATGGTACAAAGTCACAGAATCACAGAATGGTAGGGGCTGGAAGGGACCTCTGGAGCATCCCTGCTAAAGCAGGTTCTCCTAGATCAAGTTGCATGGGGTCACTTCTAGGTGGGTTTTGAAAGGCTCCACAGAAGGAGAGTCCACTACCTTTCTGGGCATCCTGTTAAATTGTTCTAAACAATTTATTTTCACATTTTGAGTAAATCACATTTTTATATCATGTATTCTTGTACAAGAGAATGTATAATATCACACTGTCTTACATAGTTAGGCGTTTATTACTTCTCCTTCACCCACTGTCACATTAACGCACTTATCCTGACAAACTTTGATGTGAGCTCTGAATTTATCATCATCTTGGTATTTCCTACTGCCAGTCTCACTCTAGTGGCATATATTATACCTTGGGTTTGTTAAATACCACTTCTGAGGTTCTTGGGGCTTCAGAAGAAAGCGAGCTACCTATATGATGACTACAGATTTTGCAAGGTGTGAGGACAATGGTAATCTAGGAATTGCAATGTAGATGTCAAATCCAAACTGCAGAGACTTTATGCTTTTCTAGTGGGCTCTTCAGAATAATAAAAAGGTCCATTCATTCTTGGGATTTAACCAATTTGTATGTTCTTTGGAAAAGGTTTTGTGAAATAATTCTGTAACAAGATCTTTTATTTTAAATAAGTTCAATTGTAAGTACATAAACCTATTTCTAAGTCATTATTTAAGCATCTATAATAATGAAACAGTTTATTTGCATGGTAAGTTCTTCCAGAAACTTTTATTAGTTTGATTTATTAATGAAAGATGAAGTTAAAGAATGAATATGATTGTAATGTACAATAGAGTATGGACCAAATGAAAAAGGGTATTTGACTCTATCCAGCAAAGAAAAGCCACCTCCCTTTCATGGACTGAGCATTTGAAAGGAAGAAAAATAGGTTCAGGTTATTTTCAGATGTCTTCTGAAGTTGTATGTACTTAATCCATTTTGTTTCCCACCATTTATTCAGAAGTATTGCCTCAGGATATGGATGATTTTAAACATTGGTATTCTACCACACCCCATAATGTAGGATGCAGCAACTAAGGATGATAGTAAAATTTCAGATGTTGGCCAAGATTGCATCCATATCTGAGACTTTAATACTCATCTGACTGAATTTGCAGGCCTGAGGAACTCAAGGCTTGAAACTTTGGTACTTTATTCCAGAAGGTATAGCAATTGCTTTTATTGTCAAATATCTTCTATAGTGTAACAATCCTCCTTCTACTGTATGAAAATAAGATTTGCAGCCATCTTAAACAAAATAAAACTAGGGCTAAGATCTTAGCACATTGACAAGGGTTAGGGCTGTGTCAGCCACCAACCCAATGACAGATATTCTCTATTATCCCTTTTTCTCCCACTCCAGGGAGGAAACAGGGAAATTAACAGACAGAGAGTTGCAAATTGGAAATGAAACCTAAACTACTTTAATGAAAATAATAACAAGAAAAATGAAGGGTGTGTATATATATATACACACACATAGAAAACCAACACCAGAACCAAAACCTCCTTGATGGCAACTAAGTCACCACTGATGCTGTAGCAGGAGGACTTCAGCAGCAGCTGGAGCTCACGAGGCTGGATCCTGGAACTCAGGAATTCTTGAATTGAGATGGAAGCAGAACAGGTAGAGTCCTGTAGGAACAGCTCTGGGCTTCTGATCTTCACAGGGCTCAAGTGCTCAACATTCTGGAAGGGTAGAGACCCAAACCTCTCCTTACATGTACTAGTTATTAATTAGGTGCTAATTAGCTTCATTATGCACCTGTTTTGCTTGGGTCTTAGGCCTCGGGCAAGAGACCCCAAGGCCCAAGCCCAATATCAAAGCCTTAAGGACTGAATTTGACCTATATTGCATGGAATACCTTACTTTGACTCAAACTACGACACATGTACATTTACAAATATACAAATTCAAAGAAAATCTGAGCTGGAGTAAAAGAAAAAAGCACCTAATACCTTGAAAATAGACATATCAAAAGTTGGTTTTACAGTCTTTTATTTTTTGAATTTTTTTTTAACTTTTTCTTATACAATTTATAGGGTTCTTTGGATACATATAATTTTTACCAAGAACTTCATCTGGGAATGTAGTTTGAATATTATTAGCATACACATTCCTCATTTTCCTATTTGACCCACTCTTGTACTACTACTAACACAAGTTTAGCAGATTTATTCTTTAGTGGCTATGGCATAACTAATCAATATGAGAAAAAATTATACTACTTTTGAAGATGCAATGAAGATATTAATGATTCATTGCTCTCCTCTGTTTGTCCAATGCATAGATTTACTTCTTTTTCCTGTAATGCACAAGGAACTGTTTGCATAATTTATTCCAGAGAGAATGCTGAATTTTTTTGGGAGAGAAGAAATAAAGTCATTAAAGCAGTGTAGTAACACTACCTTAGTTTTCCAGCAGAGAGGGACCTGGGAGTACTGGTTGACAACTGGCTGAACATGAACAGTGTGCCCAGGCGGCACACAAGGCCAATGGCATCTTGACCTCTATCAAGAATAGTGTGGCCAGCAGGACTAGGGACATAATTCTCCCCTGTACTCTGCACTGGTGAGGCCTCACCTTGAGTACTGTGTTCAGTTTTGGGTCCCTCACTTCAAGAAAGATATTGAGGTGCTGGAACAGGTCCAGAGGAGAGCAACGAGACTGGTGAAGGAGCTGGAGGGAAAGTCATCTGAGGAGAGGCTTAGGGAGCTGGGGCTGTTCAGCCCGGAGAAGAGGAGACTCAGGGGGGGACCTTATCACTCTCTACAACTACCTGAAAGGAAGCTTTAGTCAGGTAGGGGTCAGGCTCTTCTCCCTAGCAACTAGGGACAGGACAAGAGGGCATGGCCTGAAACTGCAACAAGAGAGGTTTAGGCTGGATGTTAGGAAGCACTTCCTCATGCAGAGCGTGATTGGGCACTGGAATGGACTGCCCAGGCTGGTGGTGGAGTCGCTGTCCCTGGAGGTGTTTAAGAAGAGATTGGACGTGGCGTTTAGTGGCATGGTTTAGCTGATGCTGTATTGTTGAGTCATAGGCTGGACTTGATGATCCTGGGGGTCTTCTCCGGCCTTGGTGATTCTGTGATTCTGTGTAATTCTGTGATTCTGAGACCCATAGGTTGAAATAGATTTAATGAAACAGCAAAACTAATACCACTGCCAATCGAAAATACATAAAGTTATACTCAGCCCAGCAAATACATAGCAGTCACAATAAAGAGGAATGCAGCCCTTAGGAAGCAGGGTAGCAAGCAAGCCCCTCTAGGGATGAAGAGCAGCAGAAGGAACCTAAAGAGAAGGAGCTCCTGTCCTCAGCAAACTTCCCCCTTTATACTGAATGTGATGTTTATGGTATGGGATCCACCTGTAGCCAACTCTTCCTGGCTGACTCCAAACTGCTGAAGGCCTGCAGCCCATGGCTGGCTCAGTATTCTGTCCTAGCAAAACCAGCACACTCTCCAAGTGTCATGAGACTGTTTTCATAGTGTTTGAATTGTCCAAATGACTTTGACCACAATGGAAAAACACTGCTGAATATCCCACACACTGTGTTACTTTAATAAAGCACCAGAGGCGTATTCTGTTAGATGCTCACTGGACCCTTTTAAACTGAGTGACAATGAAAATATAGGTGCTTGCTTGATCTGAACCTTTATATTAAGCTATTCCAGCTTTAAGTTAAAGTTTCAGAAATTATAAAAGACTATGTGAATATATGTCTTGCTACCACTTTTGAGAAACAAAAATAATTCATATTTTCCCTTATTTTTTCTTTAATTCAAGGGAACTGGAGGCTCAATTTTACAATTTCCTGTCTTCCTAATATTGAAAATTAAATAATCAAAATTAAAAATTAAATGCAAAATTATCCTCTCATTGATATTCTCTCATATAGTCTAACTGGTGGACTAACTGTGCAAGGTTTCTGCTTAAGATGGCAAAAGAAATAAGGAGGAATCCAAGCAGAAATTGTCAAAATCTCACTCCAGTAAAATCAGCCAAGTATTAGCTTCATGAGAATATAAACAAAGCAGACAGTATCTTGGCTTACAAGTTGTGGAATGGGAGAAGTCTTTAATTACAGAAATATGAACCAGCCAGTGAAGAATTATAGATTTTTTTTTCCGCAGAAAAAAAAAATTCCATGAGATCCTGGACTATAAGAAAAGTGAGAGACTGGGTTTAGAGTTTGTACTTGTGACCTTCTTCCAGAATCAGACTTCTCTAACAGGTCTTATAAACCAAACCCTGTAAAAGGTATCCTACTCTGCAGCCCTCTTTCAGTAGAACCTCTAATGCTTTGTAGAACAGTAAAGGGGAGGGGAAGGTCACAGAGAGGACAACCAAGAACAAGGATGTGTAGGAATATGCCAAAACTTCTATATCTTGTGGAGAAGTGCTCCTCATTTAGTGCAAACACAATGCTGAGGAAGTCTTTCCCATTTGCTCATGCCCACAGAACTCACTTCATAGAATCCTAGAATCGTTTGGGTTGGAAGGGACCTCTGGAGGTCATCTAGTCCAACCCCCCTGCAGTGGCCAGGGACATGCCCAACTAGATCAGCTTGCCCAGAGCCCTGGCAAGCCTCATCTTGAATGCCTCCAGGGATGGGGCCTCAACCACCTCCCCCTAGGTAACCTGTTCCAGTGTTCCACCACCCTCGTGGTGAGGAACTTCTTTCTAATGTCCAGTTTAAATCTACTCTTCTCCAGTTTAAAACTATTGGAAAAACAGAGCCACACACCAGAGCTGCTCAGCAGCTATCTGATGGGAGGAAGATTCAGCTTCTCAGCCTGCATGCATTCTCCATTTCCAGGAGTCCATTCAACTTGAGCCTTTATGCAGGACCTTAGTACTTCAATCTCCTGTGACAACAGAATATCATGTTAGATACAGACCTTTAGCAAATTCTTAAATCTGAGCCAGATCTGGGGCTTAGTTGGTTTATGTGAACTAAGAATGTGACGTACTGTCCAAATCAGAATTTCATGTCTCAGCAATTGAGTAAAGTAAAATCTTAACTTGTGAACAGAGGTCTAAAGGCATCAATCTAAATATTTCTGAAAGCTCAATCTAAGTTTATATTTGGTTTAATTTTTTATAAGCCATATCCAGCATATTCAATAATGCATTAGTTTGTCAAAAGTCATTTAAAAATAGAAGAGAGTTCAGAAAAAAAATCAACAAACACATTTGGGCAATCCAGGTATAGATTTTAAAGTACAATTCTGAAGCACTAAAAAAGCAGCTTGCAAAATTCCAGGTATTTGCACATTACAAAGAACAAAACCATAGAGAAACACACTCAGAGCACTGCTTTAAGTTTTACTTCTTGCCAGTTATAAACGGTGTGTTTCAGGCTGTTTAACAAAAAGCAAAAGTCTGAAGCTTCTAATATGTGATTGCTGTGAATATGGGAAACTGGATGAGGTAGAGCAGCATCTTCAAAAGTAGCTTCTTTCCCATTCTTCCTCATTTTGAGCAGAGGATAAGCTTTGTTAATACTCCTCAAAGCTATTTTCTTCTTTTTCTATTGGAAGTTTCATAAGTTTGTTTGTTTCATCCTTGTAACAGCAGGAAGCATATGCATGGCAGAGCCTGCTCACACCCCACAAGGTGCAAGTAGCCTAAGCTTATTCAATAGGCATAGAATAGTAGTAGCATGTGTCAAAACATCTTTCCTACACAAGGAAAGCTTGTAACTGGAATACTTTTTGATAAGAGAAATTCCCTTCTTAAAGCAAGGCCACTTTCCTGGTAGTTCACTGCTCCTATGCACTAAAGCTTCATAGGAAACAGGTTACCCAACTTCATTTGGTTTAAAATAAACATTGACCAATTAGTGCACTTTTCTCCAGACTCATTCTTAGCAATAGGATTGATTTTTTCCAACATTGACTGGTATGTGGCACCAACCCAGGATCCAGCAAGGGTGATGAAAAGCCTGGCAGACCTAAACCAAAGTAAAAATAGTGTCTAAAAAAGGAAACCAATAGAGCAAACATAATTGGCAAAAGGGCAACTTTTCTCTGATTTAATAAGAAAGTGTTGTCATCTCTTCAGTGACCCAGAAAAAACACAGATGCAAATATATACACATTGATCAGCTGGTAGGTGAAAAAGGAAATAGATAACCTAAGAAAGCAATTCTACTCAAAAATTCAACTATCTGTGAAAGAAGAAAAAGTATGTCAGAAACAAAGCATTAATTAAAATATTTTAGTAAGGGACAGATTTTTAGGCTAAGATACTTGCTGACACACACTTTGATTTTCTTGAAACTTCTTGTCAAGAAGTCTTCAAAGATTTTTAGAAACCCATAGTTGTCAATAAGGAAAATAAAATGGGAAACAAAGAATGATTGCTATCTTAGACAATGAAGAAAGTAATATTATAGTCATATAATTATCATTACTTCATGGTGAACAATGTATTTACTCAGCTGTATGTTTGCATATAAGACTATTGTTATCTTTAGTAAGCAGGAAGAACAGAAATAAAGAACTTTTATTGAGTGTATAATTGACAGACCTACAGCAGAGCATAAAAGTAAAACACTTTTCAGATTACTTTATAAGCAATTTAAACTGTTTTCTCTTGAGGTCAATTCATCACTACAAGAAGGAATGGATTTTAACAAAATCTTTATCCCAGATAAGTCATGACCAATATGAGACAAAGTTTCAGGATTTAAAGAAAATTGCAGTGCATGTCAGTTTAATCTACTAAGGAAATAAGTACAGAACTATGCCAAGAATTAAAAATACAAAAAGTAATAGTTTCCAGGGAATAGTTTCATAGATAGAGTGGATATATTTAATTTACTATCCATTTTACTGTTTTATCTGGTTTACTATCCAGGTGGATGCTTCGGTATAGTTAGTACTAACATCACTGTGAAAAAACAAGCCAGATATCCTGACCATATATTACAATGATGCTCAGTAATTCAGTTCTGGTTTGAGAACAAAAAATGTCTCAAATTGTCTCAAAAATAGGTTGTTCAAGGCTTAAGATACTCTTTAAAAGGAAACTAAATGCAATTAGTTTGCATTTGATTTTCAAGCAAATGTGGATGCTTTGCTGCATTGCCACTGAACAACAACAGTGTAGTTGTATTTGGAAATGTTTCTGCTATTAAATGGATATGAATTGCTAAAGAGAAATTATGGAAATATGCAGAAATTAACTTGAGAGCTCAGTAAACCTAAGCCCCCAATTCTCCTAAAAACACCACACTCCACACAACCTCCAATTGTTCATCACCAAAGGCCAAAATGTACAAGAACTCCAAAAAAGGAGGTCATTTTTGGTCAATTCTTAGGTGCTTGCTTGTATATCCTAATATCCATGTAGTGTTGTGTTCTGATATAACAAAAAGTGCCCGTTTACACTGATACTGTGTTAAATCTCCTCAAGAGAGAGAAAGAAACAGGAGGGTTGTGTCTCAAACATGTAACTATGGTATATATTAGAATAGGCAGGCACAGGAAAATATATCTGTACTTCAAGCAAAATATGAGCAGGTCAATAATAGTCTAAAATTCCTGATAAAGTCTTTCCCTAGTTTGGAATTGGATTAGCTCCTGAGAAGTTTCTCCCTCCTTCTGTTTACAAGCTTACTGATAGAACACATGTACATAACACCAGACAGATATGTTAGATGTACTTCAGGAAACATTCAGAAAGCATCTGTGTTATTTTTAGAAAAAGAAAAATGTTCTATTTATCATATTAATTCCAACTTCCAAACAAAAAAAAATGTATTTTCCATGCAATGGTGAAATTCTCTTCTGTGGACTTGGCAAAGGAAGGGTACTTCGAGCAGATTTTGTACATCTGCTACATCAGGAAAAACACCTGCTGAAAATTATCAAGAGTTTCCCAGCACATTACCCTCTAAAGTAATTAACCCTCTAAATGGCATATATAAGTTTTATGATATTGTAAGTCAGTAATCTCGTTTGCTTTGCCTTTTCATGCAAGGATGCAATCCATCTAGTATGTCAGTGCACTGCAAAGGCAACTTAACCTGCCAGTCAGTGATTAAAGTGGCAGATAGAGATAAATATTCTGGGAAATTAAACATTATGTCTCTTCCCTTGATTATCTGAAATGGCAAAAAGAAGGCAGAAAAGCATTAGAAGCAAAATATTTAGAGGAACATGATTGTAGCACTTCAGCAGACAGTAACACCAGGCAGACAATTTATGTTAAGTTAGCTACTAGAATAATATAGCCACAAGCTCACACAATGCAATTCATACAACATTTCTCCTGACAAAACAAGCAGCTGTCTAAAGTTGACCATTTTAAACCAACACCAACAGTTTTCAACATGTGCTTGCTTCTAACCTTAGTTCCTAGGTTTCTTCTCTACCACAGTAGTCTGTATTTGCACTCCAGTTTTCCTGTTACCAAATCAAGCTGTGCACAGCCTCAGAGCAGCCAACTTTCTCTAGCTTGTCTGTGGACAAGTCAGCAGAACTCTAAGCATGTCAGAGTAACTTAAAATTATCTTTCTTTTTACTCTCTGCAACTGCCCTCTTGCTTTTTGGAGGATATTTCCTTTGTGACAGAGCACAGAGAGCACCCTGGGGAAGATCTATGTTTTAGCTTGTCCTGGTAAAGGGCTTGAAGAATTGCTAGGCTCTAGCTCCTCATTTTTAAGGGGTTTTTTTTTTTGGTGGTTTTTTTTTTTAGAAGAGGTATTAGATTGCAATTGGAAAGGAAGGTTACTGGAGGAACAAGTGTGCTACATTTTCAGGTTCTTGCATTTCTTTCTTAACCTTCTGAACTGGAGAGCACTGATGGAAAGCTAGAGAGTGCCACCGTGTGGCTAGAGGCTCTCTCGGCTGGCAATCTGTACAGTTGGTCCTGAAAAAAAAATCCCACATATGTTAAGATTTGAATGCCCTAAGCCCTGAAAAAAAATCAACATGAAGCAAGCTTAACTTCTCTGAGGAAGCCAAAGCTGCAAAACTGGGAACATGAGAAAGCAACAGAGCTCTTACTGTAGTTGAGAGAGAGATTAATTCAGACCCAACAACCAGAAACCCTGCGTGCCAGTTCCACACGAGAGACTTTATTTTCTGCAGAGGGGCTTAATACAAGTCTTTCAGAGAATGGGTGATGGAGCCCAGCCTTCCTTTCATTGTCATTGTCGTCATGGCTAGGCTTCGCGAACGAAGATCCAAGAAGGGCTCCATCCACGCTCCTCATCCGCGCCTATTCCAAGCACGCTGATAAAAAGATGAGGGCAGATAGCACCCTCGAGCCTGTGCAATGGATTTTTTTTAGGTGAGACACAGCATGTGCAGAGCTGGACCCACCCTTTAGTCCTAAGGGTCATCTGCCAGGGCCTAGCAAGCTTGGACGCTGGCAGCCAAGTCCTTAGGATGGAGGTTTAACCTCTTAGCTGGAAGGCCTTACAGGGCTAAACGAGCTCCATCTGCCCAGGTTTGGAATCAGAGTTGTCCCTCTCCTAGGATGACTGCCAGAAGGCTAATGAGCACATCCTACCCATCCAAGGATTATAGGAACATGGGTATCACTCCCCACACTTTCCCGTGGGCAATGAGTTTAAGGCTTCCTCTGCTGTCGGCACAGTTATTGCACCAGGGGCCACAGGAGACCACAAGTGATTTTCAGACTGTGCCTGAGCCTTCCTTTACTCTGAAGTGAATTCCTTAACCCTGAGAGGACAGGATTATACCCTCCTTTACACAAACCCAGAGAGCATATAGCATTTGGTATGACTTTTTATCTGCCCAGGAGAGATGGAGAGAAAGACTAGCCTCTAGACCACTGAGAATAACGATCTCTATTTTCCTCTTTGGAAATGTGAGCTTCTACAGGTTGAAGAAAACATAGGGGTTAAGGTCATTCCTTTTCAGTAATTAAGTATGTCACATCATGACTATCCTTCCCTTCTCTGTAATCTCACTTTAAAAATGAAGGAATGACACGTGGCAACTTATATGATTCCTAGCTAAGAAACTAGTACAAGTGCCTGGTTCTGTATCTGACAAGGTTCTAGACATGTAGCTGCTCACAGACAATAGTTCATGCCTCCCTGGAAGCAGAACCTCATTAATTCAAATCAAGCAGAAATACCTACATGTGTCAGTGCCTGCAGAGCTTAAAACAGCTCAGCAGGGCTTTTTTTTTTTTTGGCTCATTAAGAGTATCAAAATTTGCTACTGACTAGCTATATAACTACTTCTGGATAGAAGCCCTCTGCATCTACATCTGCTTCCTGTGTCTTTTTTTGATTTATCATGCAAACATTCAACCGCTCACTGTCTTCTAACAGACAGATTCTGCAGAAGTGAGCTTTTTATAACCTATTCTAGGAGGCCTCTAGACTCCACGCTGTTCTGCCTTTTTGCTTCATTAAACTAGAGGAATGTTCTACCCGTTATCTAGCCAAAATTGATCATTTACATAACTACAGGAAAACAGTTTTACAATCTCAAATAATCAGACTTCCATTTATAAAGACTTGCAATAGGAAGCACAGGAGGTAAGATATATCTCAACCATCTGTGGAATTCTACACTTAAGACAGGAGACCATTAGATGCTCTATGTAAGGACATGGTTTAGTGATATGTTAGTGATAGGTATGGTTAGACTTAATGATCTTGGAGGTCTCTTCCAACCTTAATGATTCAGTGATTCTGCATTCTATAATGCTAGAGAGAGTAGAACCATCTGACAGGTGTCTTGTGAAGGGAAGATGAATCCTACCACTCCTGATCAAAGGCAACAAAGGATACAGTTCCTTTCAGAATTGTAAATTCCAACTTCACTCTCCAAGTACACTGCATTTGTTATCACAGAATTATAACATTACGTTGTGCTTCCTAGAGAAAAAGATTTATTTAAAGGTCTAATTGATTTTTAAGCATTTATAAAAACATAAAATACCATTTATATATCTAATAGGAATGTAGTTCTTCAAAATCCAATGCCTATGACTCACTTTAACCACACCGAGTAGGAAAAGAATTCCTGTGTCATAAGAGCAAGGAGAAAATTCACATACTGCCTTTTCGAAAGCCAGATACATTTTTATATGCTGTTCAACTGGCTTGAAGGGAATGGCCTGGAAATTCAGGGTGCTATATACTGCTCAAGCACAATTTGTTGATAAAGGGTGAATTAATAATAAAGGACTGAATTGCTAGAAAAGCAAAAATCCTGTGGAATCAAGGCAATGCCAGAAAGAAGATAGGTCTTATCAGCAGAGTTGCATTCCAGATTAGGAAGCACAGCTTTCCTTCCCAGAATACAAAGAGATTGCCTGTGATTACAGCAATCAGAACCAGATAGAGATTATAAATTTATCTAGTCTGAAAGCCAAATAAACTGCCAAGCACTGAAATGGAAGATAACGAACAGAGCACAACATCTACATTTTCCCAGCTCTGCAGAAATTGTACAGGACTTCTGTTGAGTTTTCAGGTCAAGACAAAGAAGACAATATAGGATAATTAATATACCATGCTTAGTGGGACAATATGACACCAGTCTAAATCCAAGTCTTCAACACGAGTTCCTAAAACACTCAAACAGTAAATCTTTCCAAACAGTAAAACTGATTGTGAGCATGCAAAAAAAGACTATGTGCAAAATTGCTTTGAGCAATACACACATTTCTACAAGACATCAGATGTCTGATTCACTTAAACAACATAAAGCTTTTCTATTTCTTACAATCAAAGTGCTGAGGTATATTTAATAATGCTTCATATTTACAAGTAAGGCACTATCATGTTCATTATTTTCAGTCGTCTAATCCTCAGCATGAAACTGAAAGCACAGGAACATGCAAGTTCTCTTCACAGCATCAAAAGAGAAAACAAACCCAAAAAATGCTGACTGTGCAAGAGACCTTCTAGAAATAAAATGTTTAAGCTCAAAGGTGTAGCACTGAAGTTCCACTTTACTTTCTGGGTCTTTGAGCCAAGTACAGGACTGCAGAGAGTTACCTTGTCTACCTAAGAAATCAAATCTCTTCAAGGTAATTGGCAGGTCACAATTATTGTGAGAGTGACAACTATAGACTAGTGCTTACAGTATTATTCACTGAGGAGGAGGATGCACTTAGTATTCTAAGTATCAGTCTACCTCGATTATGTATAAGTAGCCTCTCTCCCTCTAGGAAAGAAGTCAAAAACTGATGAAGAATTCAAAAGGTCAGAGACAACAAGAGTCAGATTCCTGAATATATGTACGGAAAGTGTTTAGAGTGG
This sequence comes from Bucco capensis, assembly GCA_013396975.1. Classification (NCBI taxonomy): domain Eukaryota; kingdom Metazoa; phylum Chordata; class Aves; order Piciformes; family Bucconidae; genus Bucco; species Bucco capensis. The sequence goes on along the minus strand of VWZO01018191.1, from coordinate 617,857 downwards.
GCTGTGAATGANCCTTCTTGGATCTTCGTTCATGAAGCCTAGCCCCGACTACAACGATGACAAATTTTAGGAAAAGAAAGTCTTAGGCAAAGAGCCAAAGCAATGAGATTACATAGCTACACAGACCAGGAAAAAAAAGTTTGTTTTTTGCATCTTTCCCCAGCTTTGACAGTACAAAGAAATAAAATATAATATTAGTCAAAAAACCCCTAGGTGGTTTCTGAGACTGTGTGTGCATCTTCCAAAGATGCTTTCATTCTTTGCAGTGTCTCTTACAAACAAGAACTTCATATAAAAACTGATAGTTTACAGAGAGCAAAAAGGCATCATTTCAAACTGTATCTGAATGTTTCATTGCAAGATTATGAGACATGAAGACATTGACATTCTTTCTCAATGCACAGCACAATCCGTCATTTCTAAATAGCTTTGGTATGAAAGTATTTTGAGGCACAAAAAATTGGAACTATCAAAAACAATCTGGAATTTTTGCAACTGAAGTGAAATACTACATTTTTCTGAACATAATGTAGTTACATGTAAGATGGTAGGAAACACTAGAAGTCATTGCAGATAATACTGACAGTTCTCAAAAGCATCAGTTAAAAAAAGATAATTTGTCTTTGAAAGAGGGAAGGAGGCCCTACACATGGCCACTGAAGTCCACAAAGCTAACTACAACTTATATATTACTATAGACTTTAGTTCTGGAAGCCAATTAGTAATTACCACATGTGCATAAATGTTTCCAGGAATTAGAAGATAAATAACTAGTGTCTTTAAGTATTGCAGTAGATGAATTTGATAAGAGATGAGGATTGATGTTAGAAGAACTAGATTAAACCAATTCTCAAGTACCCAACCTAACATACTTGTGCAAATGTGCTTGATGTCATAAAAATAGAGTTAGGTCATATAAGACCTTGGTCATGAAAAGAAAGATACAATTCATATGGAGTGGTTTTTGCTCTGTAACACTTTATTAAATGTTTTCATTGCATATATGCATTGATCATTTTCCAATATCCAGCTAGGCAGAAACAGATAGCAAAGAAAAGTTCAGGTAGAAGAGACTGTTGGGTTATGGTTTTAGTTCACAGGCTGATTCTTAAACAGGTGCAAGGTTGTGTATCTTGGAGACAGTGAAATGTAGTTCACTGTCACAAACTGGTAACACAGTCTAGGATGCTGAGCTCCAGGTTATGGCTCATGCATAATGAAATGCTGAATGTATTCTTCATCCTCCCACAAAGCTAGCACAATATTTCTCTAGATTCTTCTGCAGTAATAAGACTGCATTTTCCAAATATGCTTATGAACACTTATACCACTGATCAGGAGCTAGATTTATTCTCCTGACATTCAGCTCTGTTGCAAAGGTTCTTGCCTTTTGGTAGAAGAAGAGAGACATTTCCCGATCCACAAGGAAGTTATGGTAGATTGTGGCAAGTCTTGTGTAAATCTTCAGTTGAGCTTTCTTATTGCCCAGGTCCATGGCAGCAGCAAGTGCTAAATGATAATAGCCTGCTGCATCAAAAGGATCCTAAAATAAGAGACACAAAAAGCACCTTCTGTATTAGAACTGGTGGACATCCAAGTTTGGTTTATTAGGTATCAAAAAATATTGACTCTAATATTCAGTAGGTTTTCTCCACTTTATGATTTCCATTCTAAATGGATAAAACCAAAATGTGGTCAAACTAATGTTTTGAAACATTCCACAACCTAAAAGTTTTCTGCAGCAGTTCTTAGTATCTCTTACCTTAATATCATAGAATATGATGTCTCCTAAAATCAAGTAGACCTTCACATAGTACAGTGTTTCTTCCTCAAACTCCAGAGGAGAGGAACAGAGGGACAAGGCCTTTAAATAAAAGTGTTCAGCTAGTTCACAGTGACCCAAATGATGATGGATGGCAGCCAGTCGATGGTAAGCTATTCGTTCATTTAGCTGATTTCCTAATGAGATCATGGATGAGCCAGGATAAAAGCAAAGAGAAAGTAGGCAAATTGTCTCAAATCAGAATACATCTATGCTATTTTTTTTATTTCTAGATGGCATTTACTGAGCTTTTATTGAATAAAACTACTTTTGCTCAGGAGATACATGTCCAAAACCTACCCTTTAAGAAAAATCTCACAGCATTCCTGAATTTCTCACTGTAGGATTTGACAGTGTCTGGGATTGTATTAACAATCTGTTATAAATACAGTTATATATATACAGATATAACAGTTAATATAATCTGTTGTAAATAACTACATTCATCTTACCTGTATAGACATCTACACCCTGTGCATACTTTCATAACAATCTATCTGTATTCTTTGTAAGTAATAAAAGAAATCAAGCTAATGGGATTGAAGACTACCTTGCCTCTCCCAGTACATACCTCACATCAAAAACTATGACAAAAAGATGACTTTCAGACTTATCAAAATGACCTGTTTGTGCTTGTGTAGAGGGGTGAGAAGGTTCTTAATCAGTTGAATAGCTCCCAGATTGAAGAACAGGCATTTTTGAAACTAGCTCTGTTGGGTTTTGACTACTTTATCCTAGGTTGGTTCACCACCAAGGCTATGAGCAAATCTAAAAATATATGACACTCAAAAGCCTCTTGGGACAATATTATTCATCAATATTACACCTTAGTTGTTAGAAGCATATTCAGTTTGGGCTTGGAATCACAGGTTTAGTTCTGTGCTCCATCCAAATGTTTTCCACATGAAGGTGGAGTTAGAAGAGGCAGCAATAAATTTGTTCATTCTTGAACAGAGGCAAAAATAGCAATGAGAATATTGTTACAAAATCCTGGCAAGAAATGTGACTGAATTCAAAGGAAGAAAACTTCTATGTTTTCTGCCACATTTTAGAGATATTCAGCTATGATTGAAATTGGTCTTACCTAAATTTACACTGAGCACAAGAGATGTTCTTGCATATTCCAGACTTTCCTCATAAGCTTTCAGATTCACCAGCAACTCCACCAGTTTATTGCATAATCTGAGTTCAGTATTTTTATTGCCAGTCTGAACAGCAAGTGGAAGAGCCCTGTCCTGAAACACATAGCAACAGCTTAGGTACAGCTGAACCCCAAGGCATGCACTGACCAGGCTTCCATTTGTGTCATGCCAAGCAATTTCAGGCTTCATTTTGCTCTTGCCAACATATCTTACACCCAGAAGAGGAGTTGAAACAGGTGATATCTATTAACAACACAACAAAGTACTCAGCTGCAGTAGATTATCAACTGTTCACTGAGAGGATCAGCATTTGGTTCAGCATTTGTAGAATACTTGCTATAATGGGAGCATATGTAACTACAGATGCAGGAGAAAAACTGCACAAACCCTGTAAAATGGCACTGCTTTTTCCTTTTCCCAAGTACCATTGAAAAATATGTCTCCAGCAGCTTCAAACAATTCCATTCCTAACTTTGGATCTCCTGTGTAGAGAGCAGCATCCTGAGCAACCTGAAAAGAAAGCAAAGAATGGGGAAACAAAGAAAGAATGAACTCTTGGTTACTTCTTGGTAAGAAAAAAAGTCATAAATATGAACAATTGAGACCAGAACTTTTTAAGGCCTCTTTTCTCATTATAAGATAGTGTCATAGGGTATGGTCTTTGGTCAGTTTGGGTTATCCCTGGCTATATCTGATGAAACCATGCTCTGTCTTTTTTGATATCCTGTTTTTGAGCAGACCATTAGCAGCTGCTGAAGAAGCAACACAAGAACCTGGGCACACATAGTCTTATGATCTCCCTTTCTCTAGCACTATTATCCTGCTACCTTTGTCAGCACATGGCACTCTAAAAACAACAGTGTATTTGAGAAATTTGATTCAGATTGAAATTATCATGCAATATGTTCTCTAGTTGCAATTTAGATATTACTAGCAATGCAGGTGTAAAAGCTTGCGAAGTGAATTCTGTGAAGAAATGCAGCTCCACTAGCCTGTTCTTCTGAAATAAATATAAGCTATATTAACAAAAAGGATTTCATGGAAGGCAGCACACATACTACTTAAAGCAAGAATATCAGGATACTCAGTTATTGATAGGATAAGTAGCAGTGGGAAAGGAGACTTTCACATGAAGCAGGATTAAAAATCTTGTTTTGGCTTTGTGATCTTTAGTTTTCAAACTGCATTCAATTAATAGAAGTCTAGCTCTCTACTTAAGCACAAACGCAATAATCCTTTTCAAACTATTCTGGCTTCAGGCACCCAAGGACTCTATTGCCTCATATTGTGGAGGTTGTGTTTTACAAGAAAGTTAAGATGTGATGAGTTACACAAATTACTAGTGCAGTGGGCAGATTCCTGTTTTCACACTTTCCTCATGGACAGGCATCGACTTCCTACTCAATATCAGGTTCCCTACATGCACAGCATGGAACAGACATGCACATCCCCAGCCCACTCCTCCTGTTGGAGGGAATCAAGCACATGGAGGAAATCATCACACGTGTTGATTTGGCTTTTTTACTAGCAGGTGACTGACTTGGGGGCTATCAACTAATATTATTTAATAAAAGAAAAAGAAATAGCAAGCTTATAGCACAGTATCTTCTTCTTGTAAGCACATCTTCTCAGTGTCCTTGTAAGTATTGAAAAAAATGTAACGAGAGAAAAATTCCTTTAAGTGGCCCCACATATTGTGTTTCAGTACATTTTAAACATGAGCTTGTTTCCTATGTTTTCTTGCTTTGTACATTTTTTTCAAAACACCTAAACAACAGATGTCCAATTATTTTCTTTAGAGATCTTGTTTTGGTACCACTCATAAACCAGCCAAGACTCAGATCTTACTATATTCTGTATACATCCTGCACTACAAGGCAATACTCTACCTTACAACTGGGGGAAAGTATTTTTAACTCCTTTACAAAAGCAAGAAACTAATCCTCCAAATAATTCAGTAAATGGCTAGAAGCCATACAGAGTCAGATCTGAGTTGAGTGCAGCTCAGAGAAAATCCAGTTAAAACAGCCACAAGGGCTAGATCTCTGTTTCAGGTGACCTTTCAGTCTGTCTTAGCACAGCATAGTAGAAGCTGCAGCAGATTCCAGATGGCTGCAGGGAGATCATAGATGTGCAATCCTCATGCCTCTGGTTTCACCTTTACAAAGGCAGCAGCAGCAGCTCCAGCTGGCTCTGTGCCATGCTATGTACAATCAAAGAAAAGCTTTAGATGCTTTGGAAATGCTTCCTGAAGAAGCTACTCAGTTTTCCTGGGGATATGGCCCACAAGCCAGGATTATTTGTTAGCCACCAGCATGTAGAATGTCTGTATGATTTGATTGCTGTAGAGCTAGCAGAGAATAATGAAGAACTACACAGTTTACAGCAGATGAATGTCATTGCCCCAAAATCTTTCCAGAGTCAAGCAACAAACTAGAATGGAGCATCAACAAGAAATGCTGAGACTTTCAGCTATTAAGCATTGCATAAATGGTGTTACTATATGTTCAGGACATCAGTTAACAAAATCTCTGGGATTGTTATACTGAACTACTTACTCTTGCCATGCCACCTGCACCATGCTGACAACACATGCATGCATACCTGTAAGTGTTGACAACATACCTGAATATAAAGATCCACAAGCTCATTCTGCCTCAAAACATAATAGATCTTTCCTGCCCGTAGCCAAGCATATGCTTCTTTCTCTTTTTTCTGGAGATCTATAAATATTCCAAGGCTTCTTTTGGTATATTCCAGAGCTGACCTGTAAGCCCTGAAACAGGGAAAACTGCTAATCACTGAAGGGTTCTTCAGATGGGCAAATAGTTTTCTTCATAGTGAGAAAAGCTTTATGTTATAGGCAATCTGTTTCTCCTATTTAATGCACAATTATAATTCTGCAACTATATTATGCCAGTAACTAGTAAAGCCAGTTTTTTTCCTCCTCATTTCTTTTGCTTAATGTATGTTTCCTGTTAGATTGTGATCACATTATATTATTTAATACTCTTTTAGTTTAGGTGTGTCCTTTCCCTACCTCAGGCTAGTGACAGATAGAAAAATCTTTCTTCCTCTTTACCTCTTCTATCATTTATGGCTTTTTCCTAGAAACCTCAGAAAGGAATTGCATCTATAAATTTTTTTTCTGAAGTCACCCAAGTATCTGAATTCAGCACAACTCAGAGACTAATCATCAGCTGTAGAAAAAAAATAGCAGAACAGTAGGCAATGCAATTTTAAGTGTATGGACATGTGTTCTCAGAAAATAGTAGTCATACTCTTTGTTGGAAAGATCTGTCAGATTAATTGAGCTTATGGTGCTTCATAGTAGACATAGAAACCCCAGACTTAATAAATCCTTCTGTCTTGTGTTAGACTCCCATCCCCTTGACCTGAAGCATTTTTCTCCAACCACAAGACACAAACATTAAAAGACAACATGACCTGCAGAGTTTCAGTGAATCCTTACACAGTGCATCTTTAGAACAGTCTACTTAGATCTCCAAAAAGAGATCCAAAACAAATCTAAAATATACTCCCTCCTATTTCACACTGTCGAGATTTCAGTTCTGTGTCAACAACATATCTCATCTGAGGAGGAAAAAAGTTTTTACCACTTTCTTATTCTTACAGAAATTGAAGACACTTGTCACTTTTCATACTTATGAGAGGAAGTAAAGATCCAGTGACCAAGCCTGATATTTCAGTCTTCTCTTCTTTGCTAACAAGCTGCTAATATGAGGAAAGACAAGGCAGTGGAAGTAGTCCAACTCAGCCCGGTTACTGAATGCTAGTTCCATCCCTCTTTCAGAGTTTTTGCTTTTACAGCAATCTATAACCTAGCACAGCAGCTGGAATGGGTCAGACTGCATCTGCTAGCAGGGCCACAATAATTTACAATGGAGGTGGTGACACCAAGGACATCACTGTTCTCATTACTTCATCACAGACACATATCCTTGTTACTCAGGGCTATTAACTCAAAGAATACTGTGATACTATGGTCTAACACCACACTAGGTAGATGCTATTACCCAGGAGCCTGCTATGGTTACACAGCCTACATCTGGGAGCCAGGCTCCTAGGTTATATAAATTCCATGTACTACATGCACATACAGCTGCAGCTTCTCCAGCTAGTACAATCCTTCTGCAACTTCCAGGTACTTTGAAATCTTATTCAACTCCTTTATCTTCAGTCTCTCCAAAGGATGTTCACAAACTATATCATTAAACAGCAGTGAACAAAGGAAAATAAATGAGCTGGCACACTAATAAATATAATTGCTTGGACTGCAGCCCGTTAAAGCTAAAATAAGCATCCATTCTCTTTCTAAAACTGAGGCTATTTTCTCCATTCTTACCGAGGCATATGTAAAAGCACCTGAATTTAAAGAGTCCTTAAAGCAAGACACAAGAAGAATAAAAATTAAATCTGCCTTAAAAAACACCTATTAAATTGTCTAAAAGAAACCTGTAAGCTTCCCCACCACCTGTTAGCTCCTATAAATTGACTTCTGCAGTCTGTTTTTTCAGTAAATCAAAGCAAAAAAAATGGTATTCCGAAAATAAAAGCAGTATAGAAATTGCTGGAGACTGGCACTATCCAGTTTTGCACATAGGCTTTGTGCTTATGTAAGTTTTGATAAAAGCATTTCCTCAAGAAGGAACACTTACATAGAGACAAGTTGATATCTGACCTGTTTGGAGCATGCAATTTGGTTTCTGGTGGAAAAAATAGCTTGTAAAAATCTAGTACTGCAAACAAATCACCTGTCAGTAATAATCCCAGAGCTAGAGCAGTCATCAAGAGTGGCATAACATATATAATGCTTTTCAAACATTTTGACATAGATTTTTAAACTAATTTGCCTCTTGAAGTGGTGCTAATCCCTGCTGAAAATCTTGACTTCCTTGAGAGATGATAGATACTTAAAATAAAGCCTTCAATTCTGATAAAGTGTGTTGGCAAAGCAGTGAAGACAAAAAAAAATAATCATTCATTCAGCTGTAACAAAAATTGAGATACTTTAGCATAACAGAGAAGTTACAATCAGAATAAAAGCAAAGTCATTCAGCACATTTTACCTTTCTGTTCCTAAAGATAAATAGAGCTGACTAATGGTTTCCAAAATTTGTCCCTCCAGAACTTTGTTGCACATCTTTCTAGCTAAAGATAGTTGATATTCATTGTAGATGACGCACTGAGCCTCATTGGGAGCAACTGTACTGTAGAATTGACACAGGAGTTTAATTGCCTGTAGTTGACCTAGAAGAATAGATTGATAATACTAACATGAATCTCTAGTTTTAATTTTAAAGTTCAGTTAGTTTTAAAAGAATTCATTCTTCTTGTTTCATAAATCACAGCAGAGACAGTGAAAAACAGTATAAAAATCATAAAAAGAAGATTCCGCTGCCAGTTTCTTCATCCTCACAGTTAGAGACTAGAGGTTATTTCAAACAATACTTCCAAAATAAAATAATAAAACAGTCACCTTACCCTGTATAAGTTGCCTTAATCGTGGTAGCAAGATTAAATAAAACGTCTTCTAAATGCAACTATTTCCATGCAAAAGTAGCCCAGATTACCCATTATTTTCATACCTGTAAACTTCTGACTAATCTGTTTGTACTATTAATATCGTAACTATTCTAAATATTACTGAATATAGACATTTTACAAGACTTATTAATTAAATGATTTAGGTTGTTTCTTAACATTGCAGATGATACAAAACTGGGAGGAGTGGCTGGCACACCAGGAGCTGTGCTGCCATCCAGAGTGACCTGGACAGGCTAGAGAGATGGGCAGGGAGAAACTTAATGCGATTTAACAGAAGTGAGTGCAAAGTACTGCATCTGGGGAAGAATAACCCCATGTATCAGTACAGGCTGGGGAGCAGCTCTGGGGAAAAGGACCTAGGGGTACTGGCAGACAAGAGGATGCCCATGAGCCAGCAGTGTGCCCTTGCAGCCAAGAGAGCCAATGGCATCCTAGGATGCATTAAAAGCATGGTCAGCAGATCAAGAGAGGTTATCCTCCCCCTCTACTCTGCACTGGTGAGACCTCACCTGGAATACTGTGTCCAGTTCTGGGCCCCCCAGCTCAAGAAGGACAGGGAGCTGCTGGAAAGAGTCCAGTGCAGGGCCACCAAGATTAAGGGAGTGGAGCATCTGCCCTAGGAGGACAGGCTGAGAGAGCTGGATCTCTTCAGCCTGGAGGAGACTGAAGGGGGACCTCATCAATGTATATAAACATGTTTAGGGCAAGCATCACGGTGATGGATCCAGGCTCTTCTCAATGTCATCCAGTGTTAGGATGAGAGGCAACAGAAGTAAATTGGAGCATAGGAGGTTTAGTGTAAACAAGGAAAATTTTTTTCACAGTGAGGGTAACAACACTGGACCAGGCTGCCCAGGAGGGCTGTTGAGTCTTCTTCTCTGGAGACATTCAAGACCCACCTGGATGCGTTCCTGTGTGACCTCATCTAAGTGATCCTGCTCTGGCAGGGGGGTTGGACTACATGATCTTTCTAGGTCCCTTCAAACCCCTAACATTTTCTTTATTATTTCTGAAAAACCCAGTACCACCAGAAGACCAAGGCAACATGTATTTATTTCCCCACCACTATGAGACAGAGCAAAAATTTCAATCAATTCAATAGCTGGCACATAGCTGGGCATAAAATGTTGTTGGAGGAAAAATTGTCACATACCTATATAAACAAACATTTCCAAACAGTGTACTTTTTGTAACTTCGAGAGAAAAAAAAATATACTTACTTTCCAGATGACTTGTCTCTATTGCAACTAAAAAAGCCCATTCATAATAAAACCTTCCTTTTTCTCTTTGAGTTCCACCAACATAGTAACATCCCAGCTGAAGGAGGACTTGTATAAAGTCTTGACCACAATCCAAACTTGGAAGTTTGGAGAAGAGTTTCACTGCCCTGATATAATAATGTTCTGCCAGCTTGCTGGCTGCTGCATGCAGGCAGAGTGTCCCAAAATTAGCCAGGGCTATGGCTTGGTTACGGGTCATATCAGTCTCTTCTGAAAGACACAGTGCTTTGTAGTAGCTCTCAGCAGCTTCTTTGGTATTGTTTGTTCTTTTCAAAGCAATAGCAAGCATATTGTAAGCAATGCCTAGTTGTTGAGAATTGCTGCATGAAGAGTCTACAACAGCATGTAAAATGGCTGAAGCCACATCATATTTCCTGGAAAGAATGTATAACCAAGCAAGTGATACCAAATGGTTAATAGTTTCCTCTGGCTTAGCAGAAACAGAGTCCAGTGCTTTCATCATGTAAGCAATGGCTTTTCCATATTGTTTGTGGTGGCTGTACAGTTTTGCTAGGCTAAGATAGATAGTGCTGCACAGTCCCTGCTGCTCATTAGTAAACACAGAAGAAAGTGCTTGTACAAGGTAAGGTGCAGTTTGGGATGGGAACATTTGTCCGAGTTTTCTCAGGCTGTAGAACTTGGAAGCATTTTTGAAGACCAAATCAATCCATTTCAAGGAATCCATTAAAGTATTTGAGTTCTGGGAAGAGGCAACCTTTATACAACTTAACACAATATGGGGCAAACACTTTTCATTGTAGGACTCTGCTAATTTGAAATAACAGTTTTTTGATAAATCATTTTGTAAACCCAAGTCATTAAGCAACAGTTGAAACCTTTCCAAGAATGGTAGAGCCTCTTCACGTTGCTTGCATGCACTGTAGTGTTTTACTAGTAGAAAGCATGCCCTTGCCTCTGCATGTTTGTTCTGGCTCAAAATTGTCCTTTTCAGAGCGTGCTTCAAAATATCTGACTCCAGGTCAGTACTGCAAATGTAGTTGGGGATTCCCATGAGAAGAGAGGCAGCCTTACCAAAAACATGACCACATTTTTCTTTGTTCTTCTGTGTCAAGTAGATGGCTGTGAGATTTGAATAAAGAGCAATTACAAAGTACAAATCACTAAATTCTCCAGCTACTGCTCCCAATGCTTCCTCAAAATACACCCGAGCTTGAGAAAACTTCAGCTTTTTGACACTGAGCCTGCCTAAAAGGAAGCATAGCCTTGCTAGCGCCCAGGACATACCTGATTTCTTTGCTGCTTCCCTTGCTAAGCTAAGAAAGCTAACCAGTTCTTCTTCTTCTGCAAACCCATAAAACATGCTATTAATGAATGGATAAGTGCAATCATACAGGTTTTTGAAGTTCCCATCATACTCTTTCCTATTTAAGAATAGTATCACTGACTCAAAGATGTCAGATGCTTGAATATCATCTTGATGTATGTGGAAGCAAGGTCCTTCAGGTGGAGAAAGGATTTCCTTATTTGGAGAGCTAGCAGAATCCTTTCCTTCAGTAGCTGGCTTTTCTGCCTGGGTGGCCTCCAAATTCTTGATGTTCCTCAGGAATTCTTTTATCTTGCCGTTCTTGCTGGTAGATCCTATGCTGGAACATGAACATGGAACATCTGAAATTCAAACATAAATAACATATCACAACTTCATGTGTGCATGCACACAAAGATCTTTAATAGACCAATAAATACATTTATTGGTAGAAGATGCTGCTAGGAAAACACTATGTAAACATAGACCTACTGTTAGAAATGTGCACTAAGAGGCAAACTAAAAGTGGAGAAAGATTAAGAAAGATCAGGGAGGAACAAGTGTGGAAGACTGAGGGAGAAGGAATAAACAGGACTTGCTGCATGTAAGCAAGCTGCTGATCAGCACACTTGTTTAGCTAGGCCCTGTGCCTCATCCAGCACCAATCCAACTGACGTCTAACATTAATTCAGACCAATTTGTGGCTGAGTGTACACCAACAAGTATACATGGAGTGCACATTCTCTGTTCTCTCTGTGTGTATGTGACAGAGGTCTGCTAATGAGTTACAGTTCAGACTAGTTGGTAAGCAGAGGAAGACCAGAATCTGGAAAGACTCAAGGTCTGAGCTGGAGAGTGGAGATCTCGGGACCAATATCTGGCATTGGGTGGACTTATAGTCTAAGGGAACTCTGAATTTGAGCATGCATGTGAGTTGAGTAAAGGTATATGCCTATGTCCTGAGAGGCAGGTTAGCTAGGGAGGGTGTGTAAGACTGAGCTATGAGCTGCTGACGAGAGACATGAGTGCTGTAAAGGTACATGCATATATCCTGTACTCCTGTCCACATTATCTCTGTGTGGCCAGCTATGCCTGTGTGAGTGACTGGTAACATTTCTTCTTTCAATCAAATACCAACTCTGACTCTCTGCTCACATAGATTAACTTTCCTCAAAATTATCAAGTCTGTGGTGATTAATGTGGTTTGTGATCTAAATGCTCCTAGTAATGACATTGTTGAATACCTTGCAAATAAAAAAAGAGACATATGTGCCATCATTTCTTTAGTCTTCCCACTGTTATCTAGCCAAGTTAATAGGGCAGGGACTAGGGATAGGATGTAGTTTGCAGTCATAGTCAGCATAAAGCTTCCAGCTGCATGTCAACAGGAGCTTATTGAAGTTGCAGATTTAGAGCTCAGTTTCTTTAGAATCTAATTTTTAAAACTGCTCAGCAAAATCAAATATAAAAATTGGTATTTAGAAAAATGTAGTACAATGCAAGTAATGATAGTGACAGCTTAGCAGCTAAATGCTAAAGGGAAATAATTCTGCATCCTCATCAAAGTATCTTTGGGAATCTTATTTATGGGATGAAGTTTTCTAGCAGATGGAAAATCTTCTGGAATTCAAAGTCAGCACTTGCCAGGTGTCCCATAAACAGTATTTTGCCCTGTTCAACAACGTGAGGGATCATGGGGTGGTGCATGCATGTGTCACAACAGTAAAAATAAGTGACACTTTGCAATTGGATAGCAAGGTCCAAGAAAGACATCTGTGTGAACACCCACAACGCCTTACAGCAAAACTTAGGAAAACAAATAACAAGAGAAGAAAGTTAAAATGCAGAGAGACATTGGAAGGAGAAAGCTGGCAAAGATACTAAAAATATCAGAAGTTGCATAAATTTTAGGTAAAAAGTGAGCATATATGAAGTATTACCACATTCATGAGCTTTCTGAAATTCTGGTTCTTCTAATTGGTCTGGAAGAAAATAGTCATGTTAGTCACAGTATCTTGGTGCTTTGTCAGTTTTAAATAGCCTAAAATAAGGCTATTTTAGTTCTACAATTCTTTGTCAGAAGAATTGGTGTGTCCTGGAAATTTAGAAGAGAAGAAATTTCTAAGTTTACCCAAAACTAAGTCCCCCTCCTGCTGATACAATTCCATATGCTTATCATGCACCTGCTACTGCTCAGTAAGGTGGGGAGACATCTGCATATCACAGTTAGAATTAAAGCCAAAGTGGGAAAGATGATACTATCAGTTTGGGAAGATGTGAAAAGAAGCTGGCACTTATAAAGATTAGAGAGATGAGATATGGTGAAAAGTGTGCAACAAGCAAAAAATAGCAGTATGTCCATTTAGCCCATGAGATTGTTCTAGTACCTAAGGGAGGCCTGAGCCATTTGAGTGAGAAAGGTGAGATATGCAGTTATTCTGCACACTGACATGAGTTGCATTTTGCAGCTCAGGTCTGAGATTCCTGAAGTCATTGCTCACACACATATCAATTTGGAGAATTAAACTAATGTATCAGAGTCAAACCACCACACTGGCTCCTTCCAAATTAGAGCCTAGAGGCCTGCCTCTCAGGATGGCACCAATGGAGACAAAACTTGGTTAGATATTTGACAAGTGTACACATCACCACAGAACAGCCTATGTTGGGCTAAGAAATTGCTGCTCCTATTCAGCTGAGCAAGAATTGTATTATTCTACCTTACACCAAGTCTATAAAGGTGAAACACCAATTACCCCAATGAGCTGATGTAAAGCATAAGAACTTTGAGAAATAACAGATTTATGAGAGATTATGTAGCTAAAAAGTATATTTTTCTTTGTATGAACAGATTTTTGCTATTTTCATATACCTTTGAAAGCTAATCAAGAACAAAAATGTGTATGTCTTCATTTGCTGTCAATTTTCTTCACATGAATAAAAAGAGAGCAGTATTTGGGTAAACATACTGCCTTTTAAAATGCAGCACTCTAATATGAAAGCTTGAAAAATCTGTTCAGCTCAATAAAGAGTTTTAAAACTGTTTAATTGACTCAAAAAAAAAGGACAAAAGAAGATCTGTAAATGTTCTGCTGAGAAAAGTGTTGCATCAGCAGGAAGGCAGCAAAGATGATATAAAGGATTTTTACATGCTAGATCTATAATCAAACTGTATACCAAGATATTTCAAAGTAGGTATAAAGGCTGGAACCTCACTAATATAAAATAAACAAGGATATAGGAACTGCACATGCTTTTAATGCAGCAAAGAGTAAACCTCATACTTACCTATTCTGTATACAGAACAAACATCTGTGATGGAGGTTTCTTTCAAAAAATGTATCACTTCTTCCAAATTTTTTTCTTTGGAAAAAAATGATAGCTCTTCTGCTTCAAGAAAATCCAGGTCTTGTGGTCTAGCAAGAAAAAAGGAGCAACTTTGCAGGTGTCTGAAAGCAGATTTGGCTTGAGGAGTTCACTGCATCAAATTGAAGTATCTAGAGAAACTAATACAATCTTTATATTATAGGTCCTGTTGTGTTCAAAATTAGTATCAATTGTTTTTCTAAACATGCATACAAACTGATAGAATCATAGAATCATAGAATGGTTTGGATTGGAAGGGACCTCTGGAGCTCATCTAGTCCAACCCCCCTGCAGTGGCCAGGGACATCCCCAACTAGATCAGGTTGCTCAGAGCCCTGGCAAGCCTCACCTGCAATGCCTCCAGGGATGGGAACTCAACCACCTCCCTGGGCAACCTGTGCCAGTGTTCCACCACTCAGTACAAAACTTTCAGATATTATAGTATTGATTTTTCTTATGTAAGCTTGAAGTCACACATTAAACAAACCTGCCAACAACATTTAAGAACTCATTGTTTCAGCATGCAGAGAGTGCAGACCTACTAGTAAGAGCAGCCTGTTTACATGGTGCCAATGCATGCTGAAAAGCTCATTTTACAGGTTTTTGTCTGTCTCATGAGCAATTATTTTTAAGAGAAGCCCCATTTGAAGCAGATTAAGGCCTGTATTTGAGGGTACTAGCAAAATCAGAACTTGGATGTTTTAACACAGGTCTTGAGAGATCAGCCAAAAATGGAATCTTCTGCAAGAGTAAAGCTTCTTGGATATTGTGAACAAAGAATAGAGACTGAACCAGAAATAATTGAAGCAACCTCTTTTCCCAGGGAAAAACTCAGGTACAGGCTGACAGTATTTTCCAGCAGTTAAGCAGCCTTTGTGTTCCAATTTCATTGCATTTGGTTTGACTGATCAACATTATGACAATTAAAAAAAACCACCAAAACACACACAAACCAAAAAACCTCACCTGAGTTTAACATTAAGTATTTTAAAGCTCAAGAGATAAAGTCTCTCTATTAATTCTTTTTTTTTTTGTAAAAAAAAAAGTTAAATACATATCACTCACTTGTTTCCAGATAAGTCCAGTTTCACATGATTTGTCTTTACAAAACCTACTTGGCCAGTAAACACATGTCTTCCAAGAAACCATTCCATGCATTCAATGAAGTAGCCAAGGATCTCAATTTTATCCCCTTCCTGGAAACTCAACTCTTCTGACACAACACTTGCATAATTCATCAGAGCTAGACAGGATCCTGTGGCTATGTAGTAAGGAGATAAATAATATTTGCAGATAAAGTAACTTAGCAACAAAATACAGTTAATAGAATAGCAACTCAGCAGAAAAACTTATTTAGCAAAAGATATTCCTGAAAGTTTTGAGTTGTACATGCAATGTGGCAAGATTTACAGCATCCCAAGCTAACCAGCTTGGTTTGAGCAATTAGAATTGTAAATAACAGCATGAAAGTCCTAATTTCTCAGCCATTAGAAAGCAAAATCTAAAATGGTTTCAAAATTCCAGCAAATTCCATCATGAAGCAAAGAAGGAATGCTTTAAATCCCTAGTTTTCTTTTTATAAAGGGCTCTGAACTGGCACCAGAATAAAAACACTTGAACCAACTAATAAAATCCCTATTGCATAAATATGCAGTTATATACCAGTCAATAAACTATCAAAACTTGTAGAAAATAAATCATATTTACTTTCTAACCTCTGACTATCTGTGTAAGTTTCATTTCTCTGGAAGTATTAGATAGAATAATACAGAAAAGATAAGAAAATGAACCAATGCAATTATTGTGAAAGTTGGTCATCAGATCTACAGAGATATCCTCAATTTACTCTTTACCACTTTATGCCTTTACTTAATGCAGTATTTAGGAGGAAAAAGGAGAGAGAAAAACATTTGAAGTTTAACTCAATTTCGATGTTATTATTCAACTGCAATGTTATTTTGAAAGCTCCTTTCCCCCTCCTAATACAATAGAAAAATAATTTATTGAACCCTTTTGAGTCTGTCCTAACAAAAACATAGAATAAGTTTGGGAGGTCTTTTAATGCTGATGTTTGAATGGAGTTTCTTACCAACTTTCCCAATGGATTTAGATTCAGTTTTGTATGTAAAGTCAATAGGATTAGAATACACCTTAAGAAACCATCTGAAAGTAGAAAAAGAAGTTGAAGTTAGTGTATAAAACACTTCACTAAATGATAGGACAACAACAGTGATATTTTAAATGCAGTGACAACAGATGCACCCTCCCTACAACTATCTTTCTGTTTCAGCATTCACTGAAGACACAGCTATGTTTTAAGTAATATTAGTAGTAAAAGAAGTGTTACTTTGGCAAATAAACCTGAGAAAAAGTCATGCTATTTCTCCCTACCAAAGATCAACAGAAAAATTCTAGCTTTTTAACTGCTAAGAGCACCAAGAAATCATTTTCTTGGTATTTCTGAAGTGAGTTTACTGATAAGTCCATTGATGTAATTCTGGCATTATAGCAATTATGAGCTTGGGCACGGACTTAAACCAAACTGCATTCAGGAGGTAGATGGCTCCTGTCAATGATGTTGAGTAAAAATACTGCTAATCAGCTATCATCCACATTTCCAAGCATGTCACCTGTTCCTATCCACATTTCCAAGCCTCTTGAAAAGGCAGGGATTCTCACTTTAGGTTACTCTAGAAATGTCAATAGATTTTAGTTCAGACTCAGGAAAAAAAAAACCCAAACAATATCTAACTCAAGATAGTAAACCATATTTAAATGCTGCTCTCTGGGCATCTAGATTAGTTTCAGTTGTGTGGTATGGAAGGAAACAGAGCATTTGTTCTCAGTGTTAGTGGAAGATGGATGTTCCATAACAAGCTACCATTTAGAGAAATCTATATCTAAGCAGATGTGTACATATGAACCAGATGTGTATGAAATAGGTAGCTAGAGTCAGGTACCTACTGATGAAAAGGGATCAATGGCTCCTGAGAAGCATTAGACAGCACAGTCATGTCACCATCCACAGATCCACCTGTTACATCTTCAGTAAAAGCCCCAGTCTCAAAGTAAGTGTGTATTTCATTGTCTGTAGCCATTATCTTTCTTATCAGATTGTCAGGACATACAATAAAAAATGCCCCTAAAAAAGCAAGCAGTGGAATAGATGTCATTCTCTGTAATGTTTTAGTATTATACAAACTTTGAAACTTGCTTCAAGAGCATCATTAATATCCAATTGAAAACTGAAAACCTGAGATTTCACAAGAATTTTCTTTCTGATGGTCAGCTATTCATACTTTCCTGTGTAGTTTCTCATTAGAAAGAAATATAAATGCAGACCTGGAGTGTTTATCAAGTGTAGAACCTTAGCTGCAACTTTGTGCATATTCCCATTGCAGTGATCAGCAATCCTTCTAGCCTATCATTCTGTCTCTGAGGGGGGCAGCAGGTGATGTTACTTAGGAAAAGCACATGAGCCTGGCCACTATGTGTAATCCCTCTCCTGTACATCTCCAGAATCTGCAGTAATACTAAGCAAGTTGGAATGCACATCCTGCCCTAATCCTTTTGATATCCATTTATGGACCAACTGCACATGAATTTCTCTAATCCCACTATGATCCTACTGAACTCAATCTGTGTTTGTTCCTTCTCTTTCTGGTGCATAGATTTGCATTTCAGCTTCATTAACTATTTGAATAAATCTTAATATTTAATTTGGGGGTTTTAAAGAAAGGTGTTTCTCTAGATTCAGCCTTAGCCTGTACAGTCTTCCTTACCTTCCTGTACTAGCAGGCTTTGGTACATCAAACTTAGTGATTTTTCATTTATATGGACTTCAATGCCTGTTCCTTCCTCCTCTTCAGAAGAAAGCCAGAAAGTTTGATCCAGGAATAAATTCTCCATGCAATGATTTATAAAACCTAGGGGGCAAAACCCAACAGTTTGTTTTCTTTTCAGTTTTCAAGTAATATGCAAGAAAATAACCTTTCAGAAAGTCAGATACTGGGATAGGCATTTGGATAACTCCATTATTGCTTAACCCATAATGTGCAACTAACTTTACTGCATAGTATTGGCAAAATGACATCCATTAAGTCCCATGCATTACAGCTACTTCTAATGCTCAGCTCTCAACAACTTCCCTGTACCCAGTCCTGTTCAAGGAGCAGACCATGTCCTCCACTGATGATGGTTTCCCATAGTTTAACTACAGTTGAAAGGTTTGGGAGTCTGAAAGAGGTAAACACAAGCAAGCTTTGAGCAACAGATGCTTAGCACCACTTAGTAACAGACAGCTGGAGATAATCTCAAAAAATAATCTCTCTATACATTTCTGTTGCCTGATTCAGCTCTGCAGAGTTGTGCAGATACTGTGCTTGAGCATCAGATTCCCCAGATTTCTTTGGGGCAGAGAGAATGCTGCATACCAGAGTCATATAAATCAGAAGGTGGTAATGCTTGAGACACCTTACATTAGGACATAAAGCTTTGAAAGCTATGTGATAGATACAGGGAGATCTGGATTGGTCTATCCTAATCAGCATGGTATAGATAGATTATTACTTAGAGGGTCAACATTAATATCTTAGCAAATCCTTTGTGCAGAAAGAGATGATGAAGAGGACATGTGGGCAAGATCAGTGATTAAGGTGCTTCTCTGCTATTTGGAAGACATTGAATCAATTCCCTGTTCACCACAGCCTTGCCTAAAAACCTTGATTTTCTTGTGCTTTCCTCGCAAAATGGACTGAAACAGTATTTTTTCTAGTTCTCTAAGGAACATTTTAAAATACAAAAGAGTAAACTTGAAGTTAAAAGTAAGATTCAGTATTTTAAATTGGTCTGATGGGAACAGGCAAATTCAAGCTTGGCATACATAGAAAAAAATCAGGTGAGCAAAATGGAGACAAAGATCTGATTCAAATATTGTTCTTCAGAAAAAAACTGAAGTTATAGGAAATTAAAAATAGAACTCAAATCAATTGCATCATAGTTACAAAAGGCACGCTCAGATTTGGAAACAAAAGAGAAGCACACAAAGCATGAAGCAATCTTTGTTTTACTTGGTATTTCCTCTGAAGCCTTACCAACTCTGTCCAGTTTGCTCACTACTATTCAGGAAAGATGTGGAACAACTAGAAGAGTCCAGTGGGAAGGACGATCAGAGGTCTAGAAGGAATTAGGGTTGATTTTCCTAGTGAAAAGAATACTGAGTGGAGGAAGATGCAGCTTAGAAGCCTCCAAATAGGTACTAGGACAGTATAAATTAAAAAGAGTAACCTCAGCATGTCTACACTGAGCAAAAAAAAAGCTGTAAAAACATTAAAGTTGCAGTGCAGGCAAGACTTTAGGACAAAACCACCTGGACTGGAATAGACTGCTTAGAAAGAAGATATGATCTGATTCTGGACTATCTAACTGAAAAAGACATTTGCCAGGAATGATAGCTGTTACCTGCTTTGGGACAAAGGCAGGTTCTCCTGGAGGCTGGAGGGAATCTCCAGTCCTATGTCACCAGTACTCAGTTCAGGAACATTGCTTACTGCTATCAGGAGTTCATAAAAAGAATCTCAAAAACCTGTTCAACAAGTTCCCAGTCAATCAGAAATTGCATGCAGAGGAATTGAAAACCAACACTGAACAGATACATGGGGAAACAGCTTTACCTAGTGAGTGGTAGGTTAGAAACTTCCATATTTCTTCAAAGGTTTTAAATGTCACCACTATTAGATCTTGATCACTATGAATAGAAAGCAGTCTGGCAGAGAGCTCCTAAAAAAAAAATAAATCAAACCCAGCACTTTAATTGCAGGTGTTCTAGACTTTAGCACAATTTCACACTAGGTAACACTTATGCTAAAATGCTATGTATTAAGGATAAAAAAATCATCCAGTATTTTACCTATAAGATATCTGTTCTTTAATACCTACCTACAACATACAGTGAGTAAAGTTTCGATCTGACTTTTTCTTAGTAATTGCACCAACAGTTCCAGTGAGTTTAATTTATAGAGGAATTAAGATCTCGGTTGTGACCACACTGAGAGAGACTAAGGGTCTGTATGGCTCAGACAGATCTGTGTCTAGTGGCCAGTTAGAGTGTGAAACCCAGGCAGGCATCTAGTGGTACTTCCCAAGAATACCTTCCTAGCATAGAGCAATTTACAGCTTGGGAACTACCTCTGCCAGATGTGTGAGCAATAATATTATACAGGGGAAAGGGTTTCTTTTTGCTTGTTGGTTTGTGTTTTTTTGACTTAAGTTTCCTCTGAGTCACTGGAGAAACCACTGTAATTTTTTAGGATCCACAACTTCCTGCTGTAGGTTAACCTCAGAGCTATGTCCATATAGGAAAATGCACCTCTTTTGATGCATCTTTGAATCTACCACCTACCTGGTAGCTTTAGTCTTGTCCCAGAGGAGAGATTGAATAGTTATTCCTTAGTTCATGCTTTCCATGGTTAAGACAAATATACTGGAGTATGTATATTCTGGTGTTGTTTTATTTAAGGATGCTGTAAGATCCTTTTCATTTGTACTGGTTCATTTTGCTAGAGTAGCATTACATTGTATTTAATAAAGACGAGGGATGATCATTGTAAAAGATAATCATTGATTTTATAAGGAATTTCAGAAATATTAGAGGGTAGAACTACATAAATCTTCAGTAAGTGAAAGAAATATACATTTTGATGGATTCTAGCCAAAGGATGGTAATATACAATCTGGTTGTCCTGCAGTAGCTTAAAAACAGGACTCTGCCATGATGCTGACTGCTGTCTTTCAGGGAAATAAAAAAGAACTGGAGAAATTTATGAGACAAGTATCTGAATCAGTAGCTCAGATAATAAATTAGATGCAAAGCTAACAGGTATAATGCTACTCAATCACTTCCAATACTGTACCCTTGCTCCTGTCAAAATTGAAATGCATGTTAAAACTATTTAAAGACTGATTTAGAAACTGATTCCAGCTCTAAGAGTAAAAAAAAAAAAAGTCCTTCAAACTTCTTCCGTAATCTAAAAGTTGTAGCTGATCCACTGTTTTTGTGACTTACGCCATGATTTTAAAAGATCTGAATTAATTCTGTTTGACTTCCATATTTTCAGTTCATATAACACAAGTAGATTAAAATAGTAATTCCTCTTGGAAAAACAGAAGTCCAACTTAAGCCTCTTCAACAGGCATGTCTCATCACTGCTTTGATCTCTTGTGTGCCCCTTTCTACACTAGATTAAATATTAACAAGAGCCTGAAATCCATTAATAAATTGCCAAGACATGTTAGGATATCTCAGCCTCAAGGGCTTTATGCACTGCTGAATATCAAAACAACATTCTGAAGAAACATCATAAATCTTGCTTCCTTCAAAGGCCTTTTCCCAGTCTATTTCCAATAAGGCCACAAATCTAGTCTATTTGTATGCGGTTTTCCTTCTTCTCTTGATTCCTTTTCACTTTCTCCATCTCCCCCTAATAAGCTAAAGGAAATCAACAGGAGTATAGACTCTTTTCACAGCCACAAATTCAGCAGGCTGGTGATGGAGGGTTCACAACTCATGAAAAGAAAGTTGTGTAGAAACACATGCATCCAAGACAGTCAAAGCCATAACTAGTTAAAATTTCATTATTGGGTTTGCTAGTGAAGGAAGATGGAACTCATGGCTCAGACAGCAAAGGGACACCAGAGGTCAAATGGTATCATCCTGCTTTTCTCGTCATGAGGGAAGAAGAGACTTGACATTGTATTTGTAGCAAACTTCATTGGTTGAAGGCTTTCCTAAATATAAAATATAAAGATGGTAATAAAAATTGGCCAACCCTCTTGTGTCCTATTTAAGGCCATGGCCATCTAGCCCAAGAAAGTCCAATATCTATACTATACCCCTTCAGACTTCTTTAGCTTAGCAGAAGGATTATAGGAACATGGGTATCACTCCAATATCTATATTATACCCCTTCAGACTTCTTTATCTTAGCAGTGATCTTCCCAGGTAACTTGCATGCCAAATGACTCTAAGTGACCAGAAACTGAAGAGTCAATATGACAGCAAATTAAAAACAAACAAAATCAGAAAGCCTTGATTTCCTTTGATGTAAATCAAAGCAGAATATTTTCTAAAATGGAACTCTTCAATGTCTTATTAAGCTAGGTTTATTTATTTTACATCAGATCAATGCTCCAGTAGGTTTTAATGGCTTAATGTATTCAATGTCTTTAGATGGTTTTGGGCTCTAGTCACTCAAATTCAAGCATACAGCATGTAGATGGAAATGGGACTCAAAGATCTCAAATATTTCAGTAGCACAGGTGTCTGAATGACTAAAACAATTGGCAAGCAATTGACTTACGCTGAGAACTGCCACCACCTCCCTGCTGTCATTTTCCAGAAGACGGAGCTGCCCTCTGAGCTGTCTCTGGAGCCTGGGATCAGGACATCCACTCTTTCCTCTTACCATCATCAACTTCAAGGAGATATCTGGAGAAAGATACCCATTTACAGTTTTGTGAAGCAGCTTTGGAGATCCAGAAAAATCCCACAAAATCATAGAATCCATATTAAGAACTGTTTTTTGGCTTCAGACACAGAAAATTGACCTACTGCATGTTTCTTCTTCATTTTTATCATCCCATAGAGACAACAGCCTATCATGAAGCATGAGAGGTTTTAGTTGCATAATAAAGGCTACAGCTATACAAAGGAGGGTGATGTGAAAGTCCACAGAGATTGAGGGAGACAACTGACACTTGAGGATGAAGAAGAGAAAAGAGAGGGGAAAAAAGCAAGCAGATTGCAAGTTGGCAAGTTAGACAGCTCTACAGCCATTGAGAACAGGCCCAAATTTCCAAATATCCCATGGATGTTTTTAAATCAAGTCAAACAGATACTGGAATGGACTCCCAGTACTTCAGAAGGCTTCTATGAACTGAATATTGAAAAAGCTCTTCCTCAGCTAAGCTGGTTGAACAGTACCAACTAAGATAAATGACCCAATTAAAAGCTCACTTACATGATTTTCCCAGCAGATCTGAAAGAAGCTAGATATGTGTTCTTAGATCTTGACATCTGTTTATGAGAAGCTTTCACTACAGCTAAGGGTACAGTTTCAGCTAGCTTCTATCAAAGAGGATCTTTGATAAAGCTGCTTTC
Organism: Bucco capensis; assembly: GCA_013396975.1. Classification (NCBI taxonomy): domain Eukaryota; kingdom Metazoa; phylum Chordata; class Aves; order Piciformes; family Bucconidae; genus Bucco; species Bucco capensis. The sequence goes on along the minus strand of VWZO01018191.1, from coordinate 594,258 downwards.
ATTCTGGATATCTGTTAATTTAACTCAGTAACAGTAATCATATTCATCAGTTCTGCAGAAACCCAGATGGGGACATAAGCCAATAATACTCACTCAGGAAAAATTCCAATTGCAAGTGTATAAACAGGTCACACTATCCAATGAATGGGGTTGTTGTACATCCTAAAATATTCCACCTCCTCCGAGTGTCACCTTTTAATCATGTAAAATAGATATTTTTCACATTCTAGTCTAATATGCTGCATCTTAATCCATTTTCAGAAGGCTTCCTATGTATGTCTCCAGGAGCTTTACAATGATTTGCACCTAAATTACTCATTACTTTAAGGTCAAGAGGGGTGGTTCAGAAATATAAAGCACTGTTACTGAATTACAAGGCCTCTCTGTTTAAGCTGTGATCATATAGTCAATTGTCAGTACAAAGAACACACACTAGAGTCTTTGAATGTAATTCAGATCACTGTTAGGTAACAATATTGTTGACCTTTCCCTTTTATCTGATGCCATAAAAAGTACTGGCCCAAGAGAAGACCACTACTTAAAAAGTTATATTTTTCGTTTATATTATCAAATTGATTCCATTAAATTGTGTTTCTACAGTTACATATTTAAGTCTTCCATACAAGTTAATACTAAATAATTATTACACTGAAGGAGAACTGAAATATGGCTGCTTCTGCCAAAAGAACTATTAATAATGCCTTATAGAAATGAAACAGAGTCCAAAAACCCATTGCATCTATGATGATCTTCCTGTCTGCTTCTGTGAGCTCTGGTCCCCCCAGTCATTATTACATTGTCCCTAGGTTATTTCTGGAGTTCTTTTTATGATAAATTCTCATAAATTATGTACAGGCTGGACACTTCACAGCTGTCACGAAATATGTTATGAAGTTTACAGGAGCGACAAACGCAAATATTGTTGACATAGTTGTCTCAAAAAAAATAACCAAGCAATGAGGAAAACATTCTATTTCTAAGATACAATGGAGGAAGATGCCTTACCAGTTGGAAAATTCTCTGCTTGGCTGGGAAGGGTCATTGAAGTGACATGTATGCATTTATCACTCTGGGAACACTCTATTATGATAAATGAAAGGAAACGTTAATTGCATTTTCTAAATCCATATAAATCACACTGAAAAAAAACCCAGTACACCCCACACTTCTAAAGTGTTTGATGCACTGGATAATTACTGAAAGAAAATAATTTCCCCCCCCTTCCTGCTGTACTATTTCCTAACCCCATAATAAGTATATGTAGATCGTTTCTCTCCTACCGGGGAGGAAGTTAAATCTTGATTCCAGCACTTCAGTGTGAAGCTTCAAGATGATGTAGAACTGGTGGAAAGAGCCTTTCAAGAAACTGAAGTCCCATATGGGAAGGAACAAGGGTCAGATTTCATTTTCTCTTCCCTTACACCTATATTAAAAAGTGGCTTCCACTGAAGTGTCAGTAGTATAAATTGGCAATGATATGAGTGTCTTACACCAATACATACATAGAGAGAAATAATCCTTCACTGTTACAAGCATAATACTTGGGAAGGGATAATGTAAAAACAAGTGATTTGAATTTTAGAAAAATAACAAAGTGTCATTTATATTAGTAATAATCTCCTTTATTTCAGCCCATATTTCTTCCAGTCCGTTTGAAATGACATCTTTTCATGCTGAAGAAACACCTAGTCCAACAAATTCCATCATATTCTCAAGGTTCCCTTGGTAAAAATCAGGGAAGACAAGACTTGATATTTCTAAGAATAAAAGTGGGAGAAATAGATCTTTAGTTTTTAGAAGAAAACTGTGGAGGTAATTTTCCTATACCCTAGGATATTTTCATCTGCAGCTCTGCTTTTGAGAAAAAACTTGTAATGTAGTAGGACATGGTAATTTCTAAGTCTTCCGTATTTTCCCTTGAGTGCATCTATTGATGTTACATCAACAAAGTCATGCAAATAAATAAGGATACATAAACACAGAACTTTCCTACTTCAGAAAAAAGACAGTAAGCACTAAAAACATTGTCTTTAAGGCCAATTATTAGAGTACACTAGAATTAGAAATGGCAACTCCCAAGCACTTTGGGTTTTGTTGTGTTTTGGTTGCGTGTCCAGGGTGTGGGGGGTTCTTTTGTTTCACATTATTAATCTGAACTCAAAGGTATTTGCTTTAAGTAGAAACTTGATGGTAAGCTCACACAGTGTAGGCTGACTGTATTTAAGGATACTATAAATTTTAACTGCCCACAGCTTCTTGGATCATGCTTAGTTGTACTTCTGATTAAAACAAGAAAAAGCAGAAGTACAAACAGAGCAATTGTCAAAACTTTGACATATTATCAATTGTTACGATCATCATGTGGCAGTTGATAAGGACAACTAGCATATTGTTTTGGTATTGAACTTGCCATTGCTATTGTTTCAGTACGACCAGAAATGGATTTGCCTTGAGAAGTATTTATTGAGGCATGATGTATTGGGTTTGGCTGAGATAGAGTTAATGTCCCCATAGAGTTTTTAGAAACACTCTGCCTTCGGTTGAAGATAATGTGATGTTGTGACTGCTGCAAGGCTGGCACAGCACCAAGTGGATGGGGTGGACAAGATCTTGGGAGGGGACACAACCAAGACAGCTGACCCAAACTGACCAAAGGGCTATTCCATACCATATGATGTCAGCTCAGGGACAAAAGGTGGAGGGGGGGGATATGGGCGGGAAAAAGACATTTGCCCCACGGGCTGTTTCCATCTCATTCTCTTCCCTCGTCTTGCCGTGGGAGGTGTGTGGTGAGGACATGATAGAGAACCTTGGTGGGTACATGGCACTTGGCCAAGGTTGACCCACCACACATGAATAGCCAATGGGTAACATTTTACTTAAAAACCAAACTTAATTTCTATGACTTTTAGGAAAAAGCAAAAACTATCAGCAAGTATTTTATTACTCAAGGTTGTTTAAAAGTAAATAGTTTGCTGTTAAATTTGAGGACAAGCATAAGAGTTACTATAAGTACATTTAAACATTGAGACTCTTTAGAGTGCTATAATTAGATTCAGAGACTTAACATGAACTCCATATGTCCATTCCTAATTAATGGGATGGCTTACATACTTCTTGGAAAGCTAAAGAGAAACTTTATACTGCCCTGGGATGCTTGTACCTGGTGTTCTTTGATGTCAGCAGAGTGGTAGCTGAGAACAGAAAGACATTGTCTAAGCCATAGGACATATAATTTAAAATAAAATAGTTTTTCCACGATTGCCTGAAGTGTTTTCCCCTTCAGAAAGCTCTCTAGCCTACTATAAAGTCAGAGTCTGGCTACTGGGTTTGAGACACAGCCACCTTTGCCACTGCACTCTTCTACCCAAAAATTGTTTCAGACTTGCATGTTTTTACTGCATGAAATATGCTTTCATTTGCAGAAAAATATAGTACCACATCTCTGGATGAAAACCAGAAACCTAAGAATTTTATTAATATAGAAACATGCTGTTTAACTCAGCTTTGCTTCTGATTCTTGGAGATGATAGCAAAAAGCCCTAGACAAAAAACCCCAAATTTATTTTAGTATGTTGGCTCTTGTGCTCTGGTAATTTTCATCTGAGCATATCGTAACTAATAGATAATCCATTAATCTGCCAAAAGTGAATTTCAATATACATCATTTAATAGTCCAATCTACGAGGCATTGCCACAGAGGAAATATAGCTCTTTATTTTTTTGCATTTAACAGTTGTAGATGTGTTTAAAATAAACAAACAAAAACCAGAAACAAAACTAAACCAAACCTCATCTGAGAAACACCTGACTGTTCTCTGCTTGTGCACAGCAAGCAATGCTTAAAGAACACAGTAATTTAAGTGCAAAGAAAATCAAGAGCAAAGTGACCAGGATATATAGATCAAGGTCTTACCCATTTGTTTTTGCAACGTGTCCATCCTGACTCCATCTCTGACCGTGCTGTTGGCAGCAGCATCCTCCACTTGTTTCCACTCAGACTTGCACCTTCCCTGCTCCATTTCTTTTCTCTCCAAGTTGCCATCATGCTTTTGCTCTAGACCAGGGATGATGGCATTGGCACTGAGCATGGATATGCTGCCTGCCACTGCCAAACTCTCCATAATTTGCAGTTCCTCACAGTGATGTAACTAACATTATCAACAATCTGAGGGTGGGGAGGAAACAAAAATCAATATTCAAAAACAATGTCAGAATACATGCACATATTCAGGAGTTGTTCTTAACCTGCAGGAGTTACTTTTAATTGTAATATGCATTCAAGTTTTTGCTTTAGACTTCTTTCAGAGGAATGGTTGTGTAACACCCAAATTTGTTCCAGAAAAAGCTCCTGTTATCAGGTGGCATCCGTGCTGTAGGAACAAAGAATAGATTTGACTAGTAGCAGCAATCCAAGGCCTGAAGGTAAATGTACTTGTGCTCACTGCTAATTATTCATTCTTGGCCAGCTTTAATGCAGAGCCCTCCAAGGGATGGCATCATTCGCATTAACAGAGGCAATGCAGGGGGAAAGCATCATTCTCTAAAGGAGAATGGAACAGGTTCTGCATGTTTAATTCAAACAAGCAGGAAAGGTTTTATAAATTCAGCTGGAAAAATGAGTCCCCTGCAGGAACTCACAGCACAAGCAGACTGGCATGCAAGGATCCAAAGATTTCTTTGCAGTAAAGCAGAACTGATCTACCAAAAATAGAGGCCAATCCTGGCAGCAGAACTGTTATGGGCATGAAGATCAGGAAAAAGGGATAGAAATGGAAACAGAGAACAAGTAGTTGCAAGCTTCAGTGCTCCCTCTACAGTCACTGAGGTGAGACATCCTGCAATCCCAGTTTTTGGGCATAAAATTCTTCAGCTTCAGACAAGTGCAGCCAGACCATCAGCCATTGCTTCCACAAAGAACATGACTCACGTAGCCAGCATATGCCCCCCTGATATTTAGATCCTTTTCTTCAGTGGGCTCTCACATGCCTCTAACTGATTTCATCAAGCCACAGGACAGATTTTGCTTTAATCCTGTCATTTGGACTTAATCCAAATTCCTCTGTGCTTATTCCAGCCATACTCAGCTACAGTCATTATGAGTATATAAGCCTGTACTCTGTAAAATTTCCTCTCATTTGTTTTCCAGCAGAGGCTGGTTAAAACTGAAGCTGCTGTTGGAAGATTACTTCTGCTCTACCAAAACCTCAGTGCCTGATTACCTAGTATCCCTTTACAATCAGCCTTCAGACTGGACAGGAAATTTCTCCCTTCTCTGCTCACTATGCAATAGAGTATCCCAAAGCACATTGTTCTGGTTTGCTGCTTCATATACATGGCCTGCCAACACTTCTTCCACTCCAAGCTTCATGACTTAGGACCCTAAACCTGAGCAAACAATGTCAACATGAACAGCCCAACAGCTCCAGCTGTCTACAGTGTTGGNGGAGAGGTGTTCCAGCCCCCTGATCATTCTCGTGGCAGTGATCTATCTACACAGCTTTTATACTCTTGTTTTGCAGTCATTGAAACCTTTAGCCCGCAGAAAACTTGTACAAGCAGTAAATTATAACATTGATCAGAACATACCATTTTTGCTTTTATTTCACTCATTCCATATAGTTTACTTATAATCTACACTTGTGCACTGGAAAAGCGTTTTACTTATAATTTAGACAAAATTATTTTCTCTCATCCCTTCTGAGGTTTGACCAAGAGCTTCATACCTAGTGCAAGACACTGGTCATCAAACTTAATGATCTTCCCATTTTTCCAAACCAGGAACCAATCTCTATTCAAAAGCCATGGGGACAAGAGGTGGCATTCCCTACTGAACTGGGGGAAGCCTCACTTTCTAAAGCAGGCATTTGCAGTGAGGATGAACAGTTAGAGAGGAGAGGCACACGATGGACAGTTCAACAACTCCTACAGGAGTGCTACTAGGTTCACTGGTGTCATCCCTCCCCGTGGCCTGAGCTCCCTTGGCCTACTGTCACACACAGAGCCACCGGCAGCACCTGTTCAGGTTTGCAAAGCTCAGAAGGTGAGTTCACCTGCCCATTGCCTTCTCATAGGACACAGAAAGCTAGAAAGGCCTTTATTCAACAGCTGTTGAACATGAGGTAGAAATATGACACTTTTTTCCTACTGGAATTTGAATAGAACAACTCTGTTATCATGCCTTTCCCTCTGTTCCTGTTTCCTTTTCATCGAATGCTTGTATCTGTTTTTAAAACACAGCTAAGCAGAAGAAAAAGCATATAGCTTGACATTTTCCATTTCCCTAACTATGCAGGTTGAGAGGTATGTGTCATTTCCCCTCCCCTTTTATTGTTTTAAGAAGAGTTGTGGGTGACAGGAACACTCTCTCCCACCAACTCTTCCCCATTGAAAGGGGGTTGAAGAAAACTAATGGCATCCACTGAACAGCTTCTCCCTCTGTCTTTAAAGGTGTATTTCTAAGTATGAGAATGGGATCCAGTACATAAAAGTGGGTTATATTTGAACTAGTTGCCTAAAACACGCACACAATAAAATATTTCTCTTTCCTTCACCATCTTACCTCTAGAAGGCTCAAGGCAACTCACTAATGACTAGCTTCAAGTTGCCAGTGGCAGCAATAATTATTCTAGTTTTACAGAGATAAAAATCAAAACAAAGTTTATTTGTGATCATACAGAAGTGCTGGAGAAGTAGCCAGAGTCCAGATGTAGATGTCAAGTTGAGTTCATTTACCCTAAGATTATTCATACATATTGGAAACTCCCTGGATTGTACAAGGTTACTGCCACTGCTCCTCTGTGCATCAACTCCTACCTCATCCAAAGGAAATAAGCAGCAATTACTGTTTGTTTCTCCCCTTACCTCATCTCACCTGTGCCCCTGGTGAATCAGGAGCAACTCTTCTAAATTTAGTGTCTCCAAATTCTTCCAACCACTGCTGCTGTATCCCAGATAACAGAACTCTGGTAGCCCCCAAATTTTTACTCATTATGCAGTGCATTGCATTCCTCCAGTGCTCTAAACTAGGCAGTGAAGCCTGAATTGCTTTCATTTAAAGGACATGTGACACTATGCACACCCTTGATCTTCTGCTCTACCTCATCTCCTGTACTTCCTACATGTCATACAATACTTCAGTCTTACAACTGCACTGCTCTAAGTCAATCTAGATTGTTTGCCCAAACTGATGCTAGAGCAAATTTATTATTCCTTCCCACCTGTTTCAACTCACACTTGTGTCACATCTGTATTAGACTCCAAACATCTTACAGCCAAGATCATGCTATACTTCGCCTTCAGGGAAAGTACAGACTTGATCTCTATGAAATTCAGTCATGAATTAAAAACAAAAATCTATACTGCGTACTATATAGGCAACACAATACTTTTTTCCCCCTCTAGTGCTGTTATGTATTACCCAGAAAGGTAAATCAGATCTGTAATTAGGGTAAACAGACTTAGGAATCTCAGTACTCTCAAAAAATGGAAGATTGACTTGTTTATCACTGAAGTAACCTTAGGTTAGTAAACTATGTTGCAAGCAGTATGATTGTTCAGGGTTGGTCTACAAAGAAAAGACCCTAGCAAGCTTCAAAGATGTAAAAGATTTCTTTAAAAGTTTTATTTTCTTCTCACCTCAGTAGCACTGAAATATACTTTCCACCTTCAATCCAGTTTTGAAAGCACTATAGAGTCCAAAATTTCCAAGTTTAGACATAGCAAATTGTAGGCTAAGATCCACAATTTTATAGCTGATTAAAAATAAGCATAAATTCTAAGGATGGTTTAGAAAATAGAAATCAGATGACTGTTAGAAAACTATAAAGGTCATTCTGAGTGCTAAATTTGATGGAGTTTTGCCTATGGCAGCTACTGCAGAGGAACAAAGTAGAAGAAATGCTTTTGTTACTGCATAGCAGCTCAGCTCCCAAAACACTACCTAGAAGAGGGAACACAAAGCAGCACCTGAACTCCCAGCAAGTTCTCATAACCATAACAGATCACATATTTTCCAGTCATTTCATTTTGGGCACACCAAAGTATTGAACACTACTGAAATTACCCCTGTTGAACTGCAGTTCTAACCCCTGCAGTTCTAACATGCTGATAAATAAACATACAGTCACATACCAGACCACAAGTACCTAAAATAGAGCAAAAGACAGAGATGCAGATAGAGAGCACAGGACTTCTCCTACCTTTTCCAAGTCTGATTCACTAGAACATGCTGGTAAAGTGCAGACAGATCCGTGCCTTCCTCAGCTCTGCTCAAAACTGACTCCAGCACAGCTCTTCCTGTTTGACCTTCTTATCTTTCCTGTTGATTGCACAGCCTGGCCTGGATGTGGCAAGTACAAAAAGTTGTCTATTAACTGATACTGTTAATTCAAAATCTTTTTGAATTTTTGAAGCATTCATGAGCATGGAGTTGAGCTACTAAAGTTCATTATGCAATGGATCAAATGTGCTGGGAGGTTCATTCACACACTCTTTCTTTTCAAAGCAATAATTCACTTTGGCATTCTGTATTAGTGGCTAAAAGGCTCCATGGGACATATCCAGGCCATTGTGCTAAATAAGCATTGTTCAGACAAAGTAACAAACAGTCCTTCAGACAGAGCACCAAGCTTTGTTGCCCCTTTGCTTTTGGTCACAGAGTTAGATTTCTTGCTATCGTTCTAGCTACAAAAAGCCTGATGAAGAGTTTGACAGCGAATTTGCTCAGATAGGTTTGGGTTTAAATTGCAGAAGTGCTGAGTTTTGCATTTCTATCGTGCACTATGCAGTTACACAGCATTACATATCAGGTTTGGGAGTTAAGGAAGTCTGTTGTGGAGTACCTGCAGAGCATATCTTCTGTACCACAAGACTATCACTGATCCAGATGCCATATCATAAATAACCCACAAAGGCAAGGATGAGAAAAACTGAAAATAATCCATGCTGTTTCAAATCTGCTTGCTCCTGTCCTCCACACCTCGAGATGTTTTTATAGTCTTTTTCCCCAATATGCTTCACATGTAGTTGGTCATAGTTATGCTACTCTTATAGGTGAACACTGAGTATCCCACGTGCCATCAGTGTGGGCACTGCATGAGAAGAGAACAGAACAGACAGCATTCACCCCAAAGACTACATCTAACACAGACATGTCTAGTCAGCAACATCCCAGTGTTTGAGATATCAGGCTCCTGACCAGTTGTATGTGTGTTGCCATGGAAGGTGTTGTCCTGAGACACATCAAACAGCTGGAGAGAGCCTGTCAAACTAGGCAGTACCTGGAGAACGTGGTTTGATGTGATGGGTTGTCCCATGCAGCCCTGCTGCCCTCCTAACAGCTCTTGCCAGAAGGAATAAAAAACTCACCCTCCAGGTGCCTTAAACACCTTAGTTATGACTTATGCTAATCTTTCTCAAGGAACACACACTTAAAATTTGGGTTAAGACTTTATAAACAAGGTATTAATTACAGATCATACTCTCATTTACCTTCATCCCATCACACCATGTTAACATCAATTATAAATGCTACTTCACACTGATGGGGCAATCTGTTCCTGCAGTATTCTTGGGAACTCTCCATCTTTCCAGAAATTATGGAGTTTTAAGGTATTCAAGTGACTCTATAAATCACAACTAACTAATCATCCCATGGGGCTCTCCTCCCACTGGAATTCATTTGAAATTGTACTATAATGCAGTACACAAAGCATGCCACTTCAGGTCTAATTAATTTATGTAGTAGCTATGCTTTGTCACCTTTTAACTGCCTATTTTTCTATGAGTTTCATAAATGTCTAAAACCTTTCTCCACATTTATTTTATTTGTATATTTAAGGATAATCTTTGGTTCCATTTTATAACCTCAGTTCTTCACCCCTTCTTTTACGCATACTCTAGGTAGGTTTGGAAAACAAATCATTTAACCCTATAATTTTCCCAATGAATTTTCCATCTCCTATTTCAATGGGCCAATCATTGTAGAATCTACCACTAGTGTGCCTCTAAAACCTCAAAAAATACAACCAATTTTTTTTTTTCCAGAGAAGTGAATAAGAAAAGATGCAACTCACTCAAGGAAACAAGTAACAAAATAGCAACAGCTGAACCCCGGGGTCCTTACCTCCCTTTTCAATATCTGCTTAGAATCATAGAATAGTTTAGGTTGGAAAGGACCTTTAAAGGTCATCTAGTCCAACCTCCCTGGTGTGAGCAGGAGCATCTTCAACTAGATCAGGAATCTTGAGCTTCCTCTATGATTTTACTCCAAAGTGTATTTCATCATGCCATGCATGGTACTTAGAGGTATCTACTGACATGTAGTTTAAGTAGAAAGAAGAAAAGTAAAGTTTTCAGCTTCAGCACTGACATCAAAGTTGGCTCTGGACTTCTTGTCCTATCAAACCAGTACCAATCTGCATTACAGAAATGGAATTGAATAACCTCATGGAAGATGTGAACAGCTGCTCTCATGAAATAACTCCAGAGACCAATATACTCTAACAAACAGGAAAAAGACAAAGGTAGCACAGAGTTGTTTCCGTGTTAGTGATCACATCCCTTATGCTACACTTTAATCACTAGAAATTGTACTACCTGTTCAGGTTTCCTTATGCTAAAACAAAAAGAAGTGTGAGAACACTTCTTTAACTATTGAGATTACATGAAGATTTGATGGCCCTGTCTATATTGGGTTGTCCCTGATCTTTTCAGAAGCTGCCAGGAGGCCAAGGAGGACATTACACAGTGGAATAAGACACTTCCTCTAATTGTCTCTTTATGGCATTGCTTTTCATCATCCTGTTTGTCAGCCCTTCTGCAGCTGCATGTTTGTCTGACTGCTTTGCACTACAGCAGCTTGTTTTGGGAAAAACAACACATTTTAATATTAAGGCCAAGTTATACCTTCCACGTATTATTCCATCACAGCTGGGGAAATACCTATAAAGGAATAATCTGCTGCCAAAGGAGCTAACTTTAACACATAAGCACATGGAAATGTAACTGATGTGGCTATTTACTGACAATCGATAGGAAATGCCAGATTACACAAGAAGGGATCCTCATACCCAATTTAGTAAATTCCTGTCTGGTCTTTCATCTTAAGTCCATTAAATGTAACAGAGCTTATTTCCCCTTGCTGAATCCTATCATTAAAAGATACTTCGTTTCACATTTTGCTGAAGAATTAGCATTCCTAACTATTTACATCTAGCATGACAAATTCAAAATCAGACAAGATACCGCTTTCTGGGCTAAATTACTTTCTATTCATTCTTACTTCATCCAGTGATTGAGGTATACTCACTTAAAAAGAAATGTAATGTAACACAATCTGTACTGCAATGTTCACAAAGAAATACCAGTTGAACCCCTAGATGTGAAAACTATCCAGCTTGAAGCACAAATTCACAGTGGCAACCTTTTACTTAGCAAACTTAGCCAAATAATCAAATTAATTTTAGTAGGATTAGCAACATGCATGGGTATTAGTTATTTTATCATGTTGACACTATGGTTACACAAAACTTCCACAGAAATAGGTTTAGCCATGTGTTTCCTTTTGATTAGCATGTTATCTCTCTCCTGTAACTGCATAGAGTTAGCTCAAGAGTTAAAGTGTTTTCTCATGGAACTGTCACCTCTTTGTCTGCTTGGTTGGAACCCAGATAGCTTTACTTCCTCCAGGTCTTGGGGGGGAAAAAAAAAAGGAAAACACACCACCCCAGCTCCATAGCCTGCTTCAGAAAGGAAAAACAGAAAACATGAAAAGAAAAATACACTGCCATGCATCTGTACGGAAATGCTGTCGCCTTGGAGTCTGCAGGAAAATGCTGAGTCAAAACATCCAGCTGTTACACTGCTTAAACAGCTCCTAAACTATTTACCCAGCTCTTTAAATAATAGCTAAGTTTACTTCCAATTATCAAATGTTAATAATAGAGGTTACCAAGCTTGTTATTCCCCAGCACAAGCCATAACAAGGTACACACCTGACCTGCTAAGTTTAGCAGCTCCCCAGAGCCACTCCTACTGACTTGAGGACATTCCTGGCCATGGACCAAAAGACCAACATGCTCCTACCAAGGAAACAATTTAGGCTCATATCCAAATCCCAGGAGGCAAGAAGGTCACGATCAGATTCCCTGTTCTGTCTCAGCCATGACATGGACCATAGGCCTCCATGTATTAGAGAAACTTTCTGAAACAGTTTAATCAATTCAGAGTAACAACTGATAATTAACAATTACCACTTCAAAAATTAACCATCATTTCCTTCCTTTACTCTCTGGGTCATCAGGATTTATTTTCTGCCTCACAAAGATAAAAACCTCCCCAAATTAGGCACAAACTTCTGAGTCATACGTGGCACAGAAACCTTTTACTTCTCCATGACCCCAAACAAAACACATAGTTTTTATTCATAAGCTTCACTGTAGAGAATAAGCTTTCCCTATATTTGGTTCATTTTGAAAGTAAAATTAAATTCCTTATATCTTCTCTTATCTACTAGGATTAATAAACTACTTGGTAAACAAGGCCTCTGAAACATCCAACCAAGCCTTAACATGCAAAACATGTAGACACAGAAGCAACAATTCCGTTCTTCTACAAACATCCAACTATTAAAAGGGGAGGGGGGGGGAAGTCTACATACAATTAAATTTATACATAAAACTCCCATAAAATATCTGTCTTTTGTGTTTGGTTTTCTTTTAGATATTTTTTTTACATCCCCATGCTAAAAACCCACCTTTTTTAGCATTGCAGGTCATTTAAAAGAATTCAGGTACTTCCTTTTATAACCAGGTGAATTATTTTTTTCATTAAAGGTTAACTTTCTCCAGCTGCTTGACGTTTGCAGGTAAAATAAGAGTTTATTCTTAAGGAAAGATTTGTTACCATTTCATAGATAGCTAGGGAATACTTATGGGGTGATTTATGAGTAGAGATTATTTATTATGTTGTTCAAATGACTTTGATATCTCATTTCCCTCAGAGAAATCTTTTCCATATTAGGCATTCAGAAAAGGGCACTAATCAAGGTTTTTGCCCAAAGGAGATTTCTCTCTTAGGTTGTCAGAGCTTTTCTGCTAGCTTTTAAAACAGAGAAAACTATGTCACCATATCAGAAGCTGTTTATTTTAAGGAACCACAGCTCCTTGATTTTTAAAAAGAAGAGGGAGGAGCAGTGGCAATGAATATTTAGCTCTGCTTCAATTCCTTAGCTGTTCTCAGGATTTGCATAAATGTATACTATTTGAAATATATTTTTATATGCATATTCATGGGTGTGGTTTTTTTTTCACTAGAGTGCTAAAGGACTTCTGGGATGGATAAAAAGACTTTCAGCAGAAAAGCACTTACAATCCTTAGCTGTATACTAAAACACTTAATTTGCAGTGCTGAAGTTTTACCCATCTGCATGGAGATTCTGCTTAATGCTAGAAAATGTAGGGCAAGAGAACTTTATTTCTGGGAGCTTGAGTGTATATGGAATATAGATATCTTCTGAGCTAGTTTTGGTATTGAGGAAGTATATATTCACTGTTTTAGGCCCTGAAGAAGGGCTCATATGTGCAAGAGAGAGTCCATTGTTTGCAGCTTTCTCTGTAGATCTAAGTTACCACTTCCAGTAACATCTTTCCTCTTCTACGTATCTTTTTAGACCACTTGGCACAGACACAACAACTAAGACCATAAAAAGATGGCAATAAACATAACAAGCACAACACTTTCTGTTTCTTAAGTATCCAGCCTTGGCATGCTCGAGGCAGTATTTCTAAGGAGAAGAATAATGTCTTTCAAAGGGGTAGTGTAATCAACAGTCTTGAGAAATATGAGGGAAGATTTGCTATTTAATAGAGAAGGTCTGAGGCACAGTGGAGCTTTTGTCAATATGGCTCTGAAAATCATCAAAACCCTAGAGGCTTCCAGTCTGAATTTTGGCCTTAGCATCATCTAACAATTCCATTTATGGACTTTTGATTAAATGAAATATGCTTTCACTTTCCATTACAGACAATAATGATGTGAAAATCTGAATGTGTGTGGGCTGTTAAAAGATTTTTAATGCTTTTTAGGGGTATGCAGACAAAACCAAAAATTATAAGCATGAACACATTCTGGTCTCACTCTATTAAATGTACAATATATACGATGTCCATTCATTATATTCAGTAATATTTTTTCTATTTTTCTCACATTTAGAGGAAAAAATGTTTTCATTTTTTTCTTTTCTAGTTGACATCTGTGCACCTAAAACCTTTAAGTTACCTTTTAGTAGGCTTGATCCAGGCCTCTAGATACAGTCCAGGACCTTCACCTTGTATCATTAGAATCATAGAATCATAGAATGGTTAGGGTTGGAAGGGACCTCTGGAGGTCATCTAGTCCAGCCCCCCTGCACTGGGCAGGGACATCCCCAACTAGATCAGGTTGCCCAGAGCCCTGGCAAGCATCACCTGCAATGCCTCCAGGGATGGGAACTCAACCACCTCACTGGGCAACCTGTTCCAGTGTTGTACCACTCTTGTGGTGAGGAACTTCTTCCTAATGTCCAATTTAAATCT